>CAMQGK010000289.1:45000-577500 GCA_947000775.1 Pterois miles | reverse complement strand
TGGCTCGAGAGGCCACGACAGAAAGGAGACACGCTATGATCAGATGGCAACGAAAGATATTTTATTAAATCAAATCAAACCAAGCTGAACCAAACATGGCAAACAGACTGACAGGAAAAGGCAGGAGTCATCACAGCAGGTATCTTCATGGTTCTCCAGCGTTCTGGATGAGTTCTGATGTTATCTGTGTCTCACTGTTCAGTGTTTGATCAACTTTGCGCTGGCGCTGGCTGAGATGAAGCATCAGGGTCTGGAAGCTCCGTCTTACTCCATGATTCTGGTGAACCTCTTTCAGCTGCTCTACGTGGTGGATGGCCTCTGGAATGAGGTAGGCTCAGCACACCGCAAGAACATTTTCTTAAACATGTCACTCAAACACACTGATAAATAATAGAGGTGTAAGGAAATATTGATACAAAAAACAGTGAAAAAAGTGATATTATAGTATGTAAAAAAAAAAAAAAAAAAAAATACAAAGTCATGCATATCATGTCAAAAAAGAAGTTACAGTATAATAAATCAAAACTAAAGTCACAGTATAATATGTCATTTGTAACAGCCTGGCTCAAAGGCTACAACAAAAACAGGAGACCAGACAAGTCTTCAAATGATAACCTGCCAGTGGATCAAGGACTTTCTTATGGACTGCCCACAGTCTATTAAACTTAAAGCCTGGGCCCCCACCTCTCCTCCACCATCATACTCAGCACCGCTTCCCCTCAAGGTTGTGTATTGACACCATGGTCGGGCTCATCTTGGGGGGGATGAGTCTGACTACAGAGATGAGGTCAACCGACTGACGGCGTGGTGTTCAGGAAACAACCTGCCACTGAACACCACAAAAACAAAAGAGATAATTCTGGACTTCAGGAAGGACAGAGCAGACCCAGCCCTGCTTTACATCCACGGGGACTGTGTGGAAAGGGTCAGCTCCATCAGGTTCCTGGGACTGCAGCTCTCTGCAGACCTCTCCTGGACTGCTAACACCACAGCGGTGGTGAAGAAAGGCCAGTAGCGACTCCACTTCCTGAGGCTGCTCAGGAGAAGCAATCTGGAGGAGAAGCTGCTGGTGACGTTCTCCAGATCCACCATGGAGAGCATCCTGGTGTCCTGCATCACAGCATGGTCTGCAGGGAGCTCAGCAGCAGACAGGAGAGCGCTGCAGAGGGTGATCATCACGGCCCAGAAGATCCTGGTTGCTCTCTGCCCAGCCTGGAGGACATGGCCAGCTCTCGCTACCTCAGCAGAGCTGTCAGCATCATCAAGGACGCATCCCGCTCCAGTAACCACCTGTTTGACCTGCTACCCTCGGGCCGGCATTATAGGTCACATCAAACACCCAACATAAAAACATCATTATTTATTTCAAATTGTACATAATCATAACTTTCCTCCCCGTCAGGGAATCGAATGCCAGTCTCACCCATGACAGGCGGAGATACTCTCCACTATACTATTTTAACTTGCTTTGATTGAATTTATGTCAATAACTTACTGCCACTAGAGCAGATGTTAGTAAAGGATAACACATCAATTCCTATACATTGAAAAAGAGAAAGTATCCAGTGAGCGGCAGCTGTTGATGTGAGAGGTCAGAGGAGAATGGGCAGACTGGTTGGAGATGATAGAAAGGCAACAGCAACTCAAATAACCACTCGTTAAACTGAGGAACGCAGAACACCATCTCTGAACGCTCAACACATCGAACCTTGAAGAAGACGAGCTACAGCAGCAGAAGACCACACCGGGTACCACTGCTGTCAGCTACGAACAGGAAACTGAGACTACAGTTCACACAGGCTCACCAAGACTGAACAATAGACGATCTGAAAAACGTCGTCTGGTCTGACGAGTCTGGATTTCAGCTGTGACATTCAGACAGCAGGGTCAGAATCTGCCATAAACAACATGAAGGTATGGATCCATCCTGCCTTGTATCAACGGTTCAGGCTGCTGCTGGTGGTGTAATGGTGTGGGGGATATTTTCTTGGCAAACTGTCGGCCCCTTAGTACCAGCTGAGCATGGTTTAAATGCTGCAGCCTACCTGAGTATCGTATAGTATATTTAGTATATTATGTCGAAAATAAAGTCACAGTATGTCAAAAATTTCCCCCCTGGGAACCAATTAAGTACTGTCTCTGTCACAGGCCAACATACCACCCTGCCTTAAAGCCTCAATCAGTGGACAGCCTTAATGACTACAGGCCTGTTGCACTTACGCCTTTGGTCTCACAACACATCAGGGCCTGTCTGCCTCCCACTCTGGACCCCCACCAGTTAGCCTACAGGGCAAACCGATCAGTAACCACCTGTTTGACCCGCTACCCTCGGGCCGGCGTTATAGGTCAGATGAAACCCGGACAAGCAGGCTCAGGGACAGCTTCTTTCCCAGAGCCATTACTGCAATAAACAATCACAAACAATTATCATACAATCGCTTTATTAATACCGCTCATCTCACTATGTAATGTAATGGGGGCGGCAGTAGCTCAGTCTGTAGGGAGTTGGCTTGGGAACCGGAGGGTCACCGGTTCAAGTCCCGCCATGGACCAAGAACTGAGCGTGAACTGGTAGCTGGAGAGGTGCCAGTTTACCTCTTGGGCACTGCTGAGGTGCCCCTGAGCAAGGCACCAAACCCCCAACTGCTCAGGGCGCTTGTCAGGAGCAGCCCCCTCACTCTGACATCTCTCCATTGTTGCATGTTTGTGCATGTGTGTGTTCGGGTCTGCATGTACCGTGTATAAGTTAACAACAGAGTGAAAAAATTGAATTTCCCCTCGTGGGACTAATAAAGGATTATCTTCTTCTTCTTCTTCTAACTGAGCATTCCCATGTGCAATATTCAGTGAACTTGTACATCATTTCTTATTTTAAATTGTACATAATCATAATTCTCCTCCCCGTCGACGAATCGAACCCTGGTCTTCCACGTGACAGGTGGAGATACTGTCCACTATACTAACGAGGACTGCTCCATCCTTGTTTTTGGCATGTCAACGGGCAGGTGGTGCTGTTCCAGTGTATCCAGAGATAGACAGGGAATGATTGAAGCTGAAGGACTGGCTCTGGTAGACCACAGACGTGAACTGTGAATACAAACGTTCACCTTTTCTCTCCATCACAGTCTAAGTTTGCTGAGTGAGACTCATTTCTAACTCCTCACATCAGCACCGTATTGCTCGTAGCAGTGCGCCATACTCCTGCAGAACCCCTCACAGCTATCACTGGAGGACAAGTTGGTAGGCCTTCTCCAAGTCCTCAAAACACTGAGAAGCACTAATTTACTACTTCAAAAATATTGTGTAGTTTGTCTTCTCTATGCTACTGTCGATGCTGTGGTCTCTCACTCAAAGGTGAAAACTGGACTTCACTGTTCATCCAGGGTTGCTGATTTGGTTGTTTGTTAAGGACAACCACTTACCATTTTTGGACTGTGATGTTCACTTGGATGAGCACAGGAGCCTCCACATTGGGGCGTATAGGAAACCCACTCACACAGAACAATACCTTCTCTTTGACTCACACCACCCTCTGGAGCACAAACTAGGCGTTATCAGAACCCTACAACACAGGGCTGATAATGTACCAACCACCACACAGGCCCAAGCAAAAGAGCACAAACATTTGAGGGGAGCTCTGAAAACTTGTGACTATCCAAATTGGACCTTTGACAGAGTAACACGCTCTAAGAAGAGTACAAACGCAGAGGAAGCCGAGGACAGAAACAAACGCAGGAACATAGTCATTCCCTATGTGTCCGGGGTATCGGAAAAACTCAGAAGAGTTTTTAACAAACATCGAATCCCAGAGTGTTTCAAACCTGGCAACACCCTCGAACAGAAACTGGTACACCCCAAAGACAGGCTACCACACTCACAGACAAGCAACCTGGTTTATGCTGTCCAATGCAGCGAGGAATGACAGGACCTCTACATTGGGGAAACTAAACAACCCTTAAACAAACGCATGGCCCAACATAGAAGGGCCAACTCCTCAGGTCCAGATTCAGCTGTCTATTTACACCTTGACTCCTCAAAGATGGCTGGTTTCTGGGCCTCGTTAGCGCAGTAGGCAGCACGTCAGTCTCATAATCTGAAGGTCGTGAGTTTGATCCTCACACGGGGCAGATTTGTTTTTAGATGTTCACCTGCAATTATCGACAGTCAGATGCACGACTGAGCCCATGGACTCGCACTTCACTTTACTCATCTGTTTGTTGAAACTGGTGAGGAGGGCTGGGTCTGTGGTTGGATGTGAGCTGGACAGTCTGGAGGTGGTGGTAGAGGGGAGGACCAGGAGGAGAACCCCCTCTATGACCAACTGGTCCAGATGAGGAGTACATTCAGCCAGAGACTGATCCCCCCTCAGCACAGTACAAACCGTCTGGGTCAGTCCTTCCTTCTGGTGGCCATCAGGCTCCATAACCAAGGTCTGACCCAGAACCAAGGTCTGACCCCCATGTGACTTGGATCATCTGCTCCATATTTATTCCAAATGTATATAATTACATATAATTATATAATTACACATATATATGCTATGCATATACAATACTCACCACCTGCTGCACTTTACTTATTACTGTTCTACTTATTTATTTTATTGCCAATTTCCTTCATTGCACCTTCTCTTTTACTTTTTACTATATTGTATTCATCTGTACTGTTGTTGCTGCTGTATATATACATGTATATATATATATGTATATATATATATATATATATATATATATATATATATATATATATATATATATATATATATATATATATATATATATATATATATATATATATATATATATATATATATATATATATATATATGTATATATATATATATGTATATATATATATATATATATATATATATATATATATATATATATATATGTATATATGTATATGTATATATATATATATATATATGTATATATGTATATGTATATATATATATATGTATATGTATATATATATATTTTTTTTTTTTTCTTTTTTTTTTTTTTATGTATATGTATATATATGTATATGTATATATATATATGTATATGTATATATATATATGTATATGTATATATATATATATATGTATATGTATATATATATATTTTTTAATTTCATATATATAAAATCAATACTTTTTTTTTTTATTTTTTGATTTTTTATTTTTTCTTCTTTTTTCAAATTAAATTTAATAGAATTTTATTTTGATTTATTTTTATTTTTTAAATTATTAAATTTTTAAATTAAATAAAAAATATGAATTATGTATGAAAGGATGAACTTACAACATCTTCTTTATTTAGTTAAATAAGATTAAAGTATTAACCTTTTCCTTTTTTGGTATGGTGGGACAGAGGTAATAATTTTTATTTTTTATATATATGTATATGTATATATATATATATATATGTATATGTATATATATATATGTATATGTATATATATATATGTATATGTATATATATATATGTATATGTATATGTATATATGTATATGTATATATATATATATATGTATATGTATATATATATATATATGTGTATATGTATATGTATATATATATTTTTTCATTATTTATATATGTATATGTATATATATATATATATATATATGTATATGTATATGTATATATATATATGTATATACATGTATATATATATGTATATACATGTATATATATATGTATATATATATGTATATGTATATATATATGTATATATATATGTATATGTATATATATGTATATATACATGTATATATATATTGTATATGTATATACATGTATATATATATACATGTATATATATGTATATATATATACATGTATATATATGTATATATATATACATGTATATATATGTATATATATATATATATATATATACATGTATATATATGTATATATATATATATATATATATACATGTATATATATGTATATATATTTTTTTTTTTACATGTATATAAAATAATAATTGGACACACTGTACTGTGATTTTCTTTTTGACATACTATGATATTTTATGACTGCTTTTACTTCAGCATGATCTGAATACTTCCATGACAGTATATATTTAGAAATCAACAATAAATCAACAATAAAACAGTATTACATCATACGGTAGCTTCAGAGAAAGAACTTTAGGCTTCAAAAATGATCAGCGTCAGGTAATGAAATACAACAGAAATGACGGATAGAAGAAGAAGACTAATGAAAATACCTTCTTTGTTACTACAGTTCTCTGTGTTTGTACATATAAAGGTAAAATATATATATATATATATATATATATATATATATATATATATATATATATATATATATATATATATATATATATATATATATATATATATATATATATATATATATATATATATATAGAACAAGACATCAGTTAGGTCTGGACCCTCAAAGACACAAGACATAATAGACATGGTTGGAGGGTAACTGGACTTCATGCAGCTGTGTGATTTAATTCTGCATGGTCAGTACAAACCAGGTACATTGCCCCCTAGTGGCTGACTATATGAAAAACAGACACCAGTTTCCACAAATGTAGAGACAGTGGACAGCAGCAGCCAGCGGATGATGAGTTAATGTGATCTTATTGTGCCTTTACATTTTTAACTTCAGGGTAGAGCACACCTGACTCTTCTCATTTCTCTGTTAGTGCATCTCTTGATTCCTTTCCTCGCCACCTTTCCTTGCATCTTAGTCCCTCCCACCTGAGATGCAAGAGTAGGAGGCAAGGAAGAGACAGGAGTCAACTTATATATTTACTTGTAATCTATTTATAGTCGTGGCATAATGTGACAAAAGTGTGTCAAGCCTCTTTTACCAGTCACGGGTGCCAGGAAGAAGTCAGCAAAGGAGACACCTGTGCATCCTCGGTCCTCTCTCGTTTTAGGAGCTGAGACATCCTTCATCAGTTGTTGAGTCACAGGCAGGAGACACAAAATAAAGAAGTGAGCTGCTCTTGTGTAATCCTGACCTTTAACCCCCTGCATTTGTTTGTATCTGGGCAATACCACATACCAAGTAACAAACTGCAAAACATCAAAACATGTAAAATATCAAATATCAAAATAAATGAGTATAAAAATGAGGGCTGTCAAAGTTAATGCTTTAGGGACACGTTAACGCACATTCGTTTTAACGCCACTAATTTCTAATGAAATGCAACTGGTGTTTATTAGTTTGTGGACTGAATTTTAAAGCTAGAATGAAGAAACTGGCATCATATGAAACTAGAAACCCTGAGCCATCCATTGGTAACCAGGTCAGACTAGCTGGTCATGAAGGAGGTTAAATAACGCTCCAAACTTCTGCTAAACTTTGGCAAGGAAAAACTGCCATAGCCTTTTCCAAAGGGGTCCCTTGACCTCTGACCTCCAGATGTGTGAATGTAAATGGGTTCTCTGGGTCCCCACCAGTCTCCCCTTTACAGACATGCCCACTTTATGATAGTCCCAGTCAGTCTGGATCAAGTCATAGTCAAGTCAGCACTCTGACACACTGACAGCTGTTGTTACCTGTTGGGCTGCAGTTTGCCATGTTCTGATTGGAGCAGATTTTTTTATGTTAAATGCAGAACCTGGGAGGGTTTCTGGACCATATCTGTCATTGATTAGTGTTGTTAATTTATTTCCAATAATAAATATATACATACGTTTGCACAAAGCAGCATATTTGTCCACTCCCATGTTGATTAGACGATTAAATACTTGACAAATCTCCTTTAAGGTACATTTTAAAGATAAGATGAACCTTTATTAATCCCCGGAGGGAAATTCAGGAAAACTTATAAAAATGTGTGATTAATTTGTGATTTATCATGCGATTAATCAGGATTAAATATGTAAATTGAAAATTAATTTAAAGGGCCAGTTCACCCAAAGCGCCAGTTTTTATCACTTATCTTCGTAATTTCCAGTAATAAATCTATACACACAGTTGCAGGAAGCAGCATATTTGTCCACTCTCGTGTTGATAAGAGTATTAAATACTTAAGAAATCTTCGTTTACATTTTGAACAGATTAAAACATGTGACTGAGTTGCGATTAATTTCTGGACAGTCATGTGACTAATCGTGTTGCGATATTTGAATTGACTGTCAGCCCTGATAAAAATTTAAATAATATATATTTTTAAAAGTTAAATAAAATAATGCATTACAGTCTAAAGCCTATTAACAATGGAAAATATAGGAATTAATTTAAGAAAAACTGAGCCCAGTTTTAAAGCTGAGCAACCTAAAAACTGCAAGTTGCGTTAATGTGTTGCAGAAATTTATGCCGTTAAAGCAAATTTGTGTTAACATATTATTATCGTGTTAACTTTGACAGCCATACTTTGCAACAACAAGTTGTAGCTGTCAAACTAAAAAAAAAAAAAAAATCTTTTTCTGGCTCCAGAAAAGTATTGAAGCCCTTTTCCTCCAAGATAAGAAAATAAATACAAAATAGGTTAGGCATGATAAAAATAAAAAAATATGGTGAATCAAAAAATTTGGCTCATGACATACTAAGTAGTAATGTCAACATTTAACCATTAATCAGTTAACCTCCAGGAACATTTTTGACTGGTTACGCATGTGGGTCTAAGGATGAATTACATATTTATGTTATTTTAACATGTGCACTGCAAGGACGCTTCGGCGCCCATGTTGACCAGGTGAGCTGTTCAGACAGGACGGAAAACAGTCGACGGCGGTGTGCATCCTGCGTCACTCTCATAACAAATGAAAAAGTAGGCGAGAACGCAGACAAATGCGTACTGTAAGTGTAAACTTAAGCAAAGCCAACAGAAAATAAAGTAAAAGGTAAAACATTTACAGCATGAAACATTCAAATTGGAGAGTGTTTAGCGCTTAGGATAGCGATGTGACACAACAGCTCACTGAGTCAATGCAGCATCGAGGTAAAAGGAGAGTGCCTCTTTTTTTTTCAATTAACCCAAAGTGACATCCCTAATACTATTAGGGCTCTTGCTGCACTAGACTAGGGCTGCGCTAGGCACTAAGGCTTTAACCATATTAGGGCTGTGCTAGCCATTATAGGCTCTAGCCGCACTAGGACAGCATTAGGACTCTAGGGCTCTAGCCACACTAGGCACTAAGGCTCTGGCCGCACTATGGATGCACTAGGGCAGCACTAGGCACTAGGGCAGCACTAAGGCAGCGCTAGGCACTAGGGCTCTCGCTGCACTAGGCTAGGCCTCTAGCTGTGCTAGGGCTGCATTAGCACTCTAGGGCTTTAGCCACACTAGGACTCTAGCTTCAACTCATTCCCCTCTGCACCAGTCCTGGGTCCCTCCCCAGTCCTCAACCCACCCACCTACACAAGAGTTTCATTCATTCACATGAATACCAAGACAGGAAAAGGAAGAAGAGAGAGAAACCTGTGGACTGACCCAGAAGTATATTGACTTTTTTTCCTCCATGTCTGTAGAAATGGGCTTCCATACATAGGATGAATAACTGGATTTAAGCAGGTATTTACCAAATTGTTGGAAGATTACTGTTTCTGGTAAAAAAAAAAAAAAAAAAAAAAAAATCCTTGTCAAGTCATTTTTTAAATCGCACACTGAATGTGTCTCAGAAATCAAACTGAAAGACAGATAGTCTTGGGTAAAAGGTAAAAGGTAGTTTACATCTGTTGTAATGTTGGGGTAAGTCCAGTAATCCCTTCTCACAGTCCATTTACAGCAGGGATAGTGTGAGATGCTTTTCTAAAGATGCATTAGATAATAAGTAGAACAACTCTGTAATGTTTTTATTACTCAGTAGTGCACTATGTTAGCATATTCTTATCCTTACCCAGGCTGATACTGCCAATATCTTTAACCTTGATTGATCCAGGGAAGCTTTGCTGGGGGCGGCAGTAGCTCAGTCTGTAGGGAGTTGGCTTGGGAATCGGAGGGTCACCGGTTCAAGTCCCGACATGGACCAAGAACTGAGCGTGAACTGGTAGCTGGAGAGGTGCCAGTTTACCTCTTGGGCACTGCCGAGGTGCCCCTGAGCAAGGCACCAAACCCCCAACTGCTCGGGGAGCTTGTCAGGAGCAGCCCCATCACTCTGACATCTCTCCATTGATGCATGTTTGTGCATGTGTGTGTTCAGGTCTGCATGTACCGTGTATAAGTTAACAACAGAGTGAAAAAATTGAATTTCCCCTCGTGGGACTAATAAAGGACTACCTTCTTCTTCTTCTTCTTCTTCTACACATGTCCTGTTTCAGCATCTTCCAACTTCCCACTTTAATCATCCGACACTTTCACACATGGAAACTGACCAGTAAAACCTCCAGCACCACCGGAGCAGTTAGTTAATTTGCCAGAGGACACTGATGGATGTAATCGGTTGAATAAGGAAGTTGTGAGGGGCTGTTGATGCTATTTTTTATTTCAGTTATCTTGAGATGTCAAGCTTTATTTCAGTGTGATCCTGTGATTAATTAGGTCATGGAGGTTGGTTGCAATGTCTTCCTCTTGTAAAATATGATGTGCTGGTCACACAGTTGCTTTAAGTCTAATCTCTGACTACACTGTCAGGTTTACTCTGCTTGTATGTCCTGAAGGCAGCAATCTGGTGATTGCCATAAGTGGTGCTGCACACAAAGCCAACAACTGACTCAGGACTGAAGCGTCATAACACAGAGGTTGACCTTGAATGTGAAATCATCACAATCTGCTTCAGAAAAGTATATTAACCCCCTGAGACCACACAGGATCACTGTCTCTCACAGGCCATGTCATGCCACAGCGTTGGGAAGGAGGCAAAATAATGCTCCAAAGTTAGGCTAAACTTTGGCAAGGAAAAACTGGCAAGACCATTTTCAAAATGGTCTTTTGACCTCTGACCAATGTGAAAATGGGTTCAATGGGTACCCACGAGTCTCCCCTTTACAGACATGTCCACTTTATGATAATCACATGCAGTTTTTCATGCAGTATAAATGTGTTATTTTCACCTATTTAAAAATTCTGTATTTGCATATTTCTGCATACTGGGGTCCCTAAACAGTCTTGGATTCAATAAATTGGGTTTGACTGTAGAGCTGAGACTCTTGTGGATCAAATAAACCCAACTGTATTCCCGTGTGATGATGTTAGTCCCCATAGTAGGCATTTCATTGTAGAGACCATTTTTTAAAATTTGACTTTACTGTATAAACTGACCTGTGGTGACCTCTACGATAATCACAGCCTCATTAAACTTTACAGCCACAAACTAGAGACCTGGAGCATCCAGAGGACGGATGGCTTTCCAAGCTACACTGACAATAAGGGGGTTTCTTTTCAGTTTCTATAACAGAAGTGCTCGCCATCCAATCGCCAAAATATGCAGAAATCTCCAGATGTCACAAGTTTTTGACACCAAATCACGGCATGGCTTTTTCTATGGTGTTCGTCAAGGTCTTGGTGTCTTAATGTGGTATTTTGAAAGGATTATTGATCATTTTTATCAATTCCTGAATGGTAACAAATGGTTAATATTTAGCACTAAATCTGTGTAACAAATGGTTTCCATCCAAAGATTGCTGCAACAATGTATGAGACATAATAACGCATGGGAATGACCATCATATATTTCTATGATTATATTGCAAACCCTTATAGCAGTTTAGCATCTTAATTAATCTTCAGGTTCTCAGCTTTCAGATGATGTATACCATTTCTATGGACATCTCCTGTTGACCTGCTATCTCCCCCTAAATACATTGTGTAACCCCCTAAAAAAGACAAAAACGGGTCTATTATGGGAGTTTCTGATTGAGTAACATCTTTTGGACAAAATACATTTCTGAAAATCAAAACAATTCAAAAATGTCTCTCAGTACCTTTACTGCAGAAAGGGAGCAGGGACCATATTATCTATCAAGGCTTTTCATAGCAACCTGTAGCAACAAGACATTTACTAGTGAAAATGAACATGACAACAAAAGAAGTCACTCAGGCGTTTCATAGACAAAAGCTCTTTTAATAAAAATCATGACTTTTTCTGTCCAGTAAAAAGATTGATTATATGCATACTGTTTATAGCTTGAACATAGCAGGCAGTAGAAACATTTAAGTTTACGTTTATTAGAAGATTCGTAGCCTTTTGAATGCTCTGAATATTTAATAAACTGACACTGAGACAGTCCCATACATCATCGACTCACTGTGGGTCTACTTTTGGCTGATCTCACACATCACAAAAAATATACACGAGCTTACATAAGATAAGATAAGATAAGATATTCCTTTATTGGTCCCACAGTGGAGAAATTCACAATTCAATTCACAAAACAATTCACACATCTGACTCTCACTGGATATCGTGTGTTCAGCTTCGATTACAGAGCCAATGCATGTCAGCGTGTTGACATACTGTTGCTGCTGCAGCTGTATCATGCATACAGTATGTTGCTAATGCTTGTATATGAGCAGTTGCAGTGGATAATGATGCCTTGGGGTTTCATTACTTTAATTTTTTGACTGCAAAATTAAAATGCGGGTTTATTTAAGTATGGTGTGCACATTTTCTGTTTGGGCAGTGTGACACTAAAAAGCTGAAGATGGTTCTCTGTTACAATAAATATCACTGTATTTGATATCACACTGTCTTAAGGGCCATACAGTTAGTATTAGACTTTCTCTTCGTCTGTTTTAATTCTATGATAGACTCTTTTGTGGTAGAGATTTGGAGGTTGTCTTTCCAGACTACAGATCAACAACCTTGCAGCTAAACCAGTTTTGTAGTCATCAGACGCTACGTCCATACTAAGCTGGCAATTTTTAAAAATACTGTTTACATGTGAAAATTTAGCCCTGGCATTTTACGTCTGCACTGGAAAACAACTACGTGGTCATATGGTGAAAAACAAATTGCTTTACAATCTGTATGAAGGTAGTCCAACCCAAAGAAGCCTTTCTGTTTGGTTTCAACATAATGCTTCATTCTGTTTAACATGTTAGAGCATGTTGCTTTAAGTTTCACTTTCACTTTTACAAAGTAGTAGGCGCAGTAGGCCCCTATTGATCCACATCTATGGTGCTTATAGTGACTGATAACACCTATTTAATGGCCTGATAACAGTCAAATCGGGTGCATTTAATGACTGTGAACCAGTCGCGGTTAAATTTAAGCAACAATACTATGGTAAAGTTATCTTAAGGCAACAAAACCACACAGTTAGGTTTAGGAAAAACATCATAGCTGGGTTTAAAATAAGTACGTAACTAACTAAGTAAAATATGTATGTAAACAATGGAACAAAGTATGGAAAACACGTCACAAGCGTAACACAACATAAATTCAATTAACTCAACAACACTCTGGTCTCCGGTTCAAAGTCCTGTGTTGTTTGACTCATCCACCGTCAGCAGTTTTCATCACTTTTTATTCTGCGTCACTAGCTCTGAGCATAGCATTTACATGGTAGTAAGTACAAACTACATGCTGAACAGCATTGTTATTGCACACAAAATGGCTTACAAATTGTTGTGACAGTCATACACCTTTTGGTTGGACTGGGCTGGCAGCTTGCTCAGTGGCCAAAGCGTCAAACTGTGAGGCTCTACATGGCCATAGTTATGGTAGGTGTAAAAGGAGGAAATCAGGTCATGTATTATAGAGAGATAAAGTCTGGATAGGAGGGATTTCTGGGTCCAAAAACACAGGCCTGTCACCCAGGAGACCTTTGTTCAGTAAACGTTAACTTATTTGAGCTATGCAACGTTATTACTTCACTTATGTAACGTAACCTACTTAAAGATTGTTACATAGATTTCATAACATTATGTAACGTTACTATGTCACTATGTCACATATGTAACATAGCCTACTTAACTAAGTCACAAACATACTTATTTTAACCCAAGCCACAATCTTTTCCTAAACCTAACCAAGTAGTTTACTGTCTAGTGTGTATTTTAGACAGATTATAAGACAGAAACACACATGGAAAACTGATGCTAGAGGGCTACGTAGAGAGTCATAGCTTGAAACACAGGGTTGCTGACCAAGCTGCGGTAACTGGATGAATTTCATGTGAATGTGTTGGCATTGTCAGATTTATCTGGCTTAGTGTGGACATACTCTGAAACTAAAAGTGAACTGGATGCATGCCAGGGTCAGCGAGCTGCAATATTTGCCCATGCTCTTTAAGATGAACTAGACATAGAATTAAAATTACCTATAATAACCAACTGAGCCTGGACAAAATTTCCACTTTCTCAACGCACTACACCAACAATTTTCTATCATCATCCCATCATTTGTTGGCAACAGACTGATGGGCCCTCAGTCTCTAGTAAAATATATATTCATATACTTTTCAAGTATATTCATTGCCAAGAGTCTTCAGGACGTCTTTTTAGGAGGAGAGATAAAGAGCAAAAGAGAAAAATCTATGGAGGTAATTATCTCAGCGGTGCTCAGCAGGGAATTCAGACAACATTATAAGGTTGTGAAGGAAAGCGATCTCAATGAAGGGTATAGAGTGGAGGGATACATTAAAAGGTAGGTAGAGGTGCTAACAGGATTACTGATTTATCAACATATTTATTCATATATTTCGAGGGAATGGAGAAAACTGCAGATATATTACAGTATATAACCTAAATGAATACAGTATATAGACGTGATTGGTGCACAACATGGGAGCACACACCATACATGCACAGTAATGATGTAAAGGGGAGGACTGGTGGTGTTAGGGAGGAAGGTGCTGAGGAGGAGAGGGTAGGGGAGGTGAAGAAGAGAGGAGGCGGGGTGAGAGAGCAAGAAGGTGGGATAAACCGGAGGGGAAGCATGAATAATCCACTGGAGAATCACGACAGGATTAAGACAAGGTGGGAGCCAAAAATATCCCCTGCCAATAATGCTGCTACGGAGCACAACGCGACAGCAGCCACTCCTGCTGCCAGTCTCCGTCAGCTCAGGAAGGAAAGCGTTAAGGGATTATAAAAAACCACTACGACGCCACTGTGTACAGTAAAACCTCCAGTGTAATGCAGTATAAAGCCCAAACTCACACTAGTTCATCTACTTTCTGTACTGCCTGTTAGACATAGAACTTGAATAGCACTTTCCTCAGGCAGAAAGATGGTTTTCTGAATCCAAACTTAATAAAAATAAAATAATACTAGCTCCTCCCTGCTGAATTCTGACATGCTACAGCAAAAAAAGTCATTTACTGATCTTTAAAGGGGCACACCAGCAATGTTACATGTTCAGTGTACTTGTCATAGAGAGTACTACTTACTATGTGAAAACAACTGTTTATGTCTTTTGTGGCTCTGGAGGAACAATAAAAAATATCAATAAAAAGCAACAAAGACCTGATGGTGTCATCTGGGTTAAATTTGACAGGAAGCTGACATCATAAACTGGGAGTGTGCAGTTTCAAAGATGTGTGCATTTTGGCATTGAGGGTCAAATGAAAGATGCAAAGTTGCATTATGGGAAGTGTAGTATCCAGTATTTGGCTGGAGAAACCCAGTCACTGCCCCAGGGATCCACACCCTAAAAGCCCAGCCAGCAACAGACCCACCTGTCCACCAGAAAGCATGTCAGTGTCAAGTTTTGTGTCGCCAAGATGTGAATATGAAGCCTGCCTGAAGGTGCAGTGTTATGAAGTGACAGTTATCATGTATTGTGTAGTAACAGAAGCCTAACTTCAGAGTTAGTTATGTAGTATACAAAGAGAGAAAATTACGTTAGTAGCATTTGTCAAGTCTGTTCCATACTGATGTTACTTTGTTTCTTCTCATGTTACTTGTTTTAAGTGCAACCACGAAATGTTCCCTAAACCTAACTAGCTCCCTGCTGGTACTGCACATTCATACTTGTATTATTTAAGTGAGGAAAAATGTGACACTAACATATTGTCCTCTGGTGGACAGGCGGGTTTATTACACGCTTGTGGTGTGATATCGGCTTGAACAGCCACAGGTTGTCTGTGTGACAGTTACTTATCACTGAAGCACAATTAGAAACTGCAATGGTAAAGGCCCAGAGATGGTGCCCTAAAAACCCTGGCTTTACAGAACGTCATAGTTTTAAATAGTTTTAAACACATGGTTAAATGTTGTAAATTAAAACAAAACAATAAAAGCAACAAAAGTACTTGGTTAGGTTGAGGTATCAAACTACTTGGTTTGGTTTAGGCAACAAAACTACTTTGTTACGTTTCAGCAGCAAAAGTATTTGATCAGGTTTAGGCATCAAAAATACTTCCTTAGGTTTAAAGAACAAAACTATTTTGTTAGGTTTAGACAACAGAAGTATTTTGTTAGGTTTAAGGAACAAATCTGTTTTGCTGGGTTTACAAGACAACAAAATTATTTTGTTAGGCTTAGGCAACAAAACTGCTTGTTTAGGTTTAGGCAACAAAACCACTTAGTTAGGTTTAGGCAACAAAACTACTTTGTTCGGTCACCAGCGGTCTCTTAGGTGAAAGTCCTGTGTTTGTTTGATCCATTCACCACCCCAACTTCTCCTTATGCTGACTCCGCTGACGATCATCCATCCATCTTCAACCGCTTATCCCGTTAGGGGTCGCAGGGGGGCTGGAGCCGATCCCAGCGGGCATTGGGCGAAAGTGGGGTACAACCTGGACAGGTCGCCAGTCCATCGCAGGGCACATAGAGACAGACAACATAGAGACAGACAACCATTCACGCTCACATTCACACCTACGGGCAATTTAGAGTCATCAGTTAACCTAAACTGCATGTCTTTGGACTGTGGGAGGAAGCCGGAGTACCCGGAGAGAACCTACGCTTACACAGGGAGAACATGCAAACTCCACACAGCCAGATTTGAACCTGTGACCCTCTTACTGTCCTTGTGCTAACCACTGCACCACCGTGCAGCCCCACCGCTGATAATTTATATTTTATTTGAAACTTAATTCACAATGCAGTTTTGTTGAATGGGAATATGTACAGTCGTGGTCAAAAGTTTATTTTCAGTTGACCCATAATAAAGTCATAAAAGAACCAAAATGAATGTTTTTTTGTGACAAAGAAGTATCTGATTCAGTCACTCTATCAGAGAAAAATCAGAGTTGTAGAAATAACTGGAAACTCAAGACAGCCATGACATTATGTTCTTTACAAGTGTATGTTAACTTTTGACCATGACTGTAGGAAACAGGGCTAAATTAATTTTCTTCAACTGAACTTGATTTGAGAATCACTGAAAACTGACAGTGACATTGGTAGTGGAGAAATCTGACCTTTTCAAGACAGAGTCACTTTCCCCTGAAACAAGCAAATCTGCATCTGTCACAACAGAGAGCCACTTTCTCAGTAAAATAAGCCGGTGAGACATCAGCAGGACTCAACATGAGCACAGTCGCCCTTCATTCAAACACCATCTCCCTTCACCAGAAAACTGCCCTTCTGCTGGAATCTGCTCAAATTCAAATGAGGGCTCACCTCCCGTTTTGCTGGCATCCTTTTTCTTTATCCCTTCCTCCCCCTAAACCTTCTCTCATCCTCGCCTACATTTCCTCTCACTCTTTTTTCCCCTGTGTTCCTCCTTGTGTCACTTTAGTCAAATGAAGTTAAATCCTCCTGCTGCTTGGTAAGAGGCAAACATTATCAAAACACAGTTTAAACTTTGCCAACACCTAAGAAGGCAACCAGAAAAACAAGCAACACCAAAGACTGAACTGGTAGTTTCCTGATCTTTGAACAGTATACCACGGCAACATGTGTGCATGTCTTGGTGTGCGATACAAAGCCATGCAGAGCTGTGCACAGCTGAGTGAGTTACAGTAGAAGTATAGTCAGTTCTATGACTTGATGACTCCTTTATACCTGCTACACAAAGGTTTAGTGTTTACCTTTTTCCATAACTGTCACTTGTTGATATGGTGGACATTGTTTATCAAATTTACATAGTCTGACATTAAAGAACATTCTGGGAACCACATCTATTATCACATTAGTCTACGTAACACTAGTCTGCAAAGTTACAAACCAGTCTTCATTTTGTCCTTACATTGATGTAGTTACTCAGTTTAAGCCTAAAATATTATCCCAAAAAGTTACAGCCTACCTGTAAGAACTGATTTCCAGGATCTATATTGAAGCATTCTTTGCTAACCATATGTGAGCATTCTTCTAACCTCAGTTCCATAAGCAGCAATTACTTCTGTGGTTTGAGGGAGCGCCGTCCATGCTAATGAGGACTGGACTGGGCTTTCCATAGGCCCTCATAGCATACAGTCTGTACCGTCTTAAACTGAGTGGCACACCCTTTTAAGACACAGTATATAAGGCTCAGACTTTGGCAAAGTCAAACTAACCGTAATCCTCCAAATACATAGAATAATAAGAGCAAACAACTGTGTACTCTTACCAGAGTTACGTGGACACATTATGCTAATGAATTTTATCCTCATTCCATGTGTTTGGGTCACAAAACTCAAATCAGGCAAGTTATACAAGACCATCGGTTGGATATGTTGTATGGGCAAGAATAGGGAAGCTGTAGCAGAAATATAGCTTTTTGACAGCAACACAAGATAGATAGACAGATAGACAGATGCACAATGTTGAAGTTAGTTATCAAACACAAGTGTTGAATATTTTTCAAGTAGTAAATTAGTGCTTCTCAGTGTTTTGAGGACTTGGAGAAGGCCGACCAACTTGTCCTCCAGTGATAGCTGTGAGGGGTTCTGCAGGAGTATGGCGCACTGATACGAGCAATACGGTGCTGATGTGAGGAGTGAGAGATGAGTCTCACTCAGCAAACTTAGACTGTGATGGAGAGAAAAGGTGACCAAAGAACTGTTTCCACCCAGTTTCGAACTGGGGACCTTTCGCGTGTGAGGCGAACGTGATAACCACTACACTATGGAAACTGATGAAGCAGCCATCTTACATATCTGGACACCTTAATGCACCTGCATACTTCACTGCAAACATTTCCAATGTCAGACTTCATATCAGCTTTTGACTCAGCACAGCTGCTGTGTCATGGGTTTGAGTGGCAGTAAATGCAGTAGGAACAGAAACCATAAATGTCTTTTTTTTAGAAACAGTCCATCATCACAAATCTAGTCATTTGTTGAAGAACGTTTGTATCCACAGTTCACGTCTGTGGTCTACCAGAGCCAACACAACCAAAATGTGTCACTGTCCTTCAGCTTCAAGCACTCCCTGTACATCTCTGTATACACTGGAAAAGTGCCAGCTGGCATCTGACATGTCAAAAGCAGGGCTGTTGCAGTCCTCGTTAATATAGTGGACAGTATCTCCGCCTGTCACGCGGAAGACCGGGGTTCGATTCCCCGACGAGGAGTGTGGTTTTGTTTACCAACTGTTGCACGTTCATCAAGAAAGAAAAGCTGAAAGGCACCAGCAGCAGTTCATGCTTCACAGAACAATCAAGCTAAGGGCAGGAGGGTGGCTAAACACAATTTCAAATAGTGTCCCCTTAAAACCTGGTTTACTGGGAAATGAAGTCAGCAAACTTGGACAGTGATGGAGAGAAGATTTGACCAAAGAACTGTTTCCTCCCAGTTTCGAACTGGGGACCTTTCGCTTGTGAGGCGAACATGATAACCACTACACTACGGAAACCTACGCTAAGGCCTTCTGCATATGTGCCCGCCTCAATGCACCTGCATACTTCACTGCATACATTACAAATGACAGTCTTACCACACTCAAAAGCTTACATTTGGTGTCAGAAGTGGGTTCAGACATGGCCAGACTGAAGGGGTATAGTCTATTGAGCAACCAGAATAGGACGGAAAGCATGTTTGATTTTTTTTTTTTAATCTGTCAAAGGGACGTTCGCTCTACGAAAACCAAGGACACACATTTGGCAGGGGCAAAAATTACATCCTTCGAGCCGGAGTTAAACCAGCGACCTAAGGATAACTGCTATTGGTAACCTACAGTCCTCCGCTCTTCCAGCTGAGCTATCGAAGGGCAGACACAGCATTAACTCTCCAGCCTCTGCTTGGATGCTGAAATTGATGCTGAGCCAAAGTCTGTTTTACAGAATAGATGTTACAAGGTGTTTATTTTTGGCCATAAGCAGGATTTTGGTGGCGCTGTTACCCCATTTGGATACAAGTCAGGAGACCCTGTTTTCACCATTGAGTGACAGACCTTGCAGCAGAATACAATGGTTCAACACATGAGGCCTCATTCAAGTCCTGGATCACGGTTGGCGGACGAGTAATGAAGACTTCATATCATGAAGTCAAGAGAGCTGCCATTGACTGGCTCTGATTAAGCACCATGGAGCTCAAGACATCTTGAAGCAGGTAGATGCAGACTATGCTGCCATGGTCCAGAGGTGGTGCACCAACCTCAACAGCCTCCTACATCCTACCACATGCCAGCATCTGACCACATTAAAAAACACCAGATCCTTGCTCAATACCAGCCCAGAGAAGGTTTTGGAGACACTGCAGCTGTGGCAGAGTTTGACCACAGGAAGCGTTCAGTGCGCAACTACTGCAACAGTAATGTACCAATCCTTGCTCTCTGTAACATGCTCAGAGAGCGAGAAAACATCACCGCACCTCCGTCCCTCTAATTGCTCTAGTTACAAACTAGCTAAATGCCCTCCCTCGGCTATATTCGCTGTGGAGCAGAAGGTCGAAGTTTTGATTCCCTCTTGAGACAAAAATGGAGGCCAAACACAATTTCAAATAGTGTCATGTAAAGGGGGGGGCCAAGCAGAGGAAGATGGCAAAGAAGAAACCAAGAGGAAGTGAGCAGTGCAGCTACCAACAGTTCACTGGTGTCTTTCACACTGGCTTCCCCAAGTTATCGGGAAAGTCCATCTACTGCCCTTCCAAAGAGTAGCAACAGCAGAAGATGACCAGGAAGTGTTTAGCCTGTGGTCAGCCAAAGTCATTGTGAAGTTCTTTTTGTCACTTGCCAAGAATCGCCAATAAATTCCTACAACGCCACAATCTAGCTAAACTATAAACTATACTGCGCCGCCTTCGGAGTGGCAGCATGTCTTAGCAGCTCTCTCTCTCTCTCGGTTTTCACTTTCTTGTCTTTTTTTCATAACTTTCTACCACTGTTATTGGGTTAACCTCTTACTCAACGATAGAACTACACACTAGCGTAAATAGTTTGTAGAAGTTGTCCTTTTTCTCCACATTTTCTTCAATTATTTCTCCGAACATGCCACCTACTAACAACAACAACAACAATGGAGACGGCCGTTGGCACTCGGACAGTGTATTTGCGTGGAGCGCTCCTCGCCCTTCTGGACCGAGTAGCAGCGACACCGGAGGATGTACCTGCCGCATTACGGCGACGGAGACGGGGAACCAGAGCCGGCGCTTTGGTGAGGGCAAAGAGGGAGAGACGGAGGACCTTTAAACCCGTCCTGCCCTCAGTCATCATGGGGAATGTTCGCTCACTCACCAACAAAACGGACAAACTTTCAGCCCTAGTGAGGAGCCAGAGGGAATATAGGGAGGCCAGTTTGCTGTGTTTTACGGAGACATGGCTGAACGGGACGACACCGGACTGCTTAGTGGAGCCCACCGGCTTCACTTTAGTGAGAGCGGACAGGGACAAGCGGAGCGGGAAGAGGACAGGAGGGGGGCTCGCTGTCCTTGTTAACTGTTAAAGGGACCTTCAGCCAGCCAACATTAATGTGAACATCTGGTTTACTGATGTTTTGACTCAACATTTCATTTTATCACATAGACGTTAAGAAACAGCTAAAGAGCTTGTTTCTGCCCGGTTTCGAACCGAGGACCTTTCTCGTGTTAGGCGAACGTGATAACCACTACACTACAGAAACTGATGAAATCAACTTTGATGTATGTTCCTGTGATAATAAATTATATATTCATATTTCACTGTGTTCGGTTGCATCTCCTTTAAATTGTCAGACTAAATGTTTCTGTAGACTTCTGAGTTCATCTAGCTGCTGCCATCATGTGTTCCTTCATCAATGAAGATCAATGATCCGTCCCAGAAGAAGCCATAGTGGTTATCATATTCGCCTCAGAAGGGAAAGGTCCCCACTTGGAAACTGGGTGGGTCTATCCACCACCCTGAGCCCAGGTGGAGCTCATCAGCCTGACGATCCTCCACCCTGCAAAACAAAGAAGAACCAGCAACAGCACCCCGAGTGGAGTGAAGGGGTCGTCATTCTATACAAAAGGCAAAGATGTCAAAAATACAGTCAGAGTATAATATGTCAAAAACAGAGTCACAGTATAATATGTCAAAAACAAAGTCACAGTATAATATGTCAAAAACAAAGTCACAGTATATTGTCAAAAACAAAGTCACAGTATAATATGTCAAAAACAAAGTCACAGTATAATATGTCAAAAACAAAGTCACAGTATATGTCAATAAAAAAGTCACAGCATATGTCAATAACAAAGACATAGTGAAATACTTCAAAAATAAAAAGCGTATATGTCAAGATATAGTTTAATATGTTAATATGTTATAATACGTCAAAGAAACGATCCACAGAGGACGCTGTAACCACAGCGCTCCACACCACACTGAGTGACCTGCAGCACCCAGGGAACTACGTAAGGATTCTCTACCTGGACTTCAGCTCAACATTCAACCACATCACCTCGACATTAAGAAACAGCTAAACAGCTTGTTTCTGCCCGGTTTCGAACCGAGGACCTTTTGCGTGTTAACGTGATAACCACTACACTACAGAAACTGATAAAATAAAGCTTGATATCCGTGCTTGGGATAATAAATCATTCATATTTCACTTTGTTCGGTTGCAAGTGACAGGACATCGATTAGTCTATTTCCATCATTATGTTCACATTTCACATCTGCGGTCCACCAGAGACAACGCAACCAAAATGGCTCACTGTCCTTCAGCTCCAGTGTTTCCCTGTATATCTATATATCTGCTGAAGGACGGAAGCAAACCCAGTTTCATAGTGTTACTTACTACCTGGTGTACTGAGAATATACCTCAGTGAATTGTGACTGTGACAGAGTTAAGGTGAATAAAGGAACCTTCATCTGTCCAGGTTCAAACTGGGACCTTTCATGTGCAAGGTGAAGGTGATCCCCACTGCATTACAGAAACTGATGAAGAGGCCTTTCACAAATGTGCCCGCCTTAATGCACCTGCATCCTTCACTGAACGTTCAAATGCCAAACAGCTTATTAGCTTTGGAGAGATCAGATGATAAATTTTAAACTGGTTTCAATCAGAGCTGCTGACTCATGGATTTGACTGACAGTAAACGCAGTCGGCACAGGAACATAGATAGATAGATAGATAGATAGATAGATAGATAGATAGATAGATAGATAGATAGATAGATAGATAGATAGATAGATAGATAGATAGATAGATAGATAGATAGATAGATAGATAGACGGATAGATGGATGGATGGATAGATAGATAGATAGATAGATAGATAGATAGATAGATAGATAGATAGATAGATAGATAGATAGATGGATGGATAGATAGATAGATAGATAGATAGATAGATAGATAGATAGATAGATAGATAGATAGATAGATAGATAGATAGATAAGATGGATAGATAGATAGACAGATAGATAGACAGATAGACAGATAGATAGATAGATAGATAGACAGATAGATAGATAGATAGATAGATAGATAGACAGATAGATAGATAGACAGATAGATAGATAGATAGATAGATAGATAGATAGATAGATAGATAGATAGATAGATAGATAGATAGATAGATAGATAGACAGATAGATAGACAGATAGATAGATAGATAGATAGACAGATAGATAGATAGATGATAGATAGATAAATAGACAGATAGATAGATAGATAGATAGATAGATAGATAGATAGACAGACAGATAGATAGATGATAGATAGATAGATAGATGATAGATAGACAGATAGATAGATGATAGATAGACAGACAGACAGACAGATAGATAGATGATAGATAGATAGATAGATAGATAGATAGATAGATAGATAGATAGATAGATAGATGATAGATAGACAGACAGACAGACAGACAGATAGATAGATGATAGATAGATAGATAGATGATAGATAGACAGACAGACAGACAGACAGATAGATAGATGATAGATAGATAGATGGATAGATAGATAGATAGATAGATAGACAGACAGACAGACAGACAGACAGACAGACAGATAGATAGATGGATGGATGGATAGATAGATAGATAGATAGATAGACAGACAGACAGATAGATAGATGATAGATAGATAGATGATGAATAAATGAATAACAACAATAATAATAATAATAATAAAATAATTATATGATATATAATAATAATAATAATAATATAAAATGATGATATAAAATAATGATATATAATGAGAATAATAATAATAATAATAATAATAATAATAATAGATACAGTATACAATACACAATATAATGTAATACAATATAACATAATGTAATACTGTATAATACAATATAATACACCTGACTCCAACAATTAGCAGGGAGTCTAAATAAATTAAACTAAATATAGAAGAAATAAAGAATAACACTCTCTATATACAGTCAGTAGTGCAGATGTTAATGTTAAATTGTGCAATGTTAGATGTCAGGGGGAGCAGAGGGCTCTCTGCCAGCCAGAGGTGATGTGTTGAACAGCTTGATAGCTGTTGGCAGGAAAGATTTCCTGTATCTGTCCTTGAGACAGCGGAGCTGAACCAGTCTGTTTGAGAAGCTGCTCCGCTGTCGCTCCAGTACCGGGTGAAGTGGGTGGTCCGGATGGTCCAGAATAGACAACAGCTTGTTCATAGTTTTCCTTTCCACCACAGCCTCTAAAGTGTCCAGTTTGCAGCCAATCACAGAGCCGGCCTTCCTGATCAGCTTGTTCAGTCTGTTGGTGTCGCCGGCTCTGACGCTGCTCCCCCAGCAGACCACAGCACAGTACAGGGCGCTGGCTACAACGGACTGGTAGAAGACCTCCAGCATTTTGCTGCACACGTTGAAGGATCTGAGCTTCCTCAGGAAGTAGAGGCGGCTCATCCCCTTCTTGTAAACAGCATCAGTGTTGGTCCTCCAATTCAGCCCGTTGTCGATGAAAACACCCAGGTATTTATACTCATCCACAATAGCGATGTCCTCCCCCAGGATCTTCAGGAGCTGTGTGGGTGTCCTCTTCTTCCTGAAGTCGATCACCATCTCCCTGGTCTCGGCCACATTGAGATGCAGATGATTCCAGGACCAGTCTCTCCAGCACCTTCAGCACATGAGAGGTGAGGGCCACTGGTCAATAGTCGTTGAGGTCCGATGGAGATGACTTCTTGGGCCCGGAACCAGGCAGGAGGCCTTCCACAGGGTTGGTACCTTCTCCTGGTCCAAGCTCAGGTTGAAGAGTCTACACAGGACAGGAGACAGCTGGCTGGCGCAGGTCCTAAGGATCCTGGGGTTGATGCCATCAGGGCCTGCTGCCTTTCGTAGATGGAGTCTCTCCAGCTGCCTTCTAACCTGGTCGGTGGTCACAGCCAGGCGAGGGAGGTCTACTGTCTGTGGAGGGTGGGATGGGCCTGTGTGGCTCACTGGAGGGGATAGCAGGGGGAGGGGGTGGGTGGTGGGGTTGGAGGTGGAAGCATTGTTGGAAGTGAGGGGGGTGGGGGGCAGCAGGAGGTGGTGAACTAAACCTGTTGAAGAAACAGTTCAGCTCGTTGGCCCTCTCCACGCTGTAGGCTGGCTCTCTGTGCTTCACCCTGAAGCTGCTGATCTCCTTCATACCAGCCCACACCTCCTTGGTGTTGTTTTGTTGGAGCTTGTCCTCCAACTTCCTCCTGTAGGAGTCTCTGTACTCCCTCAGCTTCACCTTCAGTTCACGCTGCACCCCTTTCAGCTCATCCCTGTCCCCAGCCCTGAAAGCTTTCTTCTTCTTGTTGAGAAGCTTCTTCAGGAAGCAGCGTACGGTCCAGGTCAGAAGGGTGGTGTGTTCACAGAACTTGATGTGGTCTGTGATGCAGTCCGTCATGGAGTTGATGTCCTCTCCGTGTGGTTTGCAGAGCACGTCCCAATCTGTTGTCTCAAAGCAGTCCTGCAGTCTGTCCCTCGCCTCCTGAGTCCACCTCCTCACAGTCCTTTTGCACACAGGCTGGCGTTGGACAAGGGGGACATACTTAGGGGACAACAAGACCAGGTTGTGATCAGCTCTGCCGAGTGGGGGGAGGGCAGTGACACTGTATGCATCCTTAGCATTTACATACAGGAGGTCCAGAGTCTTCATACTGGTGAACATACTGGTCAACATACTGGTGAAAAGTTGGCAAAGTCTTCTCCAGTGTAACATGGTTAAAGTCCCTGGTAATGATAAATAAAGCGTTTGGTTGCTGGTTTTGGAGTTTTGCCACAGTGGAGTGGATAGTGTCCATCGCCACACCCCCATCAGCTGACGGCAGGAAGTAAACAGCAACAACAATGGTGGAGGTGAATTCTCAGGTAAAACGGGTGAAACCCCACAGCTAACAGTTCAATATCCGAGCCACAGAGACGTTCCTTAACAGTCACATGTCCGGGATTACACCACCTCTCATTCACCAAAAGTGCAATCCCGCCTCCCTTCTTCAGGCAGAGATACTGTCCACTATACTAACGAGGACTGCTCCATCCTTGTTTTTGACATGTCAACGGGCAGGTGGCGCTGTTCCAGTGTATCCAGAGATACACAGGGAATGATTGAAGTTGAAGGACAGTGACACATTCTGGTTGTCTTGGCTCTGGTAGACCACAGAAATGTTGAGTCAAAACATCAGTAAACCAGATGTTCACATTAATGTTGGCTGACTGAAGGTCCCTTTAACAGGAGTCTTTGTTCCTGAGGAAGGCTCGGCCTTGTTGCTGTGTGCCAAAATGTCCTTTGGAAGGCGGCCTTTCTCCATCCTACGCACATGACCAAGCCATCGTAAGCGTCTGAGGCTGAGTATAGCAAAGATAGCGGTTGACTTTGCCTTGCTCTTCTTTTGATACCATGTGAGACCCAAGATTCTTCGGAGCTCATCCAATACGGACATTTATTTCAGCGTCGAGGGAAAGATTCCCTGAGATTTGAGAGCCCAGGTATATGAAATTTTCCACAACTGCTAGGGTAGAGCCATTTATTCAGATGGAGGGGGAGCTGGGACATCCTGACCCATGACCTCAGTTTGAAGTATTATGAAGTTCTTTATGTCACTTGCCAAGAATCACCAGCAAACTCCTCTGAAGGAGTTTTCAAAAATTCCTCATCAGTAGCCATGACTGAGGAACACTGATGGATAAATCTTACTTCCCCAAATTATGCACCAACCACAACTGATGTGCAATGACTTTACTCCCTGTTACACCAAAAACCATGGAACACAGAGAGGCAAACACTAGGAAGAAACGCAAGGACGAAGATCACCGTGCGGATCAATTACGAACTGGCCACTGAACTGTGGATACAAACGTTCTTCGGTCACCTTTTCTCTCCATCACAGTCCAAGTTTGCTGAGTGAGACACATCTCTCACTCCTCACATAAGCACCGTATTGCTCGTAGCAGTGCGCCATAAGCACATATTATCACAATCACATTATTCACCTTAACTCTGTCACAGTCACAATTCACTGAGGTATATTCTCAGTACACCAGGTAGTAAGTAACACTATGAAACTGGGTTTGCTTCCTTCCTTCAGCAGATATATAGATATACAGGGAAACACTGTTCAATTCACTGTCCTGTCACTTGCAACCGATCAAAGTGAAATGTGAATGATTTATTATCACACACACATACATCAAGGTGTAATTCATCAGTTTCTGTAGTGTAGTGGTTATCACATTCGCCTAACACGCGAAAGGTCCTCGGTTCGAAACCGGGCAGAAACAAGCTCTTTAGCTGTTTCTTAATGTCTAGGTGATAAAATGAAATGTTGAGTCAAAACATCAGTAAACCAGGTTATATATAGATATAGACATACCATACTTTATTATGCTATACTATGACTTCATGACCATACTATACTGAGTTCTTGATAACATTTTATACTAATAACTTTGATTACATACTATCCTATGACTGTTTTTGACATACCACACTATGACTTTTTGTGACACACTTTAGTGTGACTGTTTTATGACTTTTTAAATACTGTACTTTGACTTTTTATGGCATACTATATGACATTTATGACATGCTGTACTTTTAATGACATTTCACGCTGACTTTTGTGACATACATACTATGACTTTTTCTTATGACAAACTATACTGTGACTTTCTGACCATGCTGTACTGCCTTATTACATTATTTATTATGACTGTTTTATGAACTATACTGTAAGTTTTTTTGACAAACTATGTGTTAACATACTATTTTATGACTTTTATGACATACTATGCTATGACTGATTTTTTACATTCTATACTATGACTTCTTGATGACATACTATACTATGATTTTGTTTGACGTACTACATTATGACTGTTTAATGACATACTATACATTAACTTATATGACATACTATACTTTAACTTATTACATACTACACTATGACTGTTTTAAGATAAGATAAGATATTCTTTTATTAGTCCCACAGTGGAGAAATTCACAATTTGTTGTTTTTCACGATTCACAATGTTTATGTTTTATGAAGTTATTTTTGTCATGTTGTCTATGCTATAACTTTTATAACATACGATACTATGACTGTTTTATGACGTACTATACTGTGACTTTTTGTCATACTATATTATGACTTCTTCATGACATACTATACTATGGCTTTTTTATGACATATTATACAATGACATTTCTTACATATCATACTATGACTTTTTATGACATACTTTAACATTTCATACTTAACATAATTTTTATGACATACTTTAACATAACTTTTATGACATACTATATTAGACTTCTTCATGACATACTATACTATGGCTTTTTTGTGACAAACTCTACTATGACTTCATGACAATACAATACTATAACCTTTCTTTCATAATATACCATGACTGTTTTATGACTTATTATACTTTGACTTTTATTTGACATACTGTACTATGCCTTTTTAATTACATACTAGGCTGACTTCTTCATGATATACTATAACTGTTTTATGACAAACTATACTTTGACTTTATGACCATGCTATACTATAACGTTTAGTACATACTATACCATGACTCTTGTATGACATACTATGCTATAACTTTTATGACATTATTTTTGGTTCATGATATACTATCCAGTGACTTCTTAATGACGTGCTATTAATTAAATTTATTAAACTAAACTATGACCTTATGATCATACTTTTCTATAACCTTTATTACATACTATCCTATGGCATTTTTATGATGTTCAAAACTGTGACTTTTTTGACATACTACATTATGACTTCTTGATTACATACTATACTATGACTTTTTTATAACATACTAGACTTTGACATTTATTACATACAATACTATGACTATTTATGACATACTATTCCATGACATTTACGACTTACTAAACTACGACTTTCATAACATATTATACTATTACTGTTTTATTACATATTATACAGTGACTTTTATTTGACATACTATGACTTAGTCTACAGTGATTATTGTCATGAAATACTATGCTGTAACTTTTATGACATACTATACTATGACCGTTTCATGATGTACTATACTGTGGCTTTTTTTAGACATACAATATTATGACGTTATTACATACAATACTACGGCTTTTTATGACATACTATGCCATATCTATGACTGTTTTATATAGTACTATACTGTGACTTTATGACCATGCTATATTACAACCTTTATTACTGTTTTATCACTTAATATACTTTGAATTTTTTGACATACTGACTTCTTGATGACATGCTATACTATACTTTTTATGACATACTATGCAATGACAGTTTTATTATGTACTATACTATGACTTCTTGATGACATGCTATACTATACTTTTTATGACATACTATGCAATGACAGTTTTATTATGTACTATACTATGACTTCTCGATGACATGCTATACTGACTTTTTATGACAAAGTATACTATGGCTATACTATGAACGATACAATAACCTTTATTACAAACTATAACTGTTTTATGACAAACTATACTATGACATATATAACACACTCCTATGACTTTTTATGATGTATTATACCATAGCTTTTATAGTGTACTATACTACAACTTTTATGACATATACATTATGACTTCCAGCTACACACAGTCAAGACGCAAAGCACACTTGACTTCCTTTTTCTTAGTTTTATTAAACGAGTTACAATATACTTTTACATGTCAAGAGAAAAATCCTATTAGGATGAAAGCACAGGTGAGACAATCATATCAATGTACACACACAGCGTGTGTGAGAATCTACATGCTAACGCTAAACGCTACCAAATAACTTATCTAGAGGTTTTCAAACAATCCATTTCAATCTTACATTTATAGTCAAAATCAAATCAGAAGCAACAAAAACAGGAATGCCTTTGTTGTGTATGTGCAAGCTGCAGAGGACACACAGCTGGGAGAGCTTTAATACACGATGGCCGAGGCTAGAATGCCAAACACACAACGCTACACGGCACTGCTCACACTTGGCGATGGGTCTGAGTCAGTGAGCTACGATGAACTGCTCTCTGAGGGCCACAGCTGGAGTCCTGCTCATACACAACTGAATACATCTGACATTAGCACAAGCTAAGCAATTAATTCACATGTAATAGCATCTCCACATGTAATACTGCAGTCAACTGTTGCTGCACACTCATCAATGAGGGTGATCCTCATAAAAAAGCTTCAGATACAGCTACTGTTCATGTCACATCAGGTTTTAAAGGAAAAGCATGCAGCTCTGTCTTTAGAGAAAGAAAACTAAATCATCCACTAGGAATACACCGGATATATTTACAATGGCAACATCATGGGGGAACCACTACAACAGGCTGCTGAGGATTCACAATGACATTAGCAGAGGAGCCGGGCTGCAGTCAGAGCTGGGACAGAACGTCATCGCCCCCACAGTGAGGAAGCTGCAACCAGAGAGACGAGCCACAGCTACCGAACTGAACGGTCCTGAAACAGCCCCGGCCCCTCCAGCTGGAACTGATGCAGGGTTAGCGACCTACTGTTTTACCAACTTTGCTGAAACAAAACACAGGTGAAGCAGAGCATTGATGTGTGTACGAGCAGTAGGACAGAGTGTGTGTTTCAGTCAAAGTCTCTGTTGACCAGGACCAGCGGAGCCACCAGAGTCCACACATAGAGGGCGATGCAGATCCAGCTGGACGAGATCTTCACCCACACCGACGGCCACTTGCTGGTCATGGCCTCGTAGTTGGAGTCGGGGCTGCAGAGAGAAACACATCAGCTGACAAACTGATACTCCGTTAACAGTCTGGGTTCTAGGGACGCACCCATTCATCTGCCGAACGTCGGTATCAGCCGATATTCACCACAGTCTATCAGAAAATAAGAAGACATCGGCCGATGTTTATCTGTTGTTTTGGATAAGTTTTGCACCGGCTAAATGTTGCGTTGGTTAATTATTGTCTGCGTCAGACAACCGTAACCAGCAGCTGATTCGGAGAAGAACAGGAACGTCCTCCCCTAGTACGTTACAGAGGGAACGTCCTCCCCCCCGTACGTTACCATGGGAACGTCGTCCCCCACTACATTACAGAGGGAACGTCCTCCCCCCATACGTTACAGAGGGAACGTCCTCCCCTAGTACGTTACAGAGGGAACCTCCTCCCCCCGTACACTACAGAGGGAACGTCGTCCCCCACTACGTTACAGAGGGAATGTCCTCCCCCCGTACACTACAGAGGGAACGTCGTCCCCCTCCTCCCCCAGTACGTTACAGAGGGATCGTCATCCCCCACTACGTTACAGAGGGAACGTCCTCCCCCCGTACGTTACCATGGGAACGTCGTCCCCCACTACATTACAGAGGGAACGTCCTCCCCCCATACGTTACAGAGGGAACGTCCTCCCCCACTACGTTACAGAGGGAACGTCCTCCCCCAGTACGTTACAGAGGGAACGTCCTCCCCCAGTACGTGGGACCCTCCTCCCCCAGTACGTTACAGAGGGAACGTCCTCCCCCACTACGTTACAGAGGGAACGTCCTCCCCCACTACGTTACAGAGGGAACGTCCCCCCCCGTACGTTACAGAGGGAACCTCCTCCCCCAGTACGTTACAGAGGGAACGTCCTCCCCCAGTACGTTACAGAGGGAACCTCCTCCCCCCGTACACTACAGAGGGAACGTCGTCCCCCTCCTCCCCCAGTACGTTACAGAGGGAACGTCATCCCCCACTACGTTACAGAGGGAACGTCCTCCCCCCGTACGTTACCATGGGAACGTCGTCCCCCACTACATTACAGAGGGAACGTCCTCCCCCCATACGTTACAGAGGGAACGTCCTCCCCCACTACGTTACAGAGGGAACGTCCTCCCCCCATACGTTACAGAGGGAACGTCCTCCCCCACTACGTTACAGAGGGAACGTCCTCCCCCAGTACGTTACAGAGGGAACGTCCTCCCCCACTACGTTACAGAGGGAACGTCCTCCCCCACTACGTTACAGAGGGAACGTCCTCCCCCAGTACGTTACAGAGGGAACGTCCTCCCCCCGTACGTTACAGAGGGAACGTCCTCCCCCCGTACGTTACAGAGGGAACGTCCTCCCCCAGTACGTTACAGAGGGAACGTCCTCCCCCACTACGTTACAGAGGGAACGTCCTCCCCCACTACGTTACAGAGGGAACATCCTCCCCCAGTACGTTACTCACTGATGCTTTCCAACAGTTATCCTCCACAATGACGTGCGCTGCGTCATGTTTCAGTTTGACTGGAACCAGGGACACGGTGGAGAGAAAACAACGCTCAAAAGAACGACACTACTAAACCTGAGGGGACGCACACTATTTTTCCCTGATAATAAGATAAGATAAGATAAGATAAGATGAACCTTTATTAATCCACGTAGGGAAATTCAGTTTTTACACTCTGTTGTTACAGTGGTTGTTACAGTAATGTTAATGCGACACTGTGAACAACAAATCTGTATTGAGATCAGCAGGAGGAGAGTTAGTAATGTTAGCTGCTAGAAGCCAGTGGGCAGCACAGTCCTGATTGGTTAGACACTGGAGCTACTAACGCTAACAGAGGTTCCACTGAGTTATAATTATTATATATATATATTAGGCGTTCAAACTCTGCTCAGTATTTTTTGTAAAATTAAGTTTTTAGTGAGAAACTTGAAAGCGATGTTTTCACACCAGTAGAGAATAGCTATTAGAGATGGACCTATGACCTGATTAACTTCCTAACAACTTGGAATAGGTTTTTAATCAAAGTACATATTTAAATAATCATAATCATTTGATTTGTGCGTTTTTATGCAAATAACCACTCTCGGTGACAACAACATAGTACTGTAGAGTACTGTGTACAGTACCTTCCCACAGGCCCGAAACAGGGCTATAACTGTGTGATTCAGATCTAAAATGTCATTCCTCCATTTAGTGTAGTGGCAGGTAGCGAAGAAAGTTAATTTCAGACCCTGTAACTGACATTTCTCACAGAAACCCCGACAGCTAATCAAGTTTTGTGACAAGCGGCTGAGTGACACCTAGTGGTATAATTCAATACACCAGTCCTGTTCGGAGTTGTGGCGTAATACACCTGCCTAACTTTACTGGAAGACAAAGCAAAGCATGAGCAGAGCCCATCATTACATTGAATTAATCCACAGGATGGCAACAAAACCTTTAGTCTGGATTCAACTTCCCAGAGTGCTCAGAGGAAAAGTGTGTATTAAGGTGGATATGCTCTTCTTCCTCTGTGCCATAGAGCTCCACACTGTTCCTTCATCTCACTGTGAAGCCTACCTGTACCAGTTGGTGAGCGTCATCATGATGTAGAGTGATGCCAGGAACAGCATGAAGTGGAAGAAAGAGTAGGAGTAGGTGACACCGTCCTTCTCGTTGTCCACAGCTCTGCTGACGCCGCTGCCCTCCTCAAAGCTGTCGGCCTGAGGTCCGTCCTCGATCAGAGCCGACTCGTCACTGGTCAGAGTCAGCTTGTTCACCTGGGCGTTGGACGAGTTACGAATACTGATGGACAAGCAGAGGAGAAATATAGTGTAATACCAAACAGTGACACGAGATAGAGACAGGATGGTAATTATTAAACTGTTTCTTCACAAGTTGAAAGATAATTAAAAGACTTGCTCACCTGGAGTAGAGGACACACATGAGGAAAAGGATCAATCCCACAATCCCCTGGGCATCCCACCACTGGACCACGTGGTCCTGACCTGCAGGACTGGTGCTGTTCAGCCCAATAATACCCAGAAGGCTCGGGTTACATTTCCTGTCTGTGAGCCACAAGGAAAGACTTTCAATTCATGCTGTCACCGATGGGTTACTGTAGGCTGTGGGTACTCTGTCCAGTACAACACGCTTTAATTATCTTCTCTGGTGTCACAGAGAAGCAGCCGTGGAGACACCTCATACACAATGATGGACGGCATTGCTGTAATATCAGAGCTTACATTTCTATCAGTTATAAGAACAAACAGTGAGTATGTTTACATGTACACTAATATTCTGAATTTGATACGGGTGTAAACAGCATATCCCATTTGGATACTCTGAATTAAGCCTTTTTCCAATGGAAATGGATCAAGTCAGTATGGATGTTATCCTACCTGGCTCATTGGTCATGGCAGACCAGGTCAGGTACATGGTGTACAGGGTGACCAGGGAGGACTGCAGCAGGCCAGACCTGGGCTGGGACTCCTTCACACAGAGAACAGCAGGTATGAGAAAATCCATACAAGACCAACTCTGATAACCAAAAGCACTCAAATCTGCTGAGCCTCGCTGAGGAAATGACACGGCCTGCCAACAGCAGTTTGAATTTCAGCATATTCTGAAAGACATTCATTTTTCTCTATAACCTCTATAATGGATAAATCCGTGTCTTTCTACATGTCTTTTCTACATCCTCTGGGAAGAGAATGAAAAATGTGGTGGGAGAAGCCCTGGCTAATTGTCCTTTCTTTAGTCACAGACATGAATGTAAGAACCTGGATGTGAGGCAGGATGGACAGGACGGAGGCAGCGACGCAGAGCAGCATGTTGATGCTGATGAAGACCTTGTTTTCGGTGCAGCCATCAGAGTGGGTGTAGTAGACGTAGAACATGACCAGAGACACCAGAGACAACAAGTAGTTCACTGTAGTGACCGACAGCAGAGCTGTGAACACAAACAGGACGGGCCTTTCATTAACAGTCCAGCACTATTTAACAGGCAGTTTATGGGAAGCCCTTCACCTGAAAGCTATGGCATATTCTGATTCAATCTTTTATGTACATGCATGAATATATTATTATTACTGGCTTTACTCTCATTATCATCAATAAATAGGCCTTAAAGAAATACCAACTATACTCATTTTTCATGATGTCATACGTACTTCACAGGAACAAATGTCTTTTAAAGGAACAGTGTTTAATATTTTAGGGGATCTATTAGCAGAAATGGAATATAAAAGGGATAATGTACAGCAAGTCGGCCATGTTGTGAAATAAATCAAGCTGTACATATGACACATAGCTTTTTAAAGGTTGTTATGGATCAAGTTTGTATCCACGTTTAGCCTAATAACAACACTGTCACCATACCTGCATACCAGCAGCGAGAGTTGCCCTCCTCCATCTTCTCCACCCACGACTCATTCCAGGAATGGGCGAAGTCAATGAGCAAGACCAGCTGAATGAGGATGAAGCAGAAGGCTCCAGCCATGCCGATATAGAACCACACTGTGGAGGACATTGAGAGAGTACGTTACTACATGATATCTGCAGGTCCTTCTTCACCTTCTCACCACCTGACTGAAGTAAAAACCAGAATGAGGACACAGATCTATCTAAACCTGTTCTGTGGCAGCTGTGGTGGCCAGCAACAGCTTACTATTGGTTGCCAGGACAGAAGTGTAAAAACATAACAACAATGGCCAGTTAGTAAACATCACGTATCTCCAGATTTGGTGATTTCCATAATCACATGAACTAAAGGACTTAATGCGTCTTTAAACTTCTCCTCGTTCTAAGCTAATAAAACCCTTTAAATCTATGGAGAACTGAACCTGTCCAAATAAAAAATATTTAATATGAACATGTAATATTAATATAATATATAAATAAATACATGACTTGATAAACAAATAAGAATAAATGTGGCAAAATAAATATTAAAAATAAATGTAACAATTAATTCATTAAAAAAAATATGGCATAAACTCATATTTTTATTTTTAATTTGCTTTATTTATTTATCTTTGTATTATTCCAGTATTTATTATTACTGTTCTCTCTAATTTTCACCTTTATTTATGTATTTATATTTTTAAATCTATTTATTTATTTTTGCATTCATGTTTTATTTCTTAATTTATTTAGTTACTTTAATTTTACTTAATACTTTATTTTTTTCATTTGCATAATGAAAGGCATAAAGAAATGTAAAAAGAAATCTGTAAAGAAATGCATAAAGAAATAAGTAAGTTTGGGGAAATAAATACAGGGTGAAATACAAATGGAAAATTGTGCATCAATAAATAAATGCATAAATAAATATATTTAGAAATATAAACTAAATAAAAAGGAATTAATTAAAAACATATGCAAAAACAAATGAATAAATTTAAAAAATATTTTCAAAACTTAGTAAATAGATTTAAAAATGAATAAAAAAATAAAATAAATACATAAGAGTAAATAAATAAAGGACTTAATGCAATTGTTAATAAAAAAAAGATGCTAATTAAAACTGAAATATCAATATATGTCACATTTCAATTAACTAAAGGCTTCATTTTAACATTATTTTGCTACATCTAATGAACATTTCTTTATCAAGTCATTTATTTATTTTTGATTTGGCATGTTGTGTCCTCCTTTATGTTCAAAAAACACATTACTATCCTCATAGTGTCTGTCTGAATATACCTGTAGTCACCCTCGGTCTGAGACGCTGTCTCTTTAAAGCCCAGTCTGCTCTGTTTGGTCAGTGTTTTCCAGTCTTCTTCATCCCCGAACATCAGTCTCCGATGCCGAGAGGCACCGACTAACCAGCAGTGTTACGAGTTGGGAGTGAGAAAGTGTCCCGACGACTCATTTAAAAGCACAGTTTCTGAATATGAACTGTGTGTATTTCACCGTGGATTGAGAGTTTTGTTACTTTAGACCTACTTCATAATTAAAAAAGGCAGAAATATCACTTTCTACAATATGGGACCTTTAGGAACCCACAAAACTCAAAGTTAGAGATGGATAGATAGTTTTGGACAGCACTGGATAGACAATATGTCCATGTGTTGTTTAAAATGTTTAAATCCGTTATGTCACACATAGGCTAGTCTTGCACAGCCAGACCTCCCCATAAAGCGCTGTGTCAGCGCTACAGAAAGGTCTAGCTCCACATAATCATTCTGGTATTGAGGGAAAAAGCGCTCTGACTTGATTGTTTTTCTTAAATCAATCACAATCGTCTAAACCCAGGATGCAATGCCCTTGTAAAATAGATAGCGGAAGGGGAGGAGAATGCTGCGTGAGGTACACGACCAGTGGCAGACTTATATCCACGGTCTACATCTGGTTTGTCAGACTATGCTCAGGCAGGCTAATCCCTGTAAGACCTGGTATCCACAGTCTTCATCTTCTGTCACAGAGGTACAAACACTTGTAAGCTACAGTACGTTGCATTTAATTAAGATAAGATAAGATAAGATATTCCTTTATTAGTCCCACAGTGGGGAAATTTACCAGAGGAAATAATTAGATAATTAGATAATTAATAGATTATGCTGTATATATTAGATTCATATATAGATATAGATGTATAGATTAGATAATTAATAAATTAATTAGATAATTAATAATTAGAGAGGAAATAATGGAGAAAAACAGTTACCAGTAGTGAAGGGACCTTCGGAGATGAAGAATGATCCGATAGTGATGGCGGCAGCTGCAGCAAACTTAAAGAACCAAAACCTGGAAGAGAGAGTTCTTACATCAGTCACATCGGAAAAACGGCAGGATTCAACTGTTGAAATGATTAGTCAACGCCGATGGGTGGATGGATGGGTGGATGGATGGATGGATGGATGGATGGATGGGTGGATGGATGGATGGATGGATGGATGGGTGGATGGATGGATGGATGGATGGATGGGGGGGGGGATGGATGGTGGGTGGGTGGATGGGTGGATGGGTGGATGGATTGGATGGATGGATGGATGGGTGGATGGGTGGATGGATGGATGGATGGATGGATGGGTGGGGTGGATGGGTGGATGGGTGGATGGATGGATGGATGGATGGATGGATGGATGGGTGGTTGGATGGATGGGTGGATGGATGGGTGGGTGGATGGATGGATGGAGGGGGGGTGGATGGATGGATGGATGGATGGGTAGGTGGGTGGATGGGTGGGTGGGTGGATGGATGGGGGGGGGGATGGATGGATGGATGGGTGGGTGGGTGGATGGATGGATGGATGGATGGATGGATGGATGGCTCACCCGTTGTGCAGTGCAGCTCGAGGGTCCTGGCTGCTCTTGACTTTGATCATGAGCAGAGAGAAGAGCAGGAAGAACATGGCCATGCCGAAGCAGACGCGGTACACGGCCTTGTAGCCAACCAGCACATCGCAGTTCACGTGGCCCTCCACGCCAGGAATAGACGAACCCATCCCTCCTTCACAGAAACCTGGAATCTACAGCGGCACACAGGACAGGAGCTATGATGCTGCAGCAGGAAGCCATTTAATGCCAAATCACAGAGTCTGGATCAGAGAGCTGGCATGCAGCACAGAACAGAGTGTACTACACCCACTAGGAGAGCTGCTCTGCCTTTCCCCAACATGTAACCAGTAATGGTTATTGCTCCAATTATGGAATTATAATTGTCAACATTATGGCAGACCAAATTTTAAGAGCCCCTCTGGGAATATCTCATCATTGCAACAGGAAATAGTATGAGATACTAAACAAAAATAAATATGAATAGACACTGTGAAGGTTCTATTAATAATATCCAACTAGCATTTCTAAATGTTTTTTAATCTGCAAGAACACTTGAGGTCTGAAACTCCAGTAGGCTGTTCATGCTCCATTAGTGATCCTCATTAGATCAAATATGATAACCAAGAGTATCCCATAATAATCTTTAAACAGATGCACCGAGGTGCTGACCAAACCACACCAGGAGTTTATTATTCCAGAGCAGCTGTGGTTCATCGTTGCATGAGTCAGCTTGGTCTTGGCAGTTTTTTATTTGTACTGCGGAGCCAAGTTAAACTACTTTCATTGTGTATCATCTCCACTGCAATGTACCTTTAAGTCCCTGTCTACACATACTGTATACAGATATTTCTAAAAACCTCTCGTCCATACTCAAACAGACTTTTGGGTCACAAAAACTGATATTTTTGAAAACACTTTCTAAAGTTCAGATTATTAAAACTCCAGTGACTTTGTATCTGTGTGGACGTATAAAACACAGCATTTGGGAAACGATGGCGTCCTCTCCTCGTTTCACACATGCCCATTGTTGCTTTGTGTGATAGCATGCACCAGAAACAATAAGAAAGATGGAGGACTACCAGCTTTTTAACGTTTTGTTAGCACTGCTCAAACTAATTACTACTTTACATTTGAAATGTGTCCCAGTCTCATTGGCTTTTCGTCGAGGGAACCAGAGTGATCCTAACTTCCTGGTTGATCTACAAAACTCCATACAGTCAGAATTCATGGCAACTTCCACAAAATGTCACATCCGGTTTACGCCGTGAGGAACACCAAGCATTCGCTACCTGCTCTGTAGCTTTCCGCATGTTAAATAAATTTAAACCAGACCTTAAGTTTAATATTTTACCAAACAGACAGACAGACAACCTGATTGCAGACAGCCAGGATTGTATCATCGTCATATACAGTAACCCAGGTCTGAAAGTTTGAACTTTAAGGTTGGGGGTTCACAAAAACTATCCAGAGGAAATGTAATGTGTACATCACAGAGAGGTCTAATGTATTTGGATGCGTGTAACCTGCATATCACACCTTCAAAACAGAATGTGACACAAGTAAGTGTCAGTGACAAAATCAGTTTGATTGTGTTGTTTTACTGGATTGAACTGACTGACTGTCAGTCGCTGCAGAGTGGCATTTTTGAGCTGAACTTTTGTCAGATGCCCTGTTTGTATTTATTTCTTATTCCAATGGATGAGGAACAGCTGATTGGTGAAGATGAAATGAGGAGTTATATACCTCCTTATTTCACAGCAAACATTTAAGTAAGGTGGCAGCAGGCTGGAGGGAGATCACCAGGAGATCACCTGAAAGTTTACTGAGGCTACTGTTAGCTGTATTGTTTGTCATTTTCATTAAATATTGCAGTATAAAACTTGAGTTTTCTGTATAAAAAACACAAATGTCAGAAGAGAGCAAGCATTACTCCTCCATCTTCTAAGTGGCTACATCTGCAGTCTGATCTGGACTGAACAGCTGATAGGTACGTGGTTCGTTTACATGGCAACAGAGGTGCATTTTAATGGCGTGGATGGAGAGTCTGATGTTGTTTGGCTATAAGTAAATAAACGGACCACAAATCTATCTTCTTATTGTGTTTCTTATTCTGTCAATATGAAAACACAACAAGGTCGATATTATTCATGATTACATTAAATAATTACTTCTATGTTATTATAAAAAGTACAGATGCATTTCTAGGGGGTTCAGTGACACAACAACCCCACAAACCCACTGCTGAAGAAGCTGTGAGCTGTGACTTGTCGTTCTTGAGGCTGCACTGTGTGTAACTCCACAATATCGCATATGTCAAAACAGACTAATGGCACTGAGCAACATTAGCGCTGCTGCTGTCTTGACTCTACATCGAGTTTACTCACATATTCAAGTCTATTACATCATAACAATATATGGCTGTACGGTATTGATAATATAAAATGCTTACTTCCTCACACACTGAGTAAATGTAATAGTGTCACTTTCCAGGTGTCTTAACCAGATAGAACATATCTGGAAATGACACTTGGGGCCATTTAGTTGGGTTATTTGTCCAGTCTGTTATAAGATATGGACAATATTGTAATCTGATTCTGTCTAATTTTTGTATATAACGTACTTGTTACTGTTGAGTGAGGATAAGGGCTCTATATAAGACATAGCACTTAAGTACGTAAATTTATGATATTAAAAACCACACTTTCCTAATATATCCAGGCAGGGAAGAGGATTGTTTTCCCTACACAGACTGTGCTAAACCTAAACCACCTCCATCTATAACACAGCACTGACTTAGGGATGGGAACGGTTCGGGTAAAAAAACAAAGATGTGACAATGAAGAAGTGTTTTGTTCCTGATGTTAGTCTGCTGTTGTGAAGAAGAAGAAGAAGAAGAAGAAGAGAAGAAGATCTACCTTTATTAGTCCCACAATGGGGAAATTCAATTTACACTCTGTTAAACTCGTACATGGTACATGCAGACCTGAAACACACATACATGCATTAATGGAGAGATGTCAGAGTGAGGGGGCTGCTCCTGACAAGCGCCCCGAGCAGTTGGGGGTTTGGTGCCTTGCTCAGGGGCACCTCGGCAGTGCCCAAGAGGTAAACTGGCACCTCTCCAGCTACCAGTTCACACTCAGTTTTTTGGTCCATGTCGGGACTTGAACCGGTGACCCTCCGGTTCCCAAGCCAACTCCCTACAGACTGAGCTACTGCCGCCCCTTTTTTTTTTTTTTTTTTTTTTTTTTTGTTGTTGTTGTTGATTTAGTTTGCCAAATAAATGAAAAGCATGTTTAAATTGAAGTTGAACCGAACCGAACCGTGAATTTTATGAACCGTCCCATCCCTACATTGCCTGTATGTGTGTTTCATCCCCGGAGCAGTCTATGAACGTGATTACTAATCAGCACATTTAGAAATAAAAAAGCAACAGGATGGGGTCAACTGGTGGTTCTTTGACCTGTGAGGAGTCTCAGCAGAGATACAGACCGTTCGTATGTTGTTCTTTCCTACACTGTTATAATTAATAACCCACAGTTTGGTACGGTGTGTTTCCTACCTTCTTCAGCTGCCCCTCCATGCCGGGCATCAACATGATACAGGCTACACCCACTCCCAGCAGCAGGAAGAAGGCGTAGATGAGGCGGGTCACCGTGGAGTTATTCCCACTGGGGCAGCACCGACACAGCAGGCAGGGGGCGCTGCCGCACAGGCACGGGATCTGCACACAAATCACTGCTAACGTTAAAAACATGTAGTGATGAGTACCCAGACGGACAGACTGCCTCCACCGGGAGGGGCCGGTGTCGCTGGCTGCCTCCTCGGGACGCTGTAAGCTGATACCGGAGCTGTTTACACGGCTGCGGTGTCGCAACAGCCACCGGCTGCTCTGTTGACACCACCGACAGCTGCGTGTTTACATGAACGTTCACGGACTTAAAACCACCAAACACACGTCGACATGTTATAACGTCCACACGGTTTTAATAACACACCTCGAGCAGTAACAACAGCGCGGTTCGTCGAGGCTCGACGTGTTTGTGGTTATTCGGGTCAGCTAGCTGCTTCCCAAACAAAGGCAGGCGTCACGTTAGCATGTACAGCTAAGCAGCTAGCTTCAGGAGCCAATAACACATCAACACTACGAGCTATAACCTTTGTATTCACATTACAGGCGAACCGTGAGTGGATGCTAACTACGTTGGTTGTGTTTACTGACGGCCGTCTGCGCCACAGATAACGAGCCCGACGACCTGCGGCTGTTTGTGTTATTGCGCAGTCATGACGGTGAAAAGAGAGCAGCTGGTAGAAACAATAACACATCCACTGCTTTCACTCTCACCGGCAGAAACACGAGCGTTACTCACCCAGCTCGCCATGGAGCACAGTCCCAGAACGGCTCCCATGATGGCCCGGGTCTCTTCTTCTAGACGGTCGTTAGATGGCTGCTGCTGTCGTGCTTTCCCAGAAGATGGATGATGATGATGATGATGATGCCCTCCCACGACTTCTTCCTCCTCTTCTTCTAATGCAAGATCCGGTAGATTAGATGCACATGAGCGTCCTGCTGCCCCCTACAGGACGGCTGCAGGCAGCACCCTCCTCTCAGCCTCCATCCACACATACTGGACAACATGTACTATGCTGGACAGCATGCACTATACTGGACAACATGTATACTGGAAAACATGCACTATACTGGACAACATGTATACTGGACAACATGCACTATACTGGACAACATGCACTATACTGGACAACATGTATACTGGAAAACATGCACTATACTGGACAACATGCACTATACTGGACAACATGTATACTGGAAAACATGCACTATACTGGACAACATGCACTATACTGGACAACATGCACTATACTGGACTACATGTACTATGCTGGACAACATGTATACTGGAAAACATGTACTATACTGGACAACATGCACTATACTGGACAACATGTACTATACTGGACTACATGCACTATGCTGGACAACGTGTACTATACTGGACAACATGCACTATACTGGACTACATGTACTATGCTGGACAACATGTATACTGGACAACATGTACTATACTGGAAAACATGTATACTGGAAAACATGCACTATACTGGAAAACATGTATACTGGAAAACATGCACTATACTGGACAACATGTACTATACTGGAAAACATGTATACTGGAAAACATGCACTATACTGGACAACATGTATACTGGAAAACATGCACTATACTGGACAACATGTACTATACTGGACAACATGCACTATGCTGGACAACGTGTACTATACTGGACAACATGCACTATACTGGACTACATGTACTATGCTGGACAACATGTATACTGGACAACATGTACTATACTGGACTACATGCATTATACTGGACAACATGTATACTGGACAACATGCACTATACTGGACAACATGCACTATGCTGGACAACATGCACTATACTGGACAACGTGTACTATGCTGGACAACATGTACTATACTGGACAACATGCACTATGCTGGACAACATGCACTATACTGGACAACGTGTACTGTGCTGGACAACATGTACTATACTGGACTACATGCACTATACTGGACAACATGTATACTGGACAACATGTACTATACTGGACAACATGTATACTGGACAACATGCACTATACTGGACAACATGCACTATGCTGGACAACATGCACTATACTGGACAACGTGTACTATACTGGACAACGTGTACTATACTGGACAACATGTATACTGGAAAACATGCACTATACTGGACAACATGCACTATACTGGACAACATGTACTATGCTGGACAACATGCACTATACTGGACAACATGTATACTGGAAAACATGCACTATACTGGACAACATGTATACTGGACAACATGCACTATACTGGACAACATGCACTATACTGGACAACATGTATACTGGAAAACATGCACTATACTGGACAACATGTATACTGGAAAACATGCACTATACTGGACAACATGTACTATACTGGACAACATGCACTATGCTGGACAACGTGTACTATACTGGACAACATGCACTATACTGGACTACATGTACTATGCTGGACAACATGTATACTGGACAACATGTACTATACTGGACTACATGCATTATACTGGACAACATGTATACTGGACAACATGCACTATACTGGACAACATGCACTATGCTGGACAACATGCACTATACTGGACAACGTGTACTATGCTGGACAACATGTACTATACTGGACAACATGCACTATGCTGGACAACATGCACTATACTGGACAACGTGTACTGTGCTGGACAACATGTACTATACTGGACGACATGTACTATACTGGACAACATGTATACTGGACAACATGCACTATACTGGACAACATGTACTATACTGGACTACATGTACTATACTGGACTACATGCACTATACTGGACAATATGCACTATACTGGACAACATGTACTATACTGGACAGCATGCACTATGCTGGACAACATGTACTATACTGGACAGCATGTACTATACTGGACAACATGTATACTGGACAACATGCACTATACTGGACAACATGTACTATACTGGACAGCATGTACTATACTGGACAACATGTATACTGGACAACATGTACTATACTGGACAACATGTACTATACTGGACATTTACATGTACTATACTGGACAACATGTACTATACTGGACAACATGCACTATACTGGACATATAGTTGGACATCCTCCCTTAAACAGGTAGAAAACTAACTGTAGTTTTCATGTGACCTCTTCATGCTAATCCTTATCTCTGTGTTACATACAGTACATACTGTACATACACATTAAACAGACATTTTGCAAAACTCCAGGTGAAAATACAACAATTAAAAGCTATGTATTGGATTATTTAAAGGTTCAGTAGGCAGAAATATCTTTGCCTTCATCAGGGAAACATCCCATAATAATCTGTCAGCATGTTGTAATTCAAATGTTCTGGAGAAAACCATACTTCTGCTCCTCCGCATGGCTTTGTTTTCAGGATTTAACATAACTAGCCCATTATGGGAGGCTTCGACCAATCACAGGCCATTTCAGAGAGACAGAGCATTCCTATTGGCTGTGCTCCAGCTGGTGGGCGGTGCTTGGTATTTCCTCAACAGACCTCAACATGGCTACCGGGTCAGTTTCTCATTTTACAGCTAAACAGTAACTACAAGATGTTTCTGACATCCGAGGAGAGAAATATTCATTACATCCATCCATCGTCAACCGCTTATCCCGTTAGGGGTCGCGGGGGGGCTGGAGCCAATCTCAGCTGACATTGGGCGAAGGCAGGGTACACCCTGGACAGGTCGCCAGTCCATCGCAGGGCACATAGAGACAGACAACATATAGACAGACAACCATTCACGCTCACATCCACACCTACGGGCAATTTAGAGTAATCAATTAACCTAAACAGCATGTCTTTGGATGGTGGGAGGAAGCCGGAGTACCCGGAGAAAACCCACGCTTACACGGGGAGAACATGCAAACTCCACACAGAAGAGCCACAAGCTGGAATCGAACCTGTGACCCTCTTGCTGTGAGGCGACAGCGCTAACCACTACACCACCGTGCAGCCCATATTCATTACAGTAGCAGAATATTGATCCATATCTGATCAGCGCTGCCTAGTTTGACTGTTTGATCAGAGTGACTGACAGATGATCAGAGGCTCCAGATCAGCCCTGATTGGTTGTTTTCCTCCGGTCTGTGAACTCCTGTAGTTGTCATTAGGAGCACCGGAGCTCCAGTCAGTCTACTCCAGCTTTAAGAAATACATTAGTGAAGGATTTAAAATCAAGTAAGTAAAATAACAAAATAAATCTTCTGAACCAGGTCAACAGTATTATTTAGGGCCCTATGACACAAATAAGGAGTTTAGCTGGCTGATGAGTGATGCTGCCACGAGGAGTGACAATAGCTGGAGACCATATGTAACTCCTGTAGTCCATAAATCTTTGGCATGTCTGCTGTCAGCTATAACGTCTTCCAGAGGGTTTCTCCACACTTCACTGATTACATGATAGCACCAGCTTCATTTGCTGAACGAAGACCATGACATGTAGTTAAAAGCTCTGGAAATTAATAAGTGAATCTTTGAGCTTAGGTTCATTTGTTATATACTAGGTCATGAATGAACTTGACAGTCATGCACTCTGACCCCATGATGACACATGATGGGTGACAGCCCTCTCATTTACACAACGAGGCAGAAATGCATCAAGAAATTTAAAAAGACATGTAAAGAATACAGAAATAGTTTAGGGAAAATGAACAAGGGCTGAAATGCAAAGGAAAACCCAAGCATGAATAAATAAAAAAAAAAAAAAAAAAAAAAAATTAAAAAAAAAATTAAAAAAAAAATAAATTAAAATAAATAAATAAATTTAAAATTAATAAAAATAATTCCTTTAATAAATAATAAGGAAAATTAAGCAAAAGAATTAAAACAGAAATATCAATTTATGTCACATTTTATCAGATAATTAAGGGCAACATTTATTGTTAATATTATCTCTCTCTCTCTCTCTCTCTCTCTCTCTCTCTCTATATATATATATATATATATATATATATATATATATATATATATATATACAGTATATACATGCATATATATACTGTATATACTGTATATAGTATATATATGCATATATATATAAATAAATATATATATGCATGTATATACAGTATATAATATATATATATATATAGAAAGAAAGAAAGAAAGAAAGATATTCCTTTATTAGTCAAAAAAATATTTTTTTTTTCTATTTTTTTTTTTTCACACCACATATAAAAAATAATAATAAATATATATATATATATATATATATATATATATATATATATATATATATATATATATAGAAAATTATAGGACGATTGACAAGCATCATGCAGAGCTGATAGATAATGTGGATGAGAAAGTTAATGTCTTTGAAGCAACTGACTGAGAATCCTGGAAAATAAAAAGTCCTCTCTGTGCTGTTTACATTGCTCTTCCTGCATTCAGCTGCATCACATAAACTGAGGCGAAGTACATTTTCAAATTGGACACTGAGCACAGAGCCTGACTGTTCTGACAAAGATGCTTTATTTTACTGTAAGGAACACCATCATTGTAAGCACATTGTTGACAACAACTTCAATGCACCACATCAAACAGGATACAAAAGGCAATTAAAAGAGGAGAATAATGAAAGTCCTTAGTAAATAATCCAGACAGATTATATACAGTATACAGTCATAAAGTGAACAAAGAAGCAGATCAAACCAACTGTACAGCCTCCTCTTCAGTGTGTTCAGTAACCCTGTGATGCCTCCCCTGTAGATCAACAGGAGAATACAGAATATTGCTTCCAACATTACGTTTCAACAGAACTATGACTAAAATAGGACGAGCAGGCAAATAATATGAAATCAAACAATGCTCTTAGGCCCGGAGCTATTCCTATACTATTCCTCTCATTAAACACCAGTCTTGTGTCTCTCATGGTGTGCACAGCGAGCAGTATGAACCATTCCGATGGATCTGAGAGGTAGGGCACATCCACACTACTGTTATTACATCCGAACACAGAAACATGGTTCTGATCACAGCAGTGTTTTCAAGCCGTCCACATTGAAATGGCACAACAACGAGAAAATGACAACATCCACCCTATCTTCCTCCTTTTCAGCTGGCAAACAGCAGTTTTGGTAAGGATTAGGGTTTAAAGGTGCAGTGCACAGGATCTGGAGGCATCTAGTGGTGAGGTTGCAGACTGCAACCAACTGAAACTTTCCCGGTGTGCCAAGTGTTTGGCCGACGAGAAAACACGAATGGCCCTCTCTAGAAACAGTGTTGAGTAGGTGTCCATCTGTGAAAAGGACCTGTTCCCTATGTAGATATAAATGAGCCATTAAAGCTAACAAAAACACAACTATTCTTATTTTCGGGTGATTATACACTAAAGAAAACACAGTAATTATTATTAGAGTCCATTTCTGCCAATAGATCCCCCTAAATGTTACACACTGTTCCTTTAAAACAAACATTAAACCTCCGTTCTGTCACTTCATGATCACTGACTGCGTTTCATTACAGCCAAACCGACAATACGGCAGTTTGCTGTGTTTCTGTTGTCAGCCAGTTCCCATGAGTACAAAATAATAATTTCATTATTAATATTATTATTATTATTGTTATTATCAGTCATAAAAACTGCCTGATATCCAAGGCTAACGGAGCTTTGTCAAGTCTATACTATTATTAGGTTCTTTTGGTTTAAGAGGGGAGACCACCAATGAGATTGGAGACCTCAGTGGTACTTAACACAAAAACACAGGACTACCCCACGTACTGTAGCAAACCTCTGGCCACATTATGGCCACCAGTTCTGACTTAGTTCATGTCATTTTAGCATGACAGATGAGTCTAAATACTTCAATACCCATGAGCCTCAGCCACCGCTGGCATGGGCATTGAGGCGGCCAGAGGTGGGAATCACCGTGACATGGCTGCACACCACTATTGAACCAGAATATCAAAGTTAAACAATTTAAGTTGCAGATTGCGTTTTCAGTTTTCTCAGCATCAACATCTTTAGCTTTTACCTGCTGTTAGCGGCACATGTAGCATACTTATAAGCTAAGAGACTGAATGTTTTCATAGCCCAAATGCACCATGGGAGTCTACCTCAGCGTTTTTATGGCTTGGACCATCAACTGATTATCAAATAAATAGATGTTTTCTCATGCTGTTATCGATCTTTTTGGCTGATGATTAAACTGAGAGTTTCATTTAAGCCGTTGCAATGCCCCATCTGTCAGTCCTGTAACTAACACGTAATAGTGTATGGGAAAAATTAATGGGAATTATACATCCGGAGTCAGGGGGTGCTCACATTAGCTCCTCTCACTTCTCAGCTCTACAAGTTGCATTATGGGAAGTGTAGGATCAATTGTACTAAGGACAAAACGCCTGTATATCTAAGGAGGAGTTACATGGTGTCTTTGCTAGGTACCAGCTAAAAGCCTAGCTGCAGGGTGAGGTTCTTCATATGATGTGATTACAACATGGATGCTCTGAGAAGGATCAAAACTAACAAACATGTCTGTAAATCCAAAAACACTGAGGTCACGAATCCAGTTCTTGCATCACCATCTGACCAGACCCATAAAAACAGTCTCTAATTTTCATTATTTCTATTTTTCTTCAGTTCATTAATTTATTTTTATCAAGACAAAGGTCTAAATGCTGTTTGAAAGTCTTCGTCACACTGTCAGAAGGACGTTCTGGAGGGAAAGTACTCAATGCATCGTTTCTGTAAGCAGTCAAACTTAGATATGTTACGTCTAAATATAATGTATTCTGTATATATGGTTTATTCTACCAGCCTATAAAATATCCATCATGTGAAAAAATACAAAGAACAAACCTCCAGTAGCTGATGCAGTATTTACATACCAGCGCAGCTTTGTGTGACACACAGTTGGCAAATGAATTCAATGAACTTGTCCCACTGCCTCCAGTCTGTTATTACTTACAGAGTTCGTTGAATTTGAGCAGGTGGATTTAGAAACCCTGCAGATTTCAGATCATAAGAAATGAAATGAAACAACTTTAGCATATAGACGGATGTTAAGCACAATCCTTCTTGACAGATATAAAAGAAAGCAGATTAAATACAGGCAAATTACAATTCCATCTATTTACATGAACGATGAGTCACTACTGTCTACTCACAGTCTTTGATCACAGTGAACTCAACAGTTTCACTCACTATTTGTTTTAATGACATTCTGCTCACTCATGAATTTGCCTTAACTTTTGCAGGTGGAGTCTCCGTCCCCCAACATAGGCCATAAAATGAAAACCTGGACCTACCTGGGCGATCCCCCAGCTACCCTGCTCAGCAGACCGGGTACAGCCAGCATTATTTCTTTGTATACAAGGGAGGGCAGAACCTGGAGGCGGCAGATGACACACTGATCCACCAGCCCGACAGACTAAACTCCCTCCCAGATCTTAGGCAACCCGTACAGGAAGCTCGTCCCCCGCCTCAGGACCCAGGCTGGTGTAGGTGACGGAGGGCTCCAGGACTCCGGTACTGAGCGGAGGCTGGTCGGCGGCTGACTGGCCACCTGTGTTCCTGAACTGCTTGTAGACCCGCGGGTCCTGGGCCACGTAGGTAGACGAGGTGGAGTAAAGGACCAGGCCCAAGATAATGATGAAGAATGACAACAGATAGAGGCCCGAGAACTGCAACACAGAGACACATAGACTTAAACATAGAAGCTGCTTTATGCTAGTTCAAATCCTGTCTTTTTATCTTTCAGTTTAACATTATAAGAACTGTCAGTCTTTGTGTCCTGTCCAGATACTCTCTAGATAACAGGGAGCAGATGTCAGTTTGTTGTCTGTCACAAGTGAGACAGATTTATCACTCCAGTAACAGTGTAGGAATAACAACTTAAAATAGATCAGAAACGATGCAGCAGAGATATTGTCTCTCGTTTTTCTCTTCTTCCTCATCAAAACCTGGTGCCTACACTACCCACCATACAGCCCGAGCACCAGCCAGATCTGGACATCCTCTGACCTGCACATCACCGAATGAATGCTTCCTGGCAGTGTTCTCTTACCTTGTAGTGAAAGAGGAAGAGGCCACAGAAGAAGCTGTACAGGTCGGCTGTGAGCAGAGACAGATTGACTGCGGTGGCACTCGTTCTCTTCATCACCACCGGCATGAAGCTGTACAGGCCGAACATGAAGGCACTGAAACCGATGTACAACAAACCTGCAAAAACGCATTGATTGATTTGACGTTACATTTACAGTGCTTTTTGAAACAACTTTTGGATGACCAGTTAATGACATGTTGTGGTGATGTTACTGGTGTATATGAATCCATGCCCTCACCTATCTGCCAGTCCCAGGGTACCTTCAGCAGCTCCTTGTGTTCCATGATGGCCCTGAGCACAAACAGAGATTAAAATTTCACGTTTCCTCCACACACACAAGAGGAACTGCATGGTATCTATTGGGAAAGTTGCCCCACTGTCCTGACAGATCCATTTGCATCACACTTATTTCAAAACTCAAATAAAGAAAACTGTGGTTCACACCTTCTCCTTGGTTCGCACAGTGTTGTACTGTGGAACGCAGCACAGCGATCTACTCGTTCATGATACTAACAATGAAAATAAAACACAATTTGTGATGGAGTCAGTGGAAAGGTCAGATTCAGATTCAGAAAGTGTTCAGATAGCTTTGTAACTGCTAAGTCAACTGATATTTGACAACAGCATCTGCACCTCTCTCATGTTAAGATGAAGATGGCAGTACCTCAACATTGTGCTTAAAGGAATAGTCCAGATATTTTGAAGTGGAGCTGTGTGAAGTACTTATCCATAGTCGGTGTACAACCTACAGTAGATGATGGTCGGCACACTCCCAGTTCGGAGAAGCACACAGGAGCACCAGCATGGGTGCAAAGCAATGTACTGCTGTGGACGGAGGCAGCAGCAAAACAGATTTTAGACGCCTAGAAGAAAGTCTCACCTCAGTGTTAATTTCTTTAACAAAAACTAGGACCAAATGTGTTCGTCAATGACCTTTTGTTCTATAACTAAGACGAGACAATGACAAAACAGTGATCGAACGAATGCATGACGATGATGGGACGATGACGAGAGGATGATGGGATGGTAACGTGACGATGACGAGACAATGACGGGCGATGATGTGACGATAACGGGACGATGACAGGCGATGACGTTACGATGACGTTACGATGACGGGATGTTGACGTGACGATGACAGGACAATGACGTGACGATGACGTGACAATGACGTGACGATGATGGGACGATGATGGGACGTTAACGTGACGATGACAAGACGATGAGTGACGATGACGGGACGATGACATGACGTTGATGTGACGATGACGAGACAATGACAGGACGATGACGGGACGGTGACGGGAAGATGATGGGACGATGACGAGGCAATGACGAGACGATGATGGAACAATGACGAGATGATGACGAGACGATGACGGAACAATGACGTGACAATGACGATGACATGACGGTGACGGGACGATGACAGGATGATGATGAGACGATGACGGGATGATGACGTGACGATGACGAGACGATAACGAGGCGATGACGTGACGATGACGTGACGGTGACGAGGCGATGACGGGATGATACAAGACAGCACCACCCTCATTAAATACTGACGGTGACAATATGAAACACATCACTGACAAACAAAGACCAGACCATCTCTCTTTATTTTTGTCACCTTCCACCTTCTCTTCCCCTCTCTCTGACACACTATCTCTTAATAATAACAATTTTAAAAACTGCGCTCCTATAATGCAGAAAATTGGTGATTTGTGTGTAGGGTCGGGTTCGGCTGGTTGAGTAACACATATCCTCATCATCTGTCACTCAACCTGTGTTTTTCATCAGATAATGATAACAAAGTTTTATGTGAAATAATTTTGACTAAAGTGACAGAAATGTTCAATATAATAATTCTAAGATTAAAAAGATTAAAAATAGCTGACAAAATTAAGAGAGATAACATCTTGTCTAAAATTGGGAAATAGTCTAACTACAACGTAAACTCAAAGTGATGTTGATCGTCTTAGGTCTCCGTCCACAGCAGTACATTGCATCGCTCCCATTGCTGTCTCTCCAAACTGGGGCGTGCCGACCGTCATCTTCTGTAGATAATACACTGACTATGGAGAAGTACCTCAAACAGCCCCACTTCAAAAAATCCAAACTATCCCTTTAACTACAGTACCTGAGTACTGTTGGTTAGTCCACCCCTGCCCAGCTGCCATGAGGTATATCTCCCCTCTCCACACACACTCACAGCTGGATGCCGCTGAAGAAGGATCCGAAGAGTCCCATCATGCCGAGGAACTCCACTCGGCTCAGGTTCTTCACGATGAACTCCTCACAGACGTTGGAGATCCCGTACAGTGTTGCTCCTCCCAGAACCAAAAGGTCCCCAAACAGCTTCTGCTCTCCTGATAGATGAGGGACAGTGAAGAAGGAAAGAGAGCAATGAGAGCAAATGAGCAAGAGGTTTACTACATGTCCAACAAACAAACATCCACCTGCACCCTGGGCTGTGCTCCACATGGTCAAGAATGCTTCGGGGTACTCACCAAGGCCTTGCTGCCGACCAAGCAGGATGTCCGCTCCCACCATGCAGCCAACACCCAGCAGACACAGTCCCGCCCCAACAAAGTGGACGGCCTTGTACCTCACCAAAAGAAAGAACCAGGACAGCAGCAGGACCACTGGGATGACAAAACAGTCCAGCAGCTGAGAGGACGGACAGAGACACAGAGACAAAGACAGACAAACACGAAGAGTTCTTTCATTTATGGTTCAGTTAGTGGTTTCTTCCTCCTGGTTGGGTCCATCACTGTGCAGAGCATCAGACTGGTGACCAGTAAACAGCAGCAGCAGTGTGATGGGAAACAGTGCAACAACGGACTCTCAGTCCAGACTGAGTCTGTCCCTGTAAACCTCTGACTATACTGAAAAGCTACAAAGACACTCAAAGCACACCTGTATCTTGATCAAGGGGCAACCTTCCCGGTCTGAAAAGTGAAGTCAATGCTGAAGTGCCTTAAATTGCATTCTTTCTAATGAACAGCAGGGGGCAACTCCTCTGGTTGATAAAAGAAGTCTGATTGTATAGAAGTCCATGAGAAAATGAGCCTACTTCTGTGTGATTTATTACCTCAGTAAACACTGTAAACATCAGTTTATGGTCTCAATCACTAGTTTCAATTCTTCTTCAATACAGCATGATGTTCATTTAGTACATTATGGTCCATTCAGAGTCAGATAGACCATAAAGCAGGGGATCATTTAGGGCGGGGCTACCTTATGTCTCAAATGCCTCCATAAATGGTTAAAATTCAAGTGAGCCCCCCCCTCAAAAAAAAAAAAAAAAAAAAAAAGCCGCTGACGTATCTGAGCAATAACGCTAAAGCAAATGGCAGTATCATGGACCTTCTCTGTATATCTTCGTGACCGCCAGGCTAAACAATCAGAGAGAGTTTACACAGTCACGCTGTCCCTTGATGCTGGAACGAGTCCAAAGGGAAAACCGGTGTGTGCGCACGAGTAAAACTTCATCTTAAGGCGGCGCAGAGAGACCGGAGGAATGCGAGTGTCTGCCTTTGTGTAGGTTGACATGTCGCTACCACCGTGTAGTCCAGAGTTGTCTGTTTTTGTTGTAAAACATTTTGGTCACCTAAAAATGCCTTATTCAGCGCTCAGTTGTACTTAGCTCCACCCTCTCATGTCACTTCTGGTTCCAAAAAACCAAGATGGCGACAACCAAAATGCCAGACTCAAGGCTTCAAAACCGTAGTCCACAAACCAATGGGTGACGTCTCGTTGACTACGTCCGCTTTTCATATAGGCCAACAGTCGGTGATCCTGATCATAGAGGTTTGTCTGTTTGATTTATTAAGAGTGTGGTTTGGGGTTTTAGGTGGTGTCTTTGTGTTTGGGCCCATTTATCTAGCTAGGAAGTGTACCTGAACACATGAATGTCGTATCTGCAGCAAGTTGGCAATTTGATTTTTAAAGACTGGATGGTTCAGGATGGGACTCAAAAAGTTGCTACTTTGAGCAACATCGACAGCACCATGGACTTATCAATCCACAGCACACAGAGAGAGACGCTTCTGAAACACGCTGGGTGGAATCACAACCACAGTCTCGTGTGGTTGGATCAGCTCTGGTGGCACAGCGGCGCCCAGTGGACCTTACTAACTTACATAAACCTTAGTCCTACTAGTGGGTGGAGACGGGGGAGGTAGGCAGGTTAACAAGGGGCATCCATCTTGGTCATTTTGCTGACAAGGGGGACGACATCCCCTCTAAAATCATCTACTGACTGCGACTAAATAAGCCATCTGACTGAACTTTGGACTGTTTTGACTTCTGTTAAGCTGGTATTAAAAAGACAGCTGAGGACTTTCCTCAGGAGGGAACAAGTCTGCTACACAACCCAGTCTTTAAGCTTCATATGGGCTGCAAGGAGAGTGCTGCACACAGTAAGGGATTGGACAGATAAGGCAATTGGACTGTCTTAAACAGTGAAGGGTCTCTTGATTCGGTGTCTCGAGTATTTGAGACAGTGTGATAGGTACAGTGATACAGAACACGCAGGGAAATGTGTGTGTGTCTGTGATAAATAACTGAGTACAACAGCATCATCTTCCTGTGTTTCAGACGTCCTGTTAAAAGCCACTCCAGGGGCTCTGTGCCTGGTCCGTCTGTCCTGCTGCGACGGTCCTGGCTATTTTCAGTGCTATTGATCTCTTGCCATTTCAACCCAGGAATGTAAGTTGATTCTATCATTGAATAGGTTGGATAAGTGCTTCACTGCCTACATACAGCCTTAATGTCAAATATTGAATTTGCAAAACAAATTTATTGCATTACTTACAGGAAATGAATTATATTCTGGGAAAAGAAATACGTCTGTGTTAATAGGCACTATGTAGGCTAATGTGAGCTCGGTAAAGCACTATTTTAGTCTTTAGTATTGTACTCCATTAGGTTAAAGGACTTACAGAAGAAAATTAAAAACACTAACACCTCTTTCATACAGTTGATGTGGGTGTACTCAGTGAGCACCCAGCCATTCACATGAGCTGCCACATGAACAATGAATTGGTTTAATTGGATATATCTCCAAAGAATGCATATTGCCAAAAAGTGAAAGTCAGTTGTTTGTTTCATCGCAGCAGCAAAGCGACGCTGCAGCCATTCTGGATTGAAAGTGACTAGCGGACAAAATATTAAACAAAATAATTTCTATTCTGTTGTCATTGTAATGGACATTTCTGTGGAATAAGATATTAGAAATACAATAAGTGTTTTCAGTCCAAAATGCAGCAAGTAGACAAAAGCAGCTGTTGTCAAAAACCTGCTTTGAGCTAATGCTAACTTCAGCATGCTAACATGCTCATGGTGACAGTGCTAGCATGCTGATGCTTAGAAGGTATAATGTTTGCCGTGTTTACCTTTTTAGTTTAGTTGTTAGCATGTTAGCAGATAGCATGCTAATGTCGGCTAATTAGCAGTAAACACAAAGTCCAGCTGAGGCTGATGAATGTCATTAGTTCTGCAGGTCATAAACCAGTATTACCAATATTACTAGCAAAGTACTGGAGGAGGATCACTATTATTATGATTCATCCTAAGAGGAACAAGAATGTCTACCAAATTTCACGGCAATCCATCCAATATTTGTTGTAATATGTTAGTTTGGGCCAAGGTGATGGACCAGCTGACACTGCCATTAAGAAAAGGAAAGTAAGCCCTGCCCTAAATGATCCCTGCTTTATGGTCTATCTGACCCTAAATGGACCATAATTTACTAAATGAACATCCTGCTGTATTGAAGAAGACGAAACTAGTGATTGAGACCATAAACTGATGTTTACAATGTTTACTGAGATAATAAATCAGAGTAGGATCATTTTGTCATTGACTTCTATACAATCAGACTTCTTTTTGCAACCAGAGTCGCCCCCTGCTGGTTACTAGACAGAATGCAATTTAAGGCACTTCAGCACTGGCTTCACTTTTCAAAACCAGATGTTGACATCTGGTCAGGCTCCAAAAACAATGGAGCTTACATTTCCCATAATGAAACTCAAACACCTATTCATACACACACACACACACACACACACACACACACACACACTCACCTGTACACTGGAGAGAGTAGTGTACTGGTAAGCTTTAAGCACCAGATAGTTGGCCTCAATGTCTATCAAACCCAGAATCATGTATTTCCACCAGCGCTGCTTCAGAATGGCCAGCAGGTTGCCTTCCCCTAATAGATAACAGATAGATAGATAGAATAGAGAGAGAGAGAGAGAGAGAGAGAACAAAATAGTAAAGCAAATCAGAGTGGTAAATATAGATCAACAGAACAGAGTGGACACACACTGTATATACTGTATATAGAGTCCATTATCTGAAGCTTTATTTAAACTCGAAAGTTTACTGAGGATGCCCTCATTTACAGTGACGTTGAGCGACAGACAAGTCAAAAGCAATTACACAATGCAAGCTAAAACGGGGAAAATATCCCATAAAACACATGATAAAACACAGAGATTCACCTATAACATAGAGTATCCATCTTTAAAGTGTGTTGAAGGATCAGGAGCAATAAAGGAAAAGGTAATTTTCCAAAGTCAGTATCTACTCGGGGGACCTCAAGTATAAGCCAGTCATTTAAAGGAGTCAGATAGGGGCCAGAGTTCAAATCCAGCACTGTTGTTATGTCAGGTGGTACTTTACCAATAAGGGCTGTGTAAACCACATGGCAGTATAATGAAACCAGTACCCCCAGCCGCCATCTGTTCCCCAGCCTGCCTGAGTCAGGTGCTTTTAAAAGTGCAACATGCCAGAATTTTAGCTTAAAACGTTTAAAAATATTTTCAACATAGACCATTTTTGTTAGAATCTGATAATAGAATAGAAATCATTTTGTTTTACTTTTCTACAGCAGTTTTTAGGTGGACGTTTTACTGACGTGCGGTCGTCGCTTTCAGTCTGAATGGCGGAAGCGTAGCTTTTGCTGGGTGTCGATGCTGCAGTGGAATAAACAATTGACTTTCACTTCTTATCAATATACGTTCTTTGGTAGAGGGTCCGTGTATGTTTTGATTGTTAATTTATGTTTGTTTATTGGATTAAATCTTACGTGGCAGAAACATGAAAATGAGTCGTATTTTAGTTTTCAATGACAGATATTGTCCAGAAAGCCTCCCAGGTTCTGACTTTAGCATCAACAATCTGCTCCAATCCGAACAAACTGCAGCCCAACAGGCAACAACAGCTGTCAGTGTGTCAGAGTGCTGACTTGACTAGGACTTAATCCAAATATGCTGAACTGTTTCTACGGCTGCTGTTGGGTGCCGCACTTTGTTATGCAATTAAAACTAAAATTAAAAAAGCGTAGCTAATATTGGAACGGCCTAAACATGATGCATTCACTTCATAAATCACACTGCTTTTAATAATAACCTGTATCGATATTGGTGATTCTGGCCTTTGTTTTACTTGGTACCAGATCAAAACCACATTTGGTGGTGCTGCCAGCTCCTGGTTTCAGCAGTAACAGAAGTCCCAGTCACACCTCTCAGTTTGTATCTGTACCTTGCCTGACTGCCAGTGTGGTGGTGTAGACCAGAAACAGCAGGATGTAGTTGAGAAAGCTCTGGAACACCGGCGTGTTGGCGTGGAAGTCATCAGCCAGGTACTTGCTGGTCAGACTGATGGCACAAATTAACAAGGACAGGACCTGACCCAGGGCCAGGGTCACCAATAGGTCCCTGCAGAGGACAGGAGACATGGACAAAGGCTCATCAATGTTTCATAAGGAGAACTTTACATCATGATCATAAGGCAATATGACAGTCTCAGTGTTACATCAGCAGTTACATGTATTTCTGTCAGTCATGTGGCCAGTGGTTTGTGTTTAATACTGAAATCATACGTCAACCTGTAACTTGTCCACTAAGGGGCAGCAGAAACATAACATTAACATATCACCACCTCTAAAGTTCATATGATGATCTTATTTCCACCTCCAGCTGTTACAGAGCAACACTGTAAAGATATAGCTCAGAGTCTACAAACAGGTTCAGTGGCCACTTTATTAGGTACACCTGTCTCGTGCTGGTAGGAGCCCCTTCGCCTCCAGCATGGACTCATTTCTTTGTGGCATAAATTCAACGTCTTGCTGGAAACACTGCTCAGATATTTCTTGTCCACAGGTCGGACTTAAAGTATGAACCATATAGACCTAGTCGCCCTCTGAAAATAATAATCATAATGATTTAGAAAAAAAAAATTCTGGTGGGCGCCCTTCCTCGTTGTCTGCATTCAGATAACAAATGAACGGAAAAAGAAAGAAACACACTTTTCAGTCCTGTAACTCTATTTCTCACACGTTTTCACCTGCCTGGCCATACTGTATTATCAGAAATACAGTTATTAATGATAATAACGCTCTTAATTTGTGTCTAAAAACCATTGTGATGTCTGATGTGTGTTGAACCCTAACCCTAGCCATGGGCGGGGGCTCCGCTCTAGGGGGTGGGGGCACCAAATCCAAATCTTGCCTAGAGCACCAAAAGGACTGGAGCCGCCTGCCTTCTGCTTTTTTATATATTTGCATTAACAAGATTTAACAATGAAGTGTCAAGGGAATCCAATATCAGCCAGGCCAAGATATCTACATTAGTGTCAGCCTCAAAAATCAGTTCATCAGTACTTTGGGTCTGACGACTAAAATGAAAAACTCATCTGAAAGGAGGCCGATCACTTTGGCCTTTAGCAGCTAATAACAGGTAGTACTTGAGTCGGGTCTCGGTCTCCAGTCCACTTTTTTGAAGTGCTGCACTTGTCTTGGTCTCGGTATTGAGAACTGCTGGAGTTGTTCCGGTCTGCTGATTTGGGATCAGCTGTACAGATTGTTGCTTGATTCTAACAGTGTCTCTCCTATATTCCTAATCATATGCATCTATGATAATAAAGAGATAAAAACAGGTTTAAACTTTATCAGTTGATGGTTGTTTTAGAAGGTGCTGCAGGACACCTACTTCCTTGTCCATGCTGTTTGCATAAATAACAGGGCTGTCAAAATGAATGCGATAATGACATGTTGATGCAAATTTGTTTTAACGCCACTAATTTCTTTAACACATTATGCAACTTGCAATTTTTAGCTTGTAGCAGCTCAGTTTTCAGCTAGAGTGAAGATGCTGGTATCATATGAAACTAGACAACCTTAAGAATCAATTGGTACCAACCACCATTTCCTACAAAGAGGTTAAATGATGCAACAAACTTTGTCGAGGAAAAACGGTCATGACCATTTTCAAAGGGGTCCCTTGACCTCTGACCTCCAGATGTGTGAATGTAAATGGGTTCTCTGGGTCCCACCAGTCTCCCCTTTACAGACATGCCCACTTTATGTATGTTTATAGTCCCAGTCAGTCTGGATCAAGTCCTAGTCAAGTCAGCACTCTGACACACTGACAGCTGTTGTTGCCTGTTGGGCTGCAGTTTGTCATGTTCTGATTGGAGCAGATTGTTGATGCTAAAGTCAGAACCTGGGAGGGTTTTCTGGATAATATCTGTCATTGATTAGTGTTGTTAATTGATTTTAAATAATAAATATATACATACATTTGCACAAAGCAGCATATTTGTGCACTCCCATGTTGATAAGAGTATTAAATACTTGACAATTCTTCTTTTAAGGAACATTTTGAACTGTGTTTTTGAAAAGTGTGCAGTTAATTTGCAATTAATTGTGATTAACTATGGACAAGCATGCTATTAATCATGATTAAATATTGGAATCGACTGACAGCCCTAATAAATAATAAGCTCAATAAATAAATTAAAAATCCAAATTGAATGAAAATGAAAATGACCCTGCTTGTGGACATATCGGGGGTGGTACCGGGGTAGAAACGTCAGTAGCAAATATCAGATCAAGGTTTATTAATAAAACCTAAATTTTATGCATTTATTAGTTTGATGTTAGAAGATAGATCAATGTTGTTAATAGATAGCTTATTCTGTCCATCCTGATCCATTAATCACTATATTAGCAATGGAAAGACACTATTATGGTCTTGGGTAGGAATCAATTTGCCTTGGACTCTGTCTCAATTTGCTCTAGACTAAGTCTAGACTTGGTCTTAATTAGGTCCAGACTTCGTCCAGACTTGGTCTGAACTGCCTTAGGTCATGATTTAGCCCTGGCTTATAGTGAGCTGCAGCTATTTCATGCTGGCTAGTTCTGACTGGAGCTCCTGATTTGGACAAATCTGACCAACGTGAGTTCACGTGCAGCCTCTTAACTGTGACTGAGAGACCTATCGATCTATCGTTTCATTGCATGTTCAGGTTTTGTGTTTGTATTCCGCTCACTGGCCTGACATGTCGCCGTCTCTGCTTGTCTGTGAGCCAGCTTTATTTATAACAGATTTATCACAATAACACCCCTCCGTGTCTGTAGCAGCAAGAGGACTGTCAAGGCAAACACACACACACACACACACACACACACACACACACACACACAGTGGGCTTCACATGTTGGTCTTCAGCTTACAGCCAGACTCCACAATCACAAGTGATGCCAGCAATACCAGGAATAAATGGCAGATGGCAGGAAAGGATAGGAGACAAGGTGTGTGTGTGTGTGTGTGTGTGTGTGTGTGTGTGTGTGTGTGTGTGTGTGTGTGTGGAGTTTGGAGAGTGAGAGTGAGGCATGTAGCTAGAGATGACTGAGGCAGGAGCAGGACAGCAGCCATTGTGCAGCAGCAGCACCTCAGTAGGGGCTGATAAATCCAGCATGGCAGCCAGCAGGCACCGAACCAGCACACCGTGTCCAGGCTCTGGTCCAGGACCACAGGCTGCAGGAATGCCCCCCAGTCTGAACACACACACACACACACACACACACACGATGGGATGCCCATGCAAAGTGCAGGCAGAGATGCTGTGCGTTTGTTATGTTCACACATCTGTTGCACCTCACGCTTCTTCCTGCAGCAGCAGCAGACTGGATATGACAGGTTGATGTTACAGGTTGAAACAAAAAGGTGTCCGCAGTGATGAAGAGCGTGGAGTGAATACAAAGGGAGGCTCGCCTCGGATCACCAACATCATCTTACCTGGTTAAGACCCTCCTGATCCGCTGGTAAAGGCTCGGCGCCGGGGTGCCCGTACCTCTGGGGACGCTCTCCACAGTGGAGACGACAGACATCATCCTTCCCCAGACTGAGCGGAGATCAGCGCATTGTGCTCCGGAGGAGGAGGAGGAGGAGGTGGAGGAGGAGGAGGGGACGGGGAGCAGGCTCACCTCAGCGGACCCTCCTGGTCTCCGTGTTGCGGTTCAGTTCAGGAGGAACACACAGCAGTGCGTAATGGTGTGGTTCTGGCGGTGACAGCCTGCTGCAGGGACACTCGTCCCTCCCCGATGACAGACTACGGGATTCAGAACCAGATCCAGCATTTAACATGGAGGAGCTCGTTTCACCACAAGGTGGCGTCCTCTCACCCTCATGGGACGAAGACGTAATACATCAGGATGGGTGAACATGTTCCAACGTGTCAGTCCAAAATAACCACGTTCAAGTGATGTCACCACATGGGCTGTAAAACTAGACCCATTTTGTGGTAGATTCGGTATGAAACAAGACCATGTCGGTCTTATAATTACAGGAGTCCAAATTCCTCCCATGCCGTTCCTCCTCCATTTCCTCCGAGTCCACCACAAAGGCCCAGTCAAAACTCAGGAGCTTCTCCGTCTACGCTCCTCATTCAACTACAATCTTTAATGTACATTAAAGGAAGATTTCTCTGCTAGTACTTGTATTCTTTACTCTCATCAGCATGGGAGTTTACAAATATGCTGCTTTATGCAAATATATGTATCTATTTATTACTGGAAATCAATAAACAACACTAATCAATGACAGATATTGTCCAGAAACCCTCCCAGGTTCTGACTTTAACATCAACAATCTGCTCCAATCAGAACAAACTGCAGCCCAACAGGCAACAACAGCTGTCAGTGTGTCAGAGTGCTGACTTGACTATGACTTGATCCAGACTGACTGGGACTATCATAAAGTGGGCATGTCTGTAAAGAGGAGACTGGTGGAGACCCAGAGAACCCATTTACATTCACACATCTAGAGGTCAGAGGTCAACGGACCCCTTTAAAAATGACAATGGCAGCTCTTCCTCACCAAAGTTTGGAGTATTATTTAACCTCCTTCATGACAAGTTAGTATGACCTGGTTGGTACCGATGGATTCTTTCTAGCTTTAAAACTGAAGCCGCTAATGGACGGATGCAGAAAATGAGGAAGGGCACCGACCCAGCATCCGCCAGAAGGCGGCACTCGAGGCGACCACCTATATGAATTATGCCTTTGGCATAAGTGGGACCTGGTAGGAGTGGCCATAATGTTTAATGTTTAGTAATGTTTAGTATTTAGTGTCTGTTGTGACGGAATTACGGCATAGCGCCAATCCCTGGAATATAAAGTCTATTCAGTTTCTGTGGTTGGTGGAAATTCATGCTGTCAGTGGCAGTGGTATATATTTATATATAAATTTCATCCATCCATCTTCAACCGCTTATCCCGTTAGGGGTCATGGGGGAGCTGGAGCCGATCCCAGCTGGCATTGGGTGAAGGTGGGGTTCACCCTGGACAGGTCGCCAGTCCATCACAGGGCACATAGAGACAGACAACATAGAGACAGACAACCATTCACACTCACATCCACACCTACAGGCAATTTAGAGTCATCAATTAACCTAAACAGCATGTCTTTGGATGGTGGGAGGAAGCCGGAGCACCTGGAGAAAACCCACGCTGACACAGGGAGAACATGCAAACTCCACACAGAAGAGTCCCAAGCCGGATTCAAACCTGTGACCCTCTTGCTGTGAGGCTAACCACTGCACCACTGCGCAGCCCATATATACATTTATATTTATTTATTTTTCATTAGTATTTTTAAACCAGGAAATATAGTTTTATGAGTATTTATGGATTTGGGACACAGCTACTTAGAGACTCACCCTCTGCTGTGAATATTAGCAGCACATCTCATGGTGAGATGGTGGGTAGTTGTCAGATATGTCGCTCTGGACCTATGAGAACTGATCAGCCCTGTCATCCCAGCCCAGACTGTTTCATCTGAAGGATGTCCAAGGATCCGCTGTTTCATAACGCAAACACAAGTTAGTGAAAAGATGAAGCCTGAGGGAGGTGTGCCACCCACAGCTGCTGCTGTATGATGTACCTGTATCACTGACAATTACTGGGTGAATATACTGATCCACCAGTCAGTGTGTGTTCATCTCAGGGATGACAGCTCTCCCCCAGTGAATACTATCTGCTATACAGTGATCGTGTAGCATGCATTCCAGTCTGAACCAGGTTGTTTTCTGTTGTACCACATGTACACTGAATCCTTCAACTGCCAACAGCTATTTTACAATGTAAGAGATCACAGTCAAGACTGGCTGTTGATATAGAAAGGTCACATTGAGAGGACTCTGTTGGGGATGAATTTGATTATGTAGTAAATTAAAGAAGAGATTAGAGGACAGAAAAAGCAAAGAACCTTACAGAGGAACCATTATGCTTTTGTTTTTTTTCCCTTTCCTTCTGCAAAGTTTCAAAGCCCAAAGTCCAGGCCAAAGGGAGTTCCTCTGCCCCACAGAAACGCTGCTCCCGACCTGCCTGAACCTTGAAGTCCCTCCCTTTCTTCCGTAACCTGGTGATGTCACCAAGTAACGCGTTTGCCAAATACCTGCGTAGCAGCTAGTCTGGCACACCCTTAAACAGAGCTAGTTAGAGCGGAGCTGGAGCAGAGTCCAAAGAGTTTAGTTCAGTTGACCAATCACAACAGAGCAGGCCACCTGACCAATCGGAGCAGACTGGGTTTTTCAGGGGGTGGGGCAGAAGCACAAATGGATCATTTCAGACTGCGAAAACAGGTGCTGCAGCATGATGAGAAAAGTAGTGTTTTTTCTAATATGAAATCATGTTAACCTGTATGCTAGTCAACCCGAAATACAAAGCATGTACCTGAAAATGATCATAGGTCCTCTTTAATACAGCCATGTAGCAGACATCTGCCAACAGATCCAGACACAGTGTACATGTGGGATATGGTAGGATGTCTGTATACTCCACAGCAGCTGGCTTTGGTTTGATCGCTCCTCACATGGAGGTGAAAATACAACACAATGAAATCACATGATGATGCTGAGGCCGTCTGTGATGTGGACAAAGCCACATCAGTGACACACACATCTAGTACATGAACACCCCACAGGACACGACTCAGCATCCTCCAGAGGAGATTCTTCAGCAGCCCGACGACCAGCAGTAATCCACAGATTCAACGAGAGCCTAAATAGGTAACAGCTTGGGTAACTTTCTCAAGAAAAGATCATTAAGATGTGATCTCAGAGTACAAACAGCCATTCTTTGCTTTGTGATAACGTGTTTTAACTTACCTTTATGTTGTACCAACTTTGCCACGTCTGCCGGTCAAACAACTGAGATCACCGTTACTCAAAGTAAAACATACTGTGGCTGCAATGCATTCTGGTTAACTGAGGGTAATGGCATTTAAAAAGAAAGTTAAAAAATCCCATTGCTGAAGACTAACACTAAAATCTTTCAAATCCACTGTATCAGTAGCAGACACACCTCAGTGTAAGTGTAGTAACAACACTGGGAAGCATCAGGGGAATTTCTTTGATTATCATTTTAGAGAACATGAACATGTTTTCTCATTAGTTTCCATTGTGCAAATAAAAAATTCATCCATCCATCCATCGTCAACCGCTTATCCCATTAGGGGTCGCGGGGCAAATAAAAAATGCAAGTTCAAATTTCAATTTGGATCAGAGTGACATTTTATTAGTCCCAGTGAATCAGATTGTTTTATTATTTGTACTTGAACCATTGATCTGTCATGAGGACAGTTAAAGGATGACACCAGGTTATTGGAACCACGGTCTTGTTTTCATTTCATTCGGGGATAATAACATAATAAAATCAGATGAACTCCAGTAAGTTTGTCTAACCTGGAGGCTTGTTTTCAGCCGTTTAATCTTGTGTTTCCCGACAGTGACGTCACCGTGTTACCAGATCTCACCTGTTGACTCGGTGAGGACGAAGTTATGACTAATGATGGAAATGTTCGTCAAATCTATGACAATAAGACAAGTGTGAAGTGTGTAAAAGTTCAAACTTTTGAGTCTCATCATTGGACGATAGTTGAAATGTCATTATGAAACATGGAAGCCCGGTTATGTCAGATTATAGACGCAACGAGGCAAAACTCGACATGGCGCTACAGTAGCGCTGGAACGACCAGCTTCATTTCCTCTGATAAATGTTCTTTGGTAACGTGATGAGCAATAACTCAGTTAAAGGTCGAGTTGGTAATGTGTTTTACAAATCTTTTGTTATATTTGATGAAATCCTCATTACATCCCAACATCAATCAACCAATCAAATGTTTTGACCAAAAAAAATCTGGTATAATAATAAGACTAATAAACTAAATAAATTATTTCATTCACTTCATCACCGGAGTCTTCCACCAGCTGCTAACTGGCCTGCTGAGTAATAATAGAGGGGAAGTCCCTCCCCTTCCGGTGGACCACCATGGGACGTTATTTCAGAAAAAACATGAACAGTAGTCAACGGAGAGACAAACAGTTTTTTGATCCCGTCTGAATTACGCCATGAATCATTTTGCAAGTCAAGAAAATCATAGTTGTTGTAAAACAGTTGAACTATCAGACTGTGAAAGTCTGTCATTAGAAAGACGACACGCCCAAAGGTCACTTTAGTGACGTCTGTCTCTCTGAAGCTGCGATGTCTGAGTGTTTCTACAGGTCTGATCCGCCTTTCTGTTCCTGGCAAATCAAATGGGATCAAAAAAAAATGTCTCTCTCCATCGACTACCGTCCATATTTTTTTCCAAAGTTCCAAAATGAAGGTCCACTGGAAGGGGAGGAACTTCGGAGGGAGGCCTGAAGGGACGGACCGTCAGTGTTAAAAAGGTAAATGTAAATCAACCTTTATTGTCACACATCATACACAGCACAGCACACAGAGGAATCTAGCGTCTGCATTTAACCCATGCTGGCATATTAGCAGCAGTGGGCTGCTACTAAACAAACAGCACCCTGCCAGCAGTTTGGGGGGTAGTGTGCCTTGCTTAAGGGCATTTCGGCAGTGTCTAGGAGGCAAACTGGCACCTCTCCACCTACCAGTCCATACTCTGTACTTGGTCCATGCAGGGACTTGAACTGTTGACCCCCGAGTCAAGTCCCCATGGACTGAGCCCCTGCCACCCCCAGCGTTGCTGACTGGGTGGCTTTCTCTCTACATTTAGGAGCTAGTGCTGATAGCTACGTGCACGGAGAAGAGTTGGCAACACTGGACTGGTTTTCAGTTGGATCCTTTCAAAATCTACCATATTCTTTCTGGTTTCTCCAATGTCTCCAGCTTTAAGGGAACTATGTCAGTCAAGATTAGTACATATCAGGGGAGTGCTGGTTCTATCGCTGTGATGTAAAATGGACTTTTCTTTTAGAGCTGTCAGCACACACAGAGACAGACAGTGCATTTCTTTATTTCAGAGCTTGGTCAGCCCAACAGGAGCCTTGAACAAACCTCTGTATGTGTCTGAAGCAACACTACACATGAACACATGACTGCAAGCTGGAGGCCACAGGGACAAACACAGAGCCACATCAATTTCTCATATTTACACATTATTATCCGCTCTGTCCCCAAGCTCAACTTCCGCTTCTCGGCTCATGTGTTGTTGGGAGTCGAGCCTCTCCCTGAAATGCAGCTGAATTTCCCAGGGTGCCTTGCGAAGACAGGCACAAAGCCTTGTTTCTTCTTTATTATCTGCAGAGTGAAGGCCAGTCATTTTCTAAGTCTTCGGCAGAAAATAGCAGCTGGAGACTGAATGACAACCAGTGAGCCGGAGGGGGAGGACAGAACAGGGTTTGTGGACACTGATGTCTGAGCCGTCTTCTCATGTCAGCGCGTCTCTGATGTGCTGTTTTCTCTTGGCTCGGAGAGAGCATGTTCCAGAAGTCCTGGAATGTGAGTTTATTATAAGACAAGAGCTGGTGGCAGGAAGTGAGCTGGCTATGTCTCCTGGTTTCCTCGTCTTTGAGCAGTCTTTAAAGATCCAGGAGATGGACAGATTTGTGGAGAGGAGTAGTGAGGGACACAGTGAAGCATGGAGGGGTCATCACATGTCCAAACTCTCCTCCTGACTGTGTGAACCCCACACTTCTACCTGTATAAAAAGAGCCTGACGCTGGCTCAGCGTTACTGGCCGAGCCGCTGCTGACAAGTACCGAACCGCTGCAGGACGCCCAGCAGGTCCTCATAGGAGACGTTTCTGTGGGAGGGCAGGGAGCTGAGGACACAGAGCAGGACACAAAGGAAATATCACACTGTACACAACACATCCAGACAGAACCCCCCCCCCCCCCCCGCTCACAGTTCAACACTGCCATCTACTGTTCATGCTGAAGGTTCCTTTTTATAATATTCATATTACATAATATATATCAAACCTGAATCTTGTAACCTCGAATCATGTAAAATCAGACCCAGCTTATAACCATGACATTTAAGTGACACCTAAACACAGACTGTAGCTCACATGAATTCAGTGAGTCTGATGTGCCAAGGGAGGAAGCCCAGTGTGCTGTCCACAGGACCAAACTTCACCACCAGCTCAGGGTCCGGGATGTTCTTAGACTCTGAAACAAGCACAAAGACAGGTAGCACAACCCGTTTACCCATACGAGCTCTTTAAACCTGCAGTAGGCAGAACACTTTTGGCATAATTGGGCAAAAAATCCATGATAACCCTTCAGCATAAGGAAATTCAAGTGCTCTGAGAGAAAACTAGACTTCTGCTCCTCCTCGTGGCTGTTTTCAGGCTTTAGGAAATCTAGACCGTGACGGCAGAGTTTGGCCAATCCTTTTAGACACTTTTAGTTCTGTTTTTTTTTTTTTTTTACGGCTATGGTCTTAAACTTTTGATCAGCTGATCAACAGCCTGTTTGAGTTTAAATGCAGTTTTCAATAAATTGTCTACTCTATTTTTTGTCTCTTGCTTGTGTTTCTTCTTTTTGCATTTTGAAGCTTAAAACCTGGTGATGATCCACCACTGCAAAATGTGAATTCTTGTCATTTTTCCCCCAGTCTGAAAGATTTTGTTCAGGAGTGTATATTCATAGGCAGCATTCTGCTGAAGTTAAGGTTCATCCAAATATCTTTTCCTCTGCACAAAAACAGTTTTTATAAATTTCCATGTGAATCTTTCCGATGAAAATCTGTGCTTGGTGTGAAACGGCTTTAAGCCTCTTCTTCTCGTCTGAGATAATAAACATGACTTTCTGCTGTGATGCAGAATAGGTGACATTTACCATCAGTGGTAGTGGCGGGACTGAAATGACTGAACGTGTGATATTATATTGTGATGTTTTTGTCTGGTGGGACATTATCAGCAGTGTTGTGACAGTTTCTGTGGGTTCAGAGGTGATTCGATCGGTTCAGGCTTTTATCACTTTATGGTTGTTAGACTTTGACGGAGACTGAGATTTTGACATGTGTTCATGTTTCTGTATGAGTGAAAAAGACTCACTTCACATTCATTTCAACTGTATAGAAAAGCCCTTTATAATGCAGTGAATAAATACTGCTAGTCTGTAAAAGGCTGTAAAAGGCTGTCTGTGCCGTATATCATACTGTATGTATCTAAAATATATCTAAACACAGCAGAGTGCAGCCTGTGTTGTGATACTGTCATCATGATAGCGACAGTGATTCCCAGCCTTAGTCAATGACCGACTTCTGAGTCATGAGTTCAGGTGAGTTCAGGTGCTACCAGGTGTTTGTCTTCTGTCCTCCTGTCTGTGTACATGCTTTCACTGTCCTTCATCCAGAGCACCACTCATATATATATATATATATATATATATATATATATATATATATATATATATATATATATATATATATATATATATACACACACACACACACACACACACACACACACACACACACACACACACACACATGCTGCTGTGTAATCTCTTTACAGTGATGCTGGTAACGGGGTGGCCACAGAAGCTTTGAGACATTTCCTTGAAAAATGATCTGCTGATGCCATAAAACCTAATCACTTCACAGCTCAATTCACTGAGTGAACAAACAACACTATTTTAAAGGTTTTCTATACTGAATTCAGAGCTATTGCCTCCACACGGCTCTCAATATGGCTGACTGAGCGGGCGGCTAGCAGCTAACACCGTTAACAACATGAACAGTGCAAACTACTGTTCTGCTACTATATACTATAAATACTGCTACACGCGGTATGTTACAGTGCCTGAGGGGGAACCGGAAGGTGGGCGCTACACCTCTGCATGGTTTGACTTGGCACGGTCAGAAGTGCCCATAGAAAAGCCCTACTACACTCAGTACTGTGCCTGAACGCGTCATGTGTGGATACAGCTGGAGCGCTGAAGCTGCTGCTAACATGCTACTCCCACTAGCCGCTATGCCTCCCTCCTCTGTAGACACGGTGTGGAAATGAGGAGGAATGTCACAGCAGTTTAATATGTTCTCGAAGGGGAAATTAAACTAGCTGTGAAGCTGCAGTGCAGCATCCCTCGGCTCCACTGAGGTGGTAAAAACGTTCACTATCACGATTGTGGGGATCTAATTAGTTTTGAGTGTAGGTGTAGCAGTAAGACCTGCACAACGCTGCACTCTTTTGCTGTCAAGAAGGTAATAAAATCCAACTGAAACAATCTGGAGACATTTATTTATGGAGATTGGAAAATGATCTTACGAAATGTACCTCAATCTCTATACATGAACAACATTTTTTATTTTAACATCTGTAATTTTCATATTTTACACCTATTCGCCTCCAGAAAATGTTCCCCCCGGCTCTTCGAACCTTTGTTTGAAATCTAGGACACACAAATGTACATTTGATTATCTATTTATTCATTTTATTTATTTATAATGGGGGTGTACAGTATACAGTTTAAGCAGCATCTGTTGTTAGTTTGGGGTGGGATTTTTATTTTATGTAACTTGATTTTAGTTCCGTGTGTGAGTATTCTCTCTCTGTTTAAAATATAAAAATCAATAAAAAGAAAAAAATAATGTAATAGAAAAAAGCTGAGACATGTCTGATGCACTGCATCCCAAACAAGACGACGTCAGAGTAACGCGCCACCTGACAAACACAAATGAAACAAAATACAGAAACGAGTGTATGGTTAGGGTGATGAAGTGGTACCTCTGAGCAGTATGTCCAGCATGGAGACGCTGATGTCTTTGGAGCTCCTCTCCTTGTTCTCCACAGACCGACAGAGCTGCTGCGCTGCCTGGACGATGCTCTGCTTCCCGTCCTCTGGAGACAACACCTTCACCGTGGGCCTGCAGGACACCACTGAGACACACAGCAAACATGACTACCCTCCACTGCCCCACGGCTGGCTGAACACCGGTACACCATGCTGCAGTTCAGTCCCTGTCCCTGCGACGCACCACTCGAGTCGTGGTAAACGTTTATTTGTGTATTCCACTTTCTCATGTGAAATAAATTAGAAAAAATGAGATGTGTCCTCTAACTCCAAAGTGGTGTGAGCCATCAGCTAGATCATTTCTCTCAGAAAGAAAATCCACTTGTACTTTTTAATATCGATACAGCAAGTGTTTCAAAATGTGTGGTAAAATCGATCAGTATTATATTCCATGTCTGCCAACAGATCCTCCTAAACGTTACACACTGGTCCTTTAAAGTGGATGAACAGAGATTCACTGCTCCCTCCAACAGGGTGAAAGTTTGTTAAATATGTCCTCCACAGATTTGGCTTCGGACTAAGATTTTTGAGTTCATAACATAATAGACCAGAGCATTTTTCTTATCCATATCTATCAAAAAAAGCCCATTATCTCCTCTCTCAGTTTGGATGCCAACAGAGCCTTTAGCAGAAGCTACGAGGGCCACAACAGAAAGAGTGATGAGCATAAGTTGTTTTTATTGCTGCTTTTAAAAATACCACCACTTCATGATTTGGACCTTTATATGCCGTGGAAAAAAACATGATTCAATATATTGTGATACTGTAAGCAAGGCTATATACTGCAATGTAGGAAAATTGTCACAGTATAAAGAAAACACCACCATATGCATAAAATATGAGTGAAAAAGATATTTTTGTGCCATCAGAACAGTGAGATCTGAATTTTAATTTATCACAGTCCCTGTAATATCATAGCATGCAATCTGAGCCACTGTCAAATCTAAAAGTGTTTGAGAATCAGTACATTATCACAAAACATATCTTGATACTCAAGGATCAATATTTTTCTGACACCCCTACTGAAGACAGATGTCTTCCTCAAAACTTGATACTACGATGCCTTGATTATTGGAGAGCTAACAAGCAGATTATCCCCAATTTCAGTACTTTTGGTCTAAAATAAATAAATACACAATTTATGGATTTTAGTGACTTTTTTGCCCTTAAATTTTCATTTGCAAAAAACATGTAAACACCATTTTTTTCATCTTTTTTTAATGTTTCAGGGCAGACACATTGTGCCCGCTAACGGTCCAGCATCAGCAGTTTTCTGAGTATGACTAAGTTGTGTTTTAAATGTCCCTTTACTGCCTTTCTCAAAGATTTTTATGTAATGAAAAAGAGGACAGGAGGTCTCGCTTCACACTGAAAAGCAGCCGCTGTTCATACAGTTACAGATATGTAATGTCAGCGTTATGAAGGAAGCGTCAGACTGTTCAGTAGACTACAGCCCTACGAGCCACACTATTCTGAATTTGACAAACGCAGACATCAGATTGACCAGTCTACCATTTTATTTACCAGTTGTCTCACATAATCTCTGCATGTGTGACGTGTTTCTGATATGGTGGATGGATATGGATATGGTGTTGACTACCTCATTGTACTAAACTAGTGCTTTACAGCAGCCTCCTGAAGGTTTGGGATGGGTTAGCTGAGGTCAGACTTCATGTATGTGCCTGTATGTGTATGGCAAATGTACTAAAGTTGAAGTTTTAAGTTCAGATAGAAACTGTGGATGTGGGTTTCTGTGGGCCAGCTGGCAGTGACACTTTCTTTCTTTTGTGTCCTGGAAGAATATCCTGAAAAACAAGTCTAAGATGACGCATAGGAATGCAACACTCCTGTCCTGGTATTCATCCAATACAATGACACGGTGGAGGGGAAATAATCCACTGAAAACTGAGCCTGTAGTACAGCCTTCGTGTTTTCATTCATGTTCTTCTCAATCCTCACTCTCCAAATACAGCCGTTTGCTAAAGGAAAGATTCAGGGAGTTTTCAGGTCATTTCATCCAAAACGCTTTAAGGGGGTGATACCAAACAGATGGTAATGTCATCATGTCAGACAGTTCATTCAAGCTTGCACTTTGCTCTGTAAATGTTGTGGCAATTTTCTGTGTGGGTGGAATGAAAAGGACCCAGTCCCAGCGCCAGCTGGTGCAACAGTAGATATCCCCTTACCTTAGAGTGCCACACTTTTCATAAGGAATGAGGCAACGAAAGATTGTGAAACAGACGTGGAGCTTCAAATGCTGTCCACTGACTGCAGAGATAAATTTGATGCTGTGCCGAGGCCAAGTTAACAAAACAGCCAAGAAACACGTTGCAGGAAATGTGAGTATCACAGCTTCAGTTGTTATATTGTTACACACAGTACACTGTATTGCATACAGTATATGTCCTGGGCATAGACTGTATATAAGAAGTGGATGTAGTCATTGTGACGTCACCCACTGGTTTGAGGACTGTGGTTTTGAAGCTTCGAGTTCAGCATTATGGCTGTTACCATCTTGGGTTTTTGCAGCCAGAAGTGACATAAAAGGGTGGAGCTAAGCACAGCAAAACGCTGAATGAGACATTTTTAGGGGAACAAAACGTTAAAATTAACTTCATAAGGTGTAAGATGAAAACATGGACAACTCCCAGACCAGACAACACTGTGGTAGCGACCTGTCAATCACAAGGTAGCCCCGCCCCAAATCATCCCCTGCTTTATGGTCTCTGACTCTAAATGGACCATAATTTACGAAATGAACATACTGCTATATTGAAGAAGACATGAAGCTAGAGACTGAGACCATAAACCGATGTTTACTGAGGTAATAAATCACACAAAAGTAGGCTCATTTTCTCATTGACTTCTATTATAGTCAAACTACTTTTAGCAACCAGAGGAGTCGCCTCCTGCTGGATATCAGACAGAATGCAAGTTTGAGGCACTTCGGTATGAGCCATCTTAGGATGGCAGCAATCTAAAGTTTACATTTAATTTTCATTTCATGTGCAGAATCTGCAGGGTGACAGTTAAATGTGAGTGAGGCAATAAATGGCTTATGTCAACATTTAGTGGTATTAGTACTGTGTTACAAGGGGAATCAGGGAATGGGTTTACCTGCACGGAAGTTAATGTAAATCTGTTTCCATGCATATTACTGACTGGCATGTGGGCTCATAACTCATGTTGTGTTTGAGCAATCCTGATTAAACTACTGATTTTAAAAGTGGGTGGGACCTGTCATGCACATGCGTATTTATAAAGAACGGATTAGAAGCCCAGTTACAGGAACATATGGCAGAGAAGGAATCTAGCTCCTTAATCCCCCACCCAGAAACTGACTGAAACAGCAGAGCCAGCCATGCTAGGACCTTACCATGGTGCTGGTGTTTGTCACTGCCATTGCTGAGGAACTCCACGTTGTATTTGGATCCGTCTGCACCCAGCAGGTCCTGCTGCTGCCTCACTATCTCCTCCAGCAGACGGGAGTTGTTCTTCCGGAAAATACCTGAGTGAACAGACCGATGAGGATGATAAGTACATCACTCAAGAACACAGTAAAAAAAGACATTTTATTTATTTCACTAAGATGCTGGTGGAAGGTACATGGACTTTCATTTTTGTTCTAGTCTTCTGACCGCTCAGCATTTACTCATTATATACCCTTACACTGATGGCAGAGGCTGAGGCTGACATGTAAGAAGCCAACCTGCCCATTAGGATCTTATCTAATTCATTCATTCACACGCTGAGCTCAGCCTTCAGGAGAAATTTATGGTTGGGTGAACCCTAAACTGTGGACTGGAGAAGCCGGGGATCAAACCACTGATCTTCTGATTAGTAGACGATCCGCTCTATCTACTGAGCCACAGCTGTAGAAAGCAGCCAAGGCTACAAGTGGAGGATGAAACTAGAGGCAGGCTGATTAGTAGGGCTGGATGACTCACCTGACTCCTGATTCAATACTATCATGATACTTGGATGCTGATTCAATATGTATTGCAAAGTACTGCAACTCTACAAGTATTAAAATTCAATATTGTTGTTTTTGTTAACTTTTTTAAATCTAGACGATGGAGAAAAAGTTGAATCAAACACTTCTAGGGACTTTTACTTTTGAAGATATCTAAATTAATGCAGTAACAATGATTTTCAGTATGTGTGTAGTCAGAGATGTCCTGAAGTCAAATATATTAGGATCATTGTCAGGAATTACTTATTACATCTTTTCCAGCAACCCAAAAATCAAAGAATAAAGACATTTCATCCATCCATCGTCAACCGCTTATCCGGTTAGGGGTCGCGGGGGGGGGGGGGCTGGAGCCGATCCCAGCTGGCATTGGGCGAAGGCGGGTTCACCTGGACAGGTCGCCAGTCCATCACAGGACACATAGAGACATTTCCCTCACAAATTTAATTTTTTAATTTATTAGAGACATGTAATGTTTTATACTTCTGCTGAATATAATCCATCAATCTGATTTCCATATTTGTATTTTGTAGATCCAGTTCCCTTTATTAACACCTTATTTTGAAAAGCAGACGTAGTCCCAGGTGTCTACTTCCTCTAACTTCTCCAAGGTGGTCTCTAGCTCTCCGTCAGCTCCGTTCTCTTTATCCATCCACGTTCAGCTCCATTGGGGCCGTTTGAATGCATTTAACATAAATGTCAGTATATGGCGCTCTACAGTCGTAGCGTCGGCCCATTTGACCACGGAGACGAGAGCGACGGCCGACCAGACCAGACGTTATTGTAATACGATAAACGTTTCCTGTCTGTGACAGAGTTAGCGTGCAGCTTTATCTGTGATGTCTAGCTCTGCTTTTCCTTGATGGATACGAAACAGATATGACGTCCCTTTACTCAGACTGCAACAATAAAAGTACCTGACTGAGTTCATCTTTGCGTGTAAACTATTCATTAAAAATCAATCATGTTTTTGAGAATCGATCAGTATCAACATAAAACAACACATAACATGGCTATATTCTATATTTCCTAACGCCCCTATAACTGTGGCAGTTTTTCTTTCCTTCATAATGAAATCAATATACAAAACTACTGGACCAGTGAGGCCAACTCCTTTATTTCTGCTGAACACTGAAAACATTTGGGTTTGACGTCAACAGATGAATCTGAGACCAGGATCAGGATTTCAGCTTCTATGTCAGGTATTTACATCTAGATCTGTTACACTACTCGGCAGACAGCACCGTTTGTGACAGAACACCACATTTAGGTGATCCAAAGTACAGGAACAGGTAGACTTCAAATAGATTAAAGTGATTAATACTTCATATTTACTTGTAATAACTACATCAGGGCTGCGACCCACTGACGTAACGTTGACATTCTTCTTCTGTGGTGCTTCTCCAGTCTTTCACCACAGCCTCTTTCAGTAGTTTGTTTCAGTAGGTTTCTCCCTTCAGTCTCCTCTTTAACAGGTAAAATGCTGCTCAGTAGTGTTTCAGTCTGCAGACTGACTTGTCCAGTCTAAAACCTTCCTCTTCTTTCCCCTGGTGAACTCCTCGCTTGTTCTCAGGGGGTTTTGGGTCATCGCCTGGTCTCTGTGGTTCAGGTCTGATTCCAGTCTGTCCTTCCTCTTCTTATTGTTAGTGAGTGGTTGTCATCTAGCCTCTGTCCTTTAGTTCCTGAAGTCTTCTGTGAACGGTGGATTGTGATTCCTTCACTCCTCCCTCTGGAGGTCGTTGATGTCCCTGACAGCTGTTTTAGGGTTTTTTCTTTACAGCTCTCACAATGTTTCTGTCATCAACTGCTGATGTTCTCCTTGGTCTACCGGTTCCACGTCTGTTGCTCAGTACATCGGTGGTTTCTGTCCTCTCCAGGTTCCAGATGGTTGTACTGGCTATGGCTGATGTTGGTTCAATGGTTCTGATTGATTTTCCATCTTCTCTCAGCTTTTCTCCCATAGACAGCTCTCTGGTTTTCATGCTGGTCACACCTTTTAACTATAAATACAGTCTGTACTGGCAAAACCCAAAGCTGAAACTGAGAGTAGACATTCAGCGCTATTTATTGTTTGAATAACCAGTGTAACAGAACACATCTGGGCAACAAGAAACACCTGTCAGTCACATGATCCAGTGCTTAAGCTCACTAGAAAAATAGATGGCTCAAACAAACGGTGCTATCTTGTAAGTAGTGTAACAGATCTAGATGTAAATACCTGACATAGAAGCTGAAATCCTGATCTCGGGTCTCAAATTCATCTGTTGACGTCAAACCCAAAAGTTTTCAGCGTTCAGCAGAAATAAAGGAGTTGGCCTCACTGCTTCAGTAGTTTTGGATGAGACTTTAAAAGTTCCTACAAAAGCATTTAAGCGCTAAACCAAATGACCATGTGTCCAGTACGTCAGTATCACATATTCCCCTGAGAGAGATGTATTATCTTTTCTCTATTCAATAAACCTGAATGAGCCTGTTTATCCTGATCGAGGTGTTTACTGTGGAATCTGTGTTCCATGTGTCACACTTAGCCTGGAAAACCATTTAGACCCAAATAATACACAGCAGATTTACTAGTAACACTATGTCATGTGTGTTTCCTCAGAGACCACACAGTGAGCACATAGTCTCTGCTGCTTCACTTTACAGCCGAGGTTCATAAAAGTGGAACAAACCGATATAACCCCACAGTCACATGACATTACTGGAATATCAACGGGGGGAGGGAGGGACATTTTCCCACTTGTATAAATTATGGTCTGATGAGTTATGAATCATTATGAAAGTCAAACAAACGTATCAAATCAAACTAATCAAACACAAAGCGGAGCCTGAAAATGGTGAGATAAGAAAACAGCTGTGTAGTTTGGCCAGACAGACAGGTTACAATGCTGAATTTAGTTAGAAACACTAATGAAACTAGGACACGGGGACAGTCAGCTGCTGCCTCATGTACTACTCTGGTTTTATTCAATAAAATGTGGGCAGCAGTTAGGTTGCATGGATCATTGTAGAGAGGTGAATTAAATATCAGTGTGTCTTTATTCGACCAGGACAACCAGCAGACACCCCGAAGAGAGGCGGGTAGTAAAGGTTAAGGTGCTTACCGTGATTATCATAGACGCTGACGTAGGATATACCGACAGCCATGCACCAGACCACCAGGCTGGCTATGTCTGTGTAGCTGGGCTCTTCCTCCGCTACCAACAGGCCGATATGGACCGGCAGCTTCTCCAGAGACCTGCCGTCAGACAGCCACCGTGACCGGCGAATAGCAGCGCGGTTTCCCGTTACCGGGTTAGCGTTAGCATCGGGGTTCTGGTTTAACTTCTTCTGGTGGTCCGGGAACCCAGCCAGGGCTACCGGCAGCAGCAGAGCGGCCATAGCCCGCTCCCACAGCCGACCCTTCCAGCTCCGTAGCCGGACACGGAGCCAGGTGACGAGCGCTCTGTTGATGTGGACCAGAACTAGCAAGAGCCGCCATAACAAGCCGTACAGCAGCGCCATGAGTGTCCTTATTCCGTGTCGGTGACGCCTTGAAGGAAAGCGGTCCGGACGTGCTGTTCACTCCTCAGTATTATCTGTCTGCTAAACCTGTTTCATCGTTGCCTGCAGCTCCGTCCGCCTGCCGCCATCTTCCTCTTTCGTTGGCAACCCCTGCCCTGTGAACCCTGCGCGTGATACACGTAGCTCTCTGATTGGACGAGATAAGAGTGACGCAAAGTAAGAGCCGCCTTAACGGGAGTCAAACCAGGCCAGAACACCACATGGAACACGGACACATAGCGAGGTGTTCCAGATAATCAGGGGACAGCACAAAAACTGTTCCTCTCGAGAAAGAAAATAAACCGGTAGTCATTTAAAACTAACATTATATAGTATAAAATACTTTTTAAATATTGGAGAAAACTGCCATCCACTGTTGCCGGTTGATGATTTACAGTCTTTAATGCACAATTTTGCACATTTTTAGATTATCATTTGCAGTCTTTAATGCACATTATTTGTATCATCTGTCACTTTAGGCACATATTATAACAGACATCTTCACATGTACATGCTGTGCACAATTATCCTGTGCATGTCTAGCCTGTGTTTATTTCTTTGCGCAATTTGTACTGTTTATAACGTCTAGAATACTTGCCTTGTTTATAGACATTTTATTTTTATTATTGTATTCTTATTTCATCATTGGTCATTGTTGTTCCTAGCTGTTATTTGCATTCTGTGTAAGTACACTGAGAGAGCGGTATAAAACTGGAGTCAAATTCCTTGTATGAACAGTGCCTTGCAAAAGTATTCATATCCCTTGAACTATATATGATTTTTTACAAATAATCTGGTAAGTGTGGCATGCATATGTATTCAGCCCCCCTGAGTCAATACTTACCTTCTGCTGCACTTACAGCTGCAGATCTTTGGGGTAGGACTCTACCAGTTTTGCACATCTAGAGACTGCAATTTTTACCCATTCTTTCTAAAATAGCTCCAGTTCAGTCAGATTGGACGGAGTGTTTTCAAGTCTTGCCACAGATTCTCAGTAGGATTCAGGTCTAAACTTTGACTGGGCCATTCTAACACATGAACATGCTCTGATCGAAACCATCCATTTGTAGCTCTGTCTGGATGTTTAGGGTCGTTGTCCTGCTGGAAGGTGAATCTCCGCCCCAGTCTCCAGTCTTCTGCTGCCTCTAACAGGTTTTCCTCCAGGATTGCCCTGTATTTAGCTCCATCCATCTTTCCGTCAACTCTGAGCAGCTTCGCTATCCCTGCTGAAGAAAAGCCTCCCCACAATACAATGCTGCCACCACCATTTTCCACAGTGGAGATGGTGTGTTCAGGTTGATGCACAGTGTCAGGTTTCTGCCACACATAGTGTTTTGCATGTAGGCCAAAAAGTTCAATTTTGGTCTCATCTGACCAGAGCACCTTCTTCCACATGCTTGCTGTGTCTCTTATATGGCTTCTGGCAAACTGCAGACATGACTTCTTATTTCTTTCTTTTAAAAAAGGCTTTCCTTCTCACTACTCTTGCATAATAGCCAGATTTGTGGAGTGGACAACTAACGGTTGTTCTGTGTACAGATTCTCCCACCTGAGCTGTGGATCTCTGCAGCTCCTCCACAGTTACCGTGGACCTCTTGGCTACTTCTCTGATCAATGCTCTCCTTGCATGGATGGTCAGGTGGACGGACGTATCTTGGTAGGTTTGAAACACCACAAATCATTTTCCTTCCACTTCACAGTTGTATGCTACTTTATGTTGGTCTGTCACATAAAATTCCAATAAAATACATATAAGTTTGTGCTTGTAATTTGACAAAATGCAGACAAGTTCAAGGGGTATGAATATTTTTGCAAGGCACTGTCCATACAGTACCTGGCAAAATAAACCTGATTCTGATTGTCTGTCAATGAAAGAGTAACTGTATGCATCCAGAAAGTCAGTGACAACTTCAGAAAGTGTTTGATTTAAGGAGATGTCCTGCCGGAAGTGAACAGGGACAGACAGAGTAGCACTGAGGATGACCATTTATCTCAGATTTAGATGTGTTTTTGTTTCTGGATTAGATGGATTTTACATTCATTGAAAAAAAACAGATAATTTTGTGTACTTTGATTTTACAAAGATAAAGATGTATACAGGAAGTCAATGACACTTTTCACCCCTGTAACTCTCTTACTCTTACTCATCTGCCCAGCTGCACTTATTTACAAATACAAATGTAAATTGTAGTGAAATTAACGAAACACTGTTAAGCCAACAATATCAGGCCAACTGTTTATTTATATTAGAATAAATTCAGTTACTTATGAACATAGAAATATTAATTATTGTCTTAAAACCATTGTCATGTCTGATCTTTGGTTAAAGTGTTGAATCCTAAAACTAACCCTAACCCTGGAGGGGTGGCAGTGGCCGAGAGGGGCTCCGAGGGCACCCAAACCCAAATTATTCATACAAAATCTAAATAAACTAATAAATTATGGTGATTATCTTATATTAAACTACTCTGCGGTAAAGTAATTAAAATGAGCTTCGCCTTTGCCAGCTGCAGTATTAAAATGAACACACAGAACTCACATTAATGAACCACCATCAAGACCTGCAAGACATATTAATGGTCAAACACATTGTTTCTATTCTGTGAAACACCACAGGGCCTGACATGTAGTGTACAAACCAGTTTACATAGTGGTTCCATGGTGTAATGGTTAGCACTCTGGACTTTGAATCCAGTGATCCGAGTTCAAATCTCGGTGGAACCTTCCTTTAATCAGAAGTACAGGCTGAAGACGTTCCTCCGGCAGCTGAATCAGCTTTAGGTGGATACAGTGAAGTTAGAGTAAAGCCTTTAAAGGCTCATCGCTCACCAACGTACTGCATGACAGTTTGTAATACTCAAACTGGATTATCACGGCTCAGAGTTCAGATTAGACAACGGTTGTGTTCTTCAACCTGCCGCATGCTTAAAATGCACCTCCACCTAGATGTGAACACAGATTACTGGATTCAGAGTACACTATGGAAGCACTACACAGAGTTAACAGTAGTGGAACGTTTTTTACATGATACCATATCGTGCTAAGCACTGATTTTATCAAAACTGAATTTAATTACATAGAAACAGTGTTTAATGCATACAAATTCCTAGTGGGATCAACTGAAGTCCCTTATAAACAGTTCCATTACCCCGTTTTCACCGTGGGGCAGCATCCTTGTGTCAGCGTGGGTTTTCTCTGGGTTCTCAGGTTTCCTCCCACAGTCCAAAGACATGCAGGTTACATTCACTGATGACTCTAAATTGGCTGTGGTGTGAATGTGAGTGTGAATGGTTGTCTGTCTCTATGTGTCAGCACTGTGATAGACGGACGACCTGTCCACGGTGAACCCCACTTTCACCCACTATCAGCTGGGATCAGCTCCATCCCCCCATGGCCCTGAATAGGATACACAGATACAGATAATTGGTTTGCCTGTTTCCACATTCTTGTACTAACAAAATCCACTAGAGGGCAGGAAAGTATAGCCTACATGGGAAAGTCTATTTACTGAGTGGTGATAAAGCTGCAGTGTGTAGAAATGGAGCACATGTAATTTTTAAAAAGTTGTATTTATAAAACAGTCACTATATCCTGACAGTAGTGCATGAGACAGGTAATCTGAAAAACAAAAATCCTGTTCCTCTATGTCCTCTGGTGCTCCTAACGGCATCTGCAAGAGTTCAGAGACTGGAGGAAAACAACCAATCACAGCTGATCTGGAGTCTGCTGTCTCTGATCAGCTGTCAATCACTCTGAACTCTGATCAAACAGTCAAACTAGGCAGCGCTGATCAATTATGGATCAATATTATGTTACTGTGATGACTATTTCTCTTTTTTTTCATAAACATCTTGTAGTTACTATTTAGACCTGCAACCATGTGATCAGTGAGGAAACACCAAGCACCGCCCACCAGACTTTTTACAGCCAAACAGTAACTAAAAGATGTTTCTGACAACGTTAGAGGAGAGAAATAGTCACCACAGTAACAGAATATTGAGTTATATTGATCAGCGCTGCCTAGTTTGACCGTTTGATCAGATTCCATGAGTCATTGGCAGCTGCCTCTATTGAATAAGCAGCCAATAGAAACAGTCTCTCTCTCTGAAATGACCTGTGATTAGCCAAAGTCTCCCATCCAGGGCTAGATATTTTAAATCCTGAAAACAGAGCCGTGAGGAGGAGCAGAAGTCTAGTTTTCTCTCAGATGATGCCAAAAACATTCTGCCTGCTGGAGCTTTAATGTTACATTATAAAAGTCATTCACACAGGGTTGATAAACGGCCACTCCGCCGGGCCAGCTGAAGCTCAGCAGTGTTACTGCAACACCTGTGAGTTTCAACCAGTAGAGAGCAGTGCAGGACAGGTTCATATGTTTATCACTGACAAACATCCAGTGTGATCTGAGTGCTTTTATTTCACAGGAACAGCAAAAATACAACTCATAAAAAAACAGGTCAATAACATTCTCTACACAAGTACAGAATGGTCTAATAGAGTTCCTCACTTTGAGGCAACATGAGAAAACAACACATGCTGCTTTAATTATACATGTTCACTGCTACAATAAGTAGCATGTACTGAGTGTAGTGCATTGCACTTTTATACTGAAGAAATAGCATTCAGTCTGCTACATTTTCAAGACTTAATCAGACTGATTCACTTTTTAATGCTGAAAATAAAGGGTGAGTTTGTCAAGAATGGGCTCTAGCAAGAGTGATAGTTTTGCTACAGTATGATTTATAATAAGAGCAGTAGAAATGCTCTTTTTTCAGTTTTCACTTTGCTTTTGGGATGAGAACTCTGATGTGGACTCAGTTTGAGTCAAAAAGAAAGAGTCTTTCTAATCTAGAAGGAGATGTGGCTGGTCCTGTAGCTCTGGATGAGAGAGATCAGTTCGGTCATGTCTGAGACATGTGGGTAAGTATTCATGACTTCCTCCACAGTGCTCTGAGGGAAGAGGGTGCTCAGCTGGCTCCTAAGGCTCTTCCTCTGCTCGCTGGACGGACTCTTGGCTCTGCCCGGCCCCCATGGGTCCCTCGGTAAGCTGTGGCTATGTCTGTTGGAGGGCTGACTCACGTACTGCTTCTCTGAATACCGGCCAGGATGCTCCCCGTTATGTGGAGGCAGAGCTGGGCAGGAGCCCCATGCTAGGTGGTGATGGTGGTGGGGGTGGGACATCCTTGTCTCCTGGTGACCACACCTGCACTGGCTGCACACGGGGCGTTCAGAGGGCACTGAACCGTTTTGATAAGGGTAGTAACCTCCTCCACCCAGGCAGGGCCTCTGGGCGTTCCCGCTGCCGAAGGACCCGGAGAGGGAGTAGTCGTCGTAGCTCAGGCTGTAGCTGGCCACTCCGCTGCTGTAGCTGCGGGGAGGATGCTCCACGCTGCAGGGCCCGTCCTGGATGTAGAGCCTGGACATGGAGCTCTCCGTGGAGCTGAATGCCTCGTCCACATCCGGGCTCGGACAGAGGTGGAGGCTCGTGTTTGGTTGGCTTCTCGGGCTGCTGGTGTCTCTGTGATAGATGGGTGAAGCCCTGAGGGACTGATCCTCTGTGCTCAGAGGCGGCGGGGTGGATGTAGTGTACCGGTGCTCCGGCTGATACGCAGTGGGGCAGCAGTGTGGGTCCTGTGGGTTTGGTTTGGGCGAGAAGTTCTTGGCTCTGTCTCTCAGCGCCCTCAGTTCGTCGGCCACAGACAGCTGTGATTGGTTAGCCCGCTCTGGGTGGTAGAACTTGCACTTGACTCCGTAAGTACACTTCTTTCCTGAAAGAAAGACATAAACGGTTATTAATGGGCTCCACACACACAGCTGTACACTTGAAGAAACTGTCAGCACACTGACACACCAAATTTCTCCAATCAGATCTGAACCTTGGTTGATCAGAAATTTCAAATCCACTGTTTACATGGACGCTAAATAAAATGATCCGATCATGACGTGAGTATACGTACACCGAGCGTTTAATCTAAATAAATCCTTCGGGCATGCGCAGAGTTGTCTAATTTTCCAGAAAGAAGAAGAAGAAGCTGTAGGAGTCTATAAAGAAGTAACGTACGGACAGGGATTTTCACACAGCTTCGACTTCATAAACTCTAAAAACTCTCAGGACTTTACTCGACTTTATGACCAGCATACCTGCAGAGCTAATGACATTCTTTTCAACCTCTGCTGTAGTTTGTGTTTAGTGCTAATTAACAAATGTTAGTGTGCTAGCACGCTAAGCTAAGAGTAGAGAAGCAAAGAGGCAAAACTCAGGTGTATTTTTGAGCCGCTAGATGACGCTGCAGCAGCACTGCCGCCATTTTGGACTGAAAGCACCAATTAGTCTGTGGCCGTGAATATATTTCAAGAAAAAAAAAGTTGTAATATTACGAGAATAAATCATTAGTTACGAGAAAAAAGTTTTAATATTACGAGAACAAAGGCAGAACTTTACGAGACATAAAGTTATTTCTTCTTGAGCTTAAGATGCTGATGATAATGTGCTGCTGATGTGCCAAATTACTATGTTATAATATTATGACTTCATTATGACTTCATTATCATAATATTACAACTTTTTTCTCTTAAACTTTTTTCTCTTTACTTATTTTTTACACTTATTTACTTATTTTTAAACTTATTGACTTATTTTCCTCAATGTGGCCCTAATACTCATCATATAATAGTATGCTCATTTATAATATTTTTATTGTTAAGCACAAGCCATTTCAGTAAAGACATGAAATATGACAATAGAATAAAAAAAGTGAAGTTTTACTTTTGTACGGCGCTTTTTAGGCAGATGTTTTACTGGTGTCCGGTAGTCGCTTACAGTCCAAAATGGTGGAGGCGGAGCTTTGCTGCTGGGTGCTGATGTTGCAATGGAACGAACAATTGATCTTCACTGCTTATCAATATACTGTACGTTCTTTGGTTGAACTAAGACGGTCATTCTACCTGCTCAACGTCAGGATGTTCATCGTGAGCGTGTTCGCATGCTGACGTTAGCATTCAGCTAAAAGCAGAGCTGTGCAGCCTCATAGAGCTGCTGGCATGGCTTTAGCTTCTTGTTTTCAAATGAACCACCAACCAGGCAGATTCACTGGAATGTGAAACGCATTGCTGGTTGTTATTGTGCTGTTTTAATCCCCTGGGAAGGTACAAGGAAGTGAAACCTGAGCGATTGTGTCTTTTGTTCGGTGAAACAGAGGAGTAAACCAACCGTAAGGACAGTGCTGCAGCTTGTTGTCTGGGGTCCACGGCTTCTTCCGCAGAAAATCATCAATGGTGGGACCGTTTCTACCCAGAGGATCGTCTGGTGGCATGAACCTGCACCAGCACAGAGACACAGTTAGGATCAGGGCTACTGGTAAAATGGTGGTCTCTATGTGAGCATGTGTCCGGTGACCTACAGCCGCCATCGGGCTTACTTGTCATTAGCAAAGGTGTACATCAGCAGCCTCTCCTCTATGAACTTCTTCCACTGGGGGTTCTCCGTCTGCAGGTCACGGTAGTTGTCGTTGGAGACGATGATGCCGTCCGAGTCGAAGGCCAGCTTGACGATGTAGCGGTCGTCATAGCACACCACCCTCTTCCCGTTTACGCAGCGAGATGGCGTGTACACCAGGATCTTCCTCCTCTCCAGCTCATGGAGGACATGTTGATCTACAAAATATGAGAATAGTGTTGTGAAATCATTATTATAAGGCCTGATATTAGATGAAGGCAGAGCAGTCGACTGGTCCTTCTTCTGTCTGAAATACGTCTACGCTTTAATGGTCTTCTCAGTCAACTGAGCAGTGAAATCTTTTTGAAAATGTATTGTACTTAATTCAGCCGGACTGAGCCATCGCTAGCTTAAGCATGTTAGGCCCCAAAAATTCCCAGGGTGCACTGAGCTTTTCAGACCACGTGATGCCGTTGGGCCCAAAATACTTTTTTTCCATAGACATACTTTGGGGAAAGAGATGTCCATAAATCAGCAGATAATTTTGAATTTTTTTTTAGGTAAATCATCTTTCCAGTATGAGCACTTGAATAGTCCTCATTTAAATCATTAGGTCCTAAAAGTTATAAAATGCAGTTAAAACCAAATGCAGAGTTATTTCCTTCCTCCACCGAATGAGACCCAGACCAGGGCTGGACCGAGGACTAGTGGGCTCACTTTTAAAGCTAGAGTGAGGATACTGGTCTGGTATGAAACTAGAAAACCTAATGAATTCATTGGTATGTATGCTAAATTTTTGTGAAGAAAAACTGTCATGGCCATTTTCAAAGGGTCCGTTGACCTCTGACCTCCAGATGTGTGAATGTAAATGGGTTCTCTAGGTCCCCACCAGTCTCCCCTTTACAGACATGCCCACTTTATGATAGTCCCAGTCAGTCTGGATCAAGTCATAGTCAAGTCAGCACTCTGACACACTGACAGCTGTTGTTGCCTGTTGGGCTGCAGTTTGCCATGTTCTGATTGGAGCAGATTGTTGATGCTAAAGTCAGAACCTGGGAGGGTTTCTGGACAATATCTGTCATTGATTTATGTTGTTAATTGATTTATAATAATAAATATTCACATACTTTTACATAAAGCAGCATATCGTCCACTCCCATGTTGATAAGAGTATTAAATACTTGATAAATCTCCCTTTAAGGTCCATTTTGAACAGATGAATGAAAATGTGTGATTAATTTGTGATTAATCGCAATTATTATTATAATTGATAGCTCTATTAAATCATATATTGTATTTCATTTTACTGTAAAAAGACATCTCAGCAATTCATAATGAAAAAGTCAGAAAAAGAAATAGTAATGTCAATACTGAAAAAAACAAACAAAAAAAATGTTTGCATGCTTTCTCTGTGGGTGGAACCATTTAAAGGTTAATATATAAATGAGTCCCAGCATGCAGCTCAGGATAATTTCCCATAACCAGAAGATAACAGCCATCATTATAGCCACGGAAACATTAACTGGTGTGATGCTGGCTGAAGGGTTTCCATGGATAATGGACGAAGGTGCATCTGTACCTATCAAGGTTAAGGTTACACTTAAAATGAGCAGGAACATGTCCTTGCTGAGACAGGGGACCTGCACATGGCAGCACATACAGTATGAGCTTTTATCTTTATCTTAGTATCGTTGTTACGATACTGATCTTTACACCGTGATCATAAAAGGTGTGGAACTGCACTTGGCACTGAGGATACGTTCATGTAAACTGCTCATGATCACTTTCAGGAACAAAGCTATTTTTGGCTGACTTGATCCAACATGTACAAAATACTGGATTTCAGTTTGGGTGGTTACACTTCCTCATTGTTAGAGAAGTTTCCGTGGACAGTTAGTTACTTGTTTTTTCAGTGGATGAACTATATTCGGTGTGAATCTACTGTGAAGGATCAGGCTGCCAAACTGGATGAAGCCAGCGTGCCAGGCTGGCATCTGACCTGCCAGAATAGTTATAATTAGTTATAATAGTTTTTTTTTATTTCCTTGATTTTGGTGATAAGTAATCCTAGCTCAGACATTTCCAGTTCATGTCAACGCTGTCACGACGTGCTTTGTGTGAAAGATGCTCAGTGTTGTGGCTTCTACAGTTTATTCAACGAATCTGCTCATTTTGCTGGATGTGAAAGTGTGAAATGCCCATGAATTGACCATTTGATCGCAGTTGGCCAATGATTGGCAGCTGCTGAGAGATAGGACTCCAACTCGGCTCTGATTGGTTTTTGTTTTTTTAGATGATCTGTCTCTTGCACTACTGTCAGGATATAGTGACCGTTTTATAAAAATACATCTTTTTTAATCCTATTTGCTCTGATGCTACCTACTGCACTACTACTACACTCACTTTTAGAGTGATAAAGTCTGCTAAGGGCAGGAGGGAGGGGTGGTGGATGGGTCAAACAAACACAAGACTTTTACTTGATTTTACTTGAGTGATTGTTCCTGATGATGTTGATGTCACTGAGTCACATAGCTCACATTATGTTCCAACCGTACTTATTTTAAGCCAAATCATGATGTTTTCTTCTAACCCTAACTGAGTAGTTTTATTGCCCAAACCGAGCCACCACTCTTTTACAGCGTTAACCATGCGTGAACCTTCTGCATCAACATACAACGCAATAGGCAGATTATGAGGAGTAGGGATGAGGTTAGGGTTAGGGTTAGGGTTAGGGTTAGGGTTAGGGTTAGTGGAGCATTTAGCAGCTAAAGAGACAGATATGTTTTTTCTCAGGAGTCGGTGGAGACCAGAGAGATGTGACCAACTGGTACCAATGGATTCCTTAGGTTGTCTAGTTGCATTTGATACCGGTGTCTTCAGTCTAGCTGTAAAACTGAGCCCGCTACAACCTCCAAAACATCAACTGCATTAATGTGATAAAGAAGATCAGTGGCATTAAAACTAATTTGCGCTGACATGTTACTATAGCGCTAACTTTGGCTGTCCTAGTAAATATTAATTTGTTTGTGAACATGTTATAATAACTTCATAGAGTCATTTTGCTGCCCCCAAATGACCCAAAACAATTCAATGAATGCAGTTTTAAAATGGAAATGACATCGATGATTGTTGGGTGAAGCAACAAGATGGAGAGCTGCTCAGTGTAATAATGAAGCTGGCATCCCAAATCCGGTTCTGCTATAAAGACAATGAATGGAGCTGCTGACTTTGTCAACATACAGTAAATGACTTTAGTGTCAGTTCGTGCGCTCATAAATGAGGCTTAAATTCAGGTCTGTCCTAATTAGCAGTGTTCAAATACGACGATCAGTGTGTTCGTTGTTGAACAACCTCCTCACCCAGAATCTTGTGGCACCACATGTCACTGCCAACCAACTGTCTATTAACCACTTGTGGCCGTGTTATAATAATACAATATGACATCACCTTTGGGTGAGGTCAGACTTGAGCCTTAAGGGCAAAAATGTGTGCACACAAACCTGATTGTCCTCACGAACAAAAACATGAGAGTTCTTTAATTGAGCTCACACGGCGCCACCACGGCCCAGTCAGCTGGCCTCACCTGTGATGGGCGCCTCAGGTCGCGGCTGCTCCTTCCTCCACAGGGGAACGAACACAGTGATGTCTCGCAGCCCTTTGTCCCAGAACCAGCTCACCGCCAGCTGGAGGCCCTGGCACGAAAACACCTTCTTGTCGCCATGGCTGCAAAGACACAGAAGCCGGAGTCAACAACAAGACGACTTCTTCTTTTGTGTTTCTGTGCATGTTACTGTATGTGCACACACACATCTCTTGGCCCTTTTTCAGGAAGTGTTGCAAGTTCTCTAAAACATGATTGCAAAAGCCCGGAGATGAACAGCTTGACACAGAACACTGTGCCTTACAAAACAGTGGCAGCATTTTTGAATTGACACACAAAAAGTCAAACATTTGTTTGGCAGCATTTGTTGAGTCATCAAATCTAAACCCTGAGGTAATGCTATGTTTTAGTCAAGATGAGACTGAATTGTTTGTACCTCTGTAAATGAGCATGTGTTAGAAAAATAATAAAATAAAGAAATACATAAATAAATCTAAACCCTGACCATAACTCATCAAGGCTTCTGATCGGTGAACATGGGAGGAACACAGCGGTCCTGAAAAGTCCTTAAAGCTTTGTAAATCTGAGAAAGTAATAGATGTTCCAGGGAAGACGTATGACTGATACTCTGCATAGCAGTTTTACACATTTGCCAAGTTCACGAGTGAAAGAAACAGGCCTTGATGTTAAGTTTAACCCTGAAATATGATATTTTCCCAAACTAGACCTTGAAAAAGTTATTGAAAAGTCCTTGAATTCAATGCATAGATGAGCACGAGAAACCTGAAAATGGTTATAACGGAGAACTTGAATCAGCAGAACAGGAAAGTCTGACCTGCAATCAGATCTGATACAGTAGTTCAGGTTCACCTGACAAACAGGTGTCCTCTGAAATCCAAACCAGAGTGTGTGTGTGTGTGTGTGTGTGTGTGTGTGTGTGTGTGTGTGTGTGTGTGTGTGTGTGTGTGTGTGTGTGTGTGCAGGCATGCGAATGGGGTTCCCCTTCTCTCCGTCAGCAGGAAGTGGTGAGGTATTTTGCATACAACAGCGACCAAAAACATGGCTTGCCATGAGTTTATGGTTTCTCAACACATACATCTGTCTGGCAGAACTTCACTGGTGTGTCATAAAGCTGACACTGAATGAGCTTTCTTTGATAATTTATACTTGCAGCCTGAAGCTGCGTGCTACACATTCAGCAGCTGGTTTATTTGCAGACGTATTATATTTTTCATTGTTTGAATAGCTGCTTGATTGAAACAATAAAACCGCCAGAGAGGAGCAGTGGCATAATGGAGACAAACTGGGAACTAACTGTCCTACATTCATGAAGATCTTTAAAATGTATTAGCAGTATGATTTACTCCAAATGTGACAATTAAAAAGTAAATCCACTAGGGCTATCAGTCAATTATAATATTTAATAATTACTAATCACAAATTAATCACACATTTTTGTATCTGTTCAAAATGTACCTTAAAGGGAGATTTGTAGTATTTAATCCTCTTATCAACATGGGAGTGGACAAATATGCTGTTGTTGTATGCAAATGTATGTATATATTTATTATTGGAAATCAATTAACAACACAAAACATTGAGAGATATTGTCCAGAAACCCTCACAGGTTCTGACTTGAGCATAAAAATCTGCTCAAATTGTAAAATGGACATGACAGCTTTTTCTCACCTAAATTTAGTGCAAGTTCGGGGCATTGTTTAACCTCTTTCTTAACAAACTAGTATTACATGGTTGGTACCAATGGATTTTCTAGTGTCATATAACACCAGTGTCTTCATATATCTTCAAAAACTGAGCCTGCATGCCACAACCTCCAAAAGCTTCACTGTGTCAATGTGTTAAAGAAATTAGTGGCTTAAAACAAATTTGGGTTAACATCTTATTATAGTGTTAACATTGACAGTCCTAGTAAATATTAATTTGTTTATGAACATGTTATAATAACTTCATAGAGTCATTTTGCTGCCCCCAAATGACCCAAAACAATTCAATGAATGCAGTTTTAAAATGGAAATGACATCGATGATTGTTGGGTGAAGCAACAAGATGGAGAGCTGCTCAGTGTAATAATGAAGCTGGCATCCCAAATCCTCCTCACCCAGAATCTTGTGCACCACATGTCACTGCCAACCAACTGTCTATTAACCACTTGTGGCCGTGTTATAACTATACAATATGACATCACCTTTGGGTGAGGTCAGACTTGAGCCTTAAGGGCAAAAAATGTGCACAAAAACCTGATTGAACTGTCCTCAAGAACAAAAACAATTATCCAGAAACCCTCTCAAGTTCTGACTTTAGCATCAACAATCTGCTCCAATCAGAACAAACTGCAGCCCAACAGGCAACAACAGCTGTCAGTGTGTCAGAGTGCTGACTTGACTAGGACTTGATCAAGACTGACTGGGACTATCATAAAGTGGGCTTGTCTGTAAAGGGGAGACTGGTGGGGACCCAGAGAACCCATTTACATTCACACATCTGGAGGTCAGAGGTCAAGGGACCCCTTTGAAGATGGCTATGACAGTTTTTCCTGATCAAAATTTAGTGCACGTTTGGAGCGTTATTTATCCTCCTTTGGGACAAGTCATGATGTAGCTATATATGCCATGGTTGGCACCAAAGGATTCTTTAGGTTTTCTAATTTAATGCGTTATTTTCACGCTAGCTTGACAGCCCTGAAAGCTACTCATTCTGAAGACCTTCAGCAAAGTATTTAAATGTTTTATGTAGTCATATACTGTTGGTTAGTTTAAAGCAGCAATAAGAGATTTTTCTTTCTTTTCTTTTTTTTTTCAGCCACTCAGGGGCGATGCATCAAGTTGTAAACACTGATATTATAAAGTGGTTATGGCCAACATGTTAGCAAATTGTAGCCTATTTACACATCCAGTAGACACAGAGTGACATTAGTATTCATTTGGAGTCGTGTTTGTGTCCACCTGACAAATGGAAGTCCAATATTAGCTCTATTTTTAGCTCTGGTTTTGGTTGCCACCAACTCCTATCTCTCAAAATACCTGTCTCTTTAGCTGCTAAATGCTGCGCTACGTTCATCAGCTATCTGCTGTTAATCTAGATTATTTATTTGTCATAGATTTGAAAAGAGTTGCTGAATGTCTTCTGTGGCTCTAGAAGGAGCATTATGGGAAATGTAGGACCCATTTTTGGATGTTAGGCTATGTGTCAACTGGCAATAAGTCATCCAGAGTTATAGCTCTCATGACCACGACCCCTTTTGGGTGAAACCAGTCCCGTGTTCCTCATAGACGCTAACAGAGTAAGCAGAAGTTGAAACATGTCTCTAAACTTCTACTTTAAACAAACCACTAACAGTAATAATGCTATTCTGAAGAGTTGTTGTGTAGCTGGTTACACCAACACTAAATCCTAAAACGCAGATCTCTGATTTGTTCCCCGTCCTTGTGCTTCATGGATCCAAGCTATAGACCAGACCAGCATGGCTTTATAGTGCCAAGCTATAGACCAGACCAGCATGGCTTTATAGTGCAAAGCTATAGACCAGACCAGCATGACCTTATGGCACCAAGCTATAGACCAGACCAGCATGGCTTTATGGATCCAAGCTATAGAGCTGACCAGCATGGCTTTATGGTTCCATGCTATAGACCAGACCTGCACAGCCTTATGGTTCCAAGCTATAGACCAGACCAGCATGGCTTTATGGCTCCAAGCTATAGACCAGATCTGCATGGCTTTATGGTTCCAAGCTATAGACCAGATCTGCATGGCTTTATGGTTCCAAGCTATAGACCTGACCAGCATGGCTTTATGGCTCCAAGCTATAGACCAGATCTGCATGGCTTTATGGTTCCAAGCTATAGACCAGACCAGCATGGCTTTATGGTTCCAAGCTATAGACCAGACCAGCATGGCTTTATGGTTCCAAGCTATAGACCAGACCAGCATGGCTCCTGTTTTGGGCGGGAGAAACTGTCACAGGAGAGAAAATGCTGAAAAGCTGATGTGTAGCAGGTTAACTGAAGCTTTCACGCTGACATGTGAGGCTCATATGATATGTGAATATTCACTGTCAGTGAGCTAAACGGCGAAATGATACTGGTGACAGTGAATAGCTAACGCTAGCTTGAGTGTGAGGCTGCTGCAGTAATACAGTCATACATTAACGTTATATCAGCATCAGACTGTCGTCTCCAACTAAATCTCAAACAGTTGGTTATTAACAGACAGCACTGATTCAGTCAGATATGCAGAGATGTCTGGATCAGTAAAATCAGCCACTGTGTTGGACGGGGGAAGACTGAAGGCACATGACGGTGATCAAACTGCATTTATTAAGGTATCGCCAACGCTCAGGTTCAGGCGAGATTACAAAAATAATTATTAGATGTATTTCAAACAAAGAGATGAATGCATACAGCTTGTAAAAATTACAATCCAGACACATCAAATTGCATTGAAGTCTATGGGTTTTTCAGTTTTCTAACCCCCAAAAGGGGGCGTGGCCTTGACTTTTTGCAGTACCCTTATTGTGCCAGTCTGATGTATACTAGGGACTAAAACTCAGTACATCTCCACCTTTTAAATAAACCTCTCTGAATTCTCCCACCTTAATCACAGTGCAATACTAAATCACTGTAGTGCCCCTTTAATAAACAAAACTGGTGAGAGTTGACTCTTGATGGATAAGAGAGGACGATTGGCGGGAAAACTGTCGAGGTGAAATTGTCAGTTTCACAGCAGATCAGGATAACTCGGATTAACTGTGACGAGGCATATCAGGAAACAGATGCCTGAGGTCAAACTACAGTTACCAGGCTTCCTCACCTGGGAATAAAGGTGTTACAGTACGTACTTTATCCATCTTTAAACATAATGTCCTTACAGAAATATGCTGCCACTCTTTTGTTTTCCATTTTGAGTTCATATCGTGCCCTCCTCCTACTTGCCACATTATTTGTTTGAGCAAATTTTCACTCAGAACTTCCTTGTTTCCAATGTAGGTCAGGAATAAGTGGCAACCATGAGGTTATATGATGCAGGAGTTTCACCTCAGTATAGTGTTACACACAGAGCAAGTCAACCTAGATAAAAGTATCATCTAAACAGCTTGAATGTGATGGTTAGATGAATGAACATGTCACTCTGCCCATCAGGTGTGATGTAATCTTGAATTGAGTGGACAAAAAGAGAAGAATATAGACACACATCGTGTTTTTACTTCCCACATCTTTAAAGAGGAAGTGCAGTGTGATCGAATCTGTGAAGTGAAACAAGTGTTGATAAAAATAGGGACGCAAGTACACAAACAGAAATTAATGTGAACACTAAAATCGTTAAGTTCCTTTTTGATATTTTAAATTTAATTATACACATGAATGAACATATCCATTCTTTAAATGCCTCGTACCTGAGGGGGGTTTTTTTCCAGGAAGTAAAGAAAAGAAAATGTTTCCTCTCTCTGCCATATAAAACACGTTTTAATGTTGAATGAATGAATGAAATGCCAGGTAGACAGTGGCTGAAAGGAACTATGTAAGTACAGTTTTGAGATACTTGTACTTTAACTGTTTCTATTTTATGTTACTTTTACTCAGAGGTACTACAGGTGCAGAGTTTATACACCAAACATGATCTAAAACATGATGTATTAATGTAGATCAAATTCTATATAATGTGAATTTGAGTCAGTTCTAAGTTGACTCACCTCATGGCCACGTTGCTTCCATCTATGACCACTGGTCTGAAGCCAGCGACTGGCTCTCGGTCTGGTCCAGGTCTGGGCTGACTGGGGATGGGGCTGCAGCCTCTGGACACCAGCTTGGGACTGTCTGGGCCACTTTTGTTGCTGCGAGTGTGGCAGGTCTTTATCAGCTCCTCCAGGATGTCGTTGGTCTGGGCGTCATGGCGGAGGCTCTCCAGCACCCTCAGGATGTCACTGTGAGAGTAGCCCAACTTGAGAAATCGCTCCACTTTGGCGTGCTGCTGGTCCATTACGGACATGTGTTTCCTCTCCTCTGTCTCCTCAGGTCTGTCCAGCCGGGGACTCCTCTTCCTCGCCTCCTTATTCTGGGTCGTCAGCGTCTCCCCAGCAACCGCCTGTGTTGTCGAGCGGTTGACAGGTGTCAAAACGGAATGGAGGCAACCTCTGCCACTGTAAACACAAGAAGCACAGCTGTGGTTGAACAGGGGTTTTCGGACAGGTGGATCGAGGTTTTGGCGCCTGCTGATAGAGTCATCTCTGGTTACCACAACCTCCTGACTGTCAACGCAAGCACAAACAGTAGCTGACGTCACGCTGGTTAAGAAAGCCCCTGTTTCCCGAGGGTCTGCGCTAATTTTAGCTCCAGTGTCAGAGGTCACTTGAATGAAACTGATGTGGGTATTAAAGCTATGAGCTCCACCCCATTCCATGTTTTATAGCTCTTTCTGGAAACACCCTGCACTTGACAACCAGAGAGAGATCACACTGATATAGCTGAGGGCTGAATGACTCAACCCACTTCTTCCACCAGCAGAGCTATTCTGAGTACACAACTTGAACAAACTTCTCTCACCTGAAACAATGAGAACCACTGTAACGGTGACGGAGAAGGCGTGTCAACGTTTAAAAAGCTCATCGTAGTGACCGTCCTGAACTGAGGGTTCAGACACAACATATCTACTTGTAAGCATCTTTCTTCGTACTATCTTTTTGATCCTTGCCATGCCTGATGGATCGATTACCTTGTGTCAACTTGACATTTGAAGCGTGAGGAACAGTTTTATCTGGGGCATCCTCCCCTCTGCATGGGGCTCGGCTTTTGCACAGGCCTGCTACAAACCACATCCTTTTGCAGCTGAGTTGACACACAGCACATCAACAATCCCTCAGACTTTCCGCTGAAAACAAAAAGATTATCTCCACTTGATTGCCTCACTAACTCCAGCAACCTTTGCTCTTTGCAATGCTGTACTCAAGTGAGCAGTACACAATCTGTCCCTGGCACCTACCTGCCTCTTCGCAATCTCAAACACAAGTCTGAACAAGACAAGACCGTTCACATCTAACACCAAACAGTTGAGCTACATTGTCGTGTGAAGGTGCCTGATTCTGTACTTACACCTTTAGAAAGTTGGTGGATCGGAGTCTCTGCCGCTGCCTCTGTGGGAGTGAGCTGCTCTCAGGAGTCACTGTGACAAGCAGACCGGTCTGTGTGCAACTGCTCTTATTACTCATTGGAGGAAGTAACCGCTCGCTGCTGAGAAAAAAAAACAGCAAGGAAGAGAACACTCTGTAAATTAGTGATCACTACTTCCTCATCAGAAATCAGGCTGGTCTGGGAGCCTGAGGGTGTATTTCAGCCTTCCACTGTTTTTTTTTTTTTTTTTTTTTTTTAGCTCTTCCTGTGATGTGGTGGAATAAATGCTGACTAAATGTCTGTGACAAAGCAGTATAGAGCACCGGGCCGAGGTCAGATTATCAGATTATTATCAGATTACTGAGGTAAAATTTGTCATTCAGACATAATTTTAGTTCATGTGCTCACAGTGGGAACAGCTGTTTCTATAATCATGATAAACACAAATATGTAATATTATTAGTGTAATAAATACATCGGAGCGGCACAGATGAGTGCTTTGCAAAAAGTCAAGGCCCCGCCCCCTTTTGGGGGAAATAAAACCGAAGATCTCGTAGACTTCAATTCAATTTCATGTGTGTTTGGATTGTAATTGTGATAAATTTGTATGCATTCATCTCTCGCTAAACAAATGCATTTTATACATATTATTTTGCGACTTCGCCTTGGCATTGGCCACACCTTAATAAATGATGGTTGATCACCACCACGTCCCTTCAGTCTTCCCCGTCCAACAGACAGACATCTCTACATATCAGACTGAATCCCGTTAGGCTCAGTGTTGTCTGGAAATAACCAACCTGATCTATAGGCTGAGATTAACTGAAGACGTCAGTCTGATGCTGCTAGAACATTAATGTATGACTGCATTGCTGCAGCAGCCTCCCTTTATAGCTAATTTTAGCTAGCCATGCTAGTCACCGTCACCAGCATCATTTAGCTATTTAGCTCACTGACAGTGGCTAGCATGGCTAGCTAACATTAGCTTGAAAGGGAGGCTGCTGCAGCAAATTTTCTCTCCTGTGACAGCGAGTTTCTAACATAACATAACACATAACATGACAGAACACATAACACCCAACATAACATAACACCATACCTAACATAACACCACACCTAACGTAACATAACATAACATAACATAGCATAACATAACATAACATAGCATAGCATAGCATAGCATAGCATAACATAACACCTAACATAACATAACATAACATAGCATAACATAACATAACATAACATAACATAGCATAGCATAGCATAGCATAGCATAACATAACATAACACCTAACATAACATAACATAACATAACATAGCATAACATAACACCTAACATAACACCACACCTAACGTAACATAACATAACATAGCATAACATAACATAACATAGCATAGCATAACATAACATAACATAACATAACATAACACCTAACATAACACCACACCTAACATAACACCACACCTAACGTAACATAACATAACATAACATAGCATAGCATAGCATAACATAACATAACATAACACCACACCTAACGTAACATAACATAACATAACACATAACATAACAGCTAACATTACATGACACCAAACATAACATATAACACCTAACATAACATAACACATAACACCTAACATAACAGAACACCTAACACCCAACATAACATAACACATAACATAACACATAATATAATACCTAACATAACATAACATAACACCCAACATAATATAACACATAACACAATACCTAGCATAACATAACACCCAACATAACATAACACATAACATAATACTTAACATAACATAACACCTATCATAACAGCTAAAATAACACCCAACATAACATAACATAACATAACAGCTAACATAACATAACACCAACATAACATAACACATAACACCTAACATAACAGAACACCTAACACCGAACATAACATAACACATAACACAATACCTAGCATAACATAACACCCAACATAACATAACACATAACATAACAGCTAACACATAACACAATACCTAGCATAACATAACACCCAACATAACATAACACATAACATAATACTTAACATAACATAACACCTATCATTACAGCTAACATAACACCCAACAAACATAACATAACATAACACCTAACGTAACATAATACCTAACATAACACAACACATAACATAACACCCAACATAACATAACAAATAACACATAACATAACACCTAACGTAACATAATACCTAACATAACATAACACATAACATAACACATAACATAACACCTAACTTAACATAACACCTAACATAACATAACACCTAACATAACATAATACCTAACATAACATAACACATAACATAACACATAACATAACACCTAACTTAACATAACACCTAACATAACATAATACCTAACATAACATAACACATAACATAACACATAACATAACACCTAACTTAACATAACACCTAACATAAAATAATACCTAAAATAAAATAAAACATAAAATAACACATAAAATAACACCTAACTTAACATAACACCTAACATAACATAATACCTAAAATAAAATAAAACATAAAATAACACATAACATAACACCTAACTTAACATAACACCTAACATAACATAACACCTAACATAACATAGCACATAACATAACACATAACATAAAACATAACACCAACCATAACATGACCCCTAACATAACACCTACCATAACACATAACACATAACATAATATAACTCATAACACCTAGCATAACACCTAAAATATCATAACACATAACACATAACATAACACCTGACATAACATGACACCTAGTGAAAACATAACATAACACCCAGCATAACATAACACATAGCACATAACATAACACCCAACATAACATAACATGTAACACATAACATAACACCTAACATAATATAACATAACATAACATAACATAACACATAGCACATAACGTAACACATAACATAACACATAATATAACATAACACATAACACATAACATAACACCCAACATAACATAACACGTAACACATAACATAACACCTAACAACATAACACATAACACATAACATAATACCTAACATCACATAATACATAACACATAACATAGCACCTAAAGTAACATAACACCCAACAACATAACACGTAACACATAACATAACACATAACAATAACATAATACCTAACATAACACAACACATAACATAATACCTAACATAACACAACACATAACATAATACCTAACATAACATAATATAACACCTAACATAACATTACACCCACCATAACATACACACACATAGCACCGGTGTTGCTCACCAGCACGTCAGACAGGCTGCCCTGCAGTCTGACATACTGTGGTCTGCTGGTGAGGTAGTCCGTAATCCAGTCCACCAGGTCCTGGTCTACCTGCATAGCTGAGAGCTTCTCAGCTAGCCGGTGTGGTTGGACTGTATTGAATGCACTGGAGAAGTCGAAGAACATGATTCTCACTGTGCTCTGCGACTTCGCCAGGTGCGTGTAAGCTCTGTGGAGCATGTAGATGATGGATGTTTGCCTGGTATGCAAACTGAAGGGGGTCCAGGGAGTCACTCACCAGGGGCCTGAGGTGCTGCAGGACCAGTCTCTCCAGGATCTTCATGACGTGTGACGTCAGAGCGACTGGCCTGTAGTCGTTGAGAGTGCTAGGGAGTCCTTTCTTGGGCACTGAGACGATGCAGGAGGTCTTCCAGGGTCGTGGTACCTTCTTCAGCCTGAGAGAGAGGTTGAAGAGGTGCTGGAACGCTCCTGCCAGCTGCCCTGAACACGCCTTGAGCACCCTGGGGTTGATGTTATCAGGCCCCCTGGCCTTGTTCGTGTTGCGTAGCACATAACATAACACCCAGCATAACGTAACACATAACATCCAACATAACATAACATAACACATAGCACATAACATAACACCCAGCATAACGTAACACATAACATCCAACATAACAGTTTAACATAACACATAGCACATAACATAACATCCAGTTTAACATAACACATAACATAACATATCAGCATTGACTGACGTCCACAAAACCACATGTTGACGCAGTGTCACATGTTTCTCTGAATGATAGTGTGAGACATGATCCATCTTCAACACTCAGTAATGTAAAGAGTGTCCGCGCTCAGTCAACCCAATGAAGGCAACTGACTGAACAGGGCTGTCATGTTTGCTGTTAGAAGAGCTGACTTCTTCCAGGAAAGGCCCTTGAGTTAAGATTCATTACCTCCGCCAAGGACGTTATGTTTTTGCCGGCGTTTATCTGTTTGATTGTCTGTGTTCAAGATAACTCAAAAACTTATGGACGGATTTTGATGAAATTTTCAGGGTGTGTCGAAAATGTGAAAAGGAAGACTGACTGACTAATTTTGGGGGTGATCCGGAAGAAATCCTGGATTCTGGATCACTTTGAAATTTTCGTTAACATTGGGGTCAATGGGACCCAAAAAATTGTTTCTCAATATCTCTGGTAATTGTTGCCCAAAGCTCATGAAATTTGACTCAGGGATTTACAATGTGTACTTCTATCAAATCCCAAAGGCTGATCCAGATCTGATCCAGATGGCGGATTTTATAGCAATTTATATAAAAAAATGGGGGTACTCTGACATTTTGGCCTACTGTGCATTTAATATTAGAGGCAGAGATTTCTAATAAGCGGCATTGTGTAGCTGAGACAATTCAGCATCTGAAGTATTTGATCTAGCTTTAATATTTGATCTAGCTCTAATACTTGAGGAGATAGATCCAGAAGAAACCGCCAGGGGGGAAACTATGGTGCTCGGTGGAGGTCTGCGCTCTCCGAGTGCTTTTCTAGTTTTTAATAATATTCACAATGGTATGAATATTTTTTCATGACTTTTATTTTATTGCCATTAAGGGTAATTTGAAACCATGAACGGACATAATGGGACATAGTTTCCCTGAATGCCCTGTTACTCTGAGAAGTGGAGTGATCACAGGGCACAGACTGTGCCGAGTGTTTGTGCTCACACAACACCACTGTGGATCTCCATACATACACACCCATTACTAGTTCTGATAGCTGTGGATAAAACCGGCCTATATATGTCTATATACCTACAGAGACAGAAACAGGGGAGTGAGGATGAGGAAGAGGAAAGTCTTGAGACCATCTTGTGATTGGATCGTACCAGGCACAACGCCAGCTGGGACCAGGAGTGTAAAGTCTTTGAGCTTAGCCTAGATTTTGATCTAAACTACACCTGGCAAGGTATGCAAAACAATTACACACACACACACACACACACAAGGTGGAAACAATGGCAGCCTCACACTGTCGAAGCTGGTAACTACAAACAGGAACAATTATCAAAATTATTTCTCACAGTGATACAGCATTTTGATGCTGGCTCTGTTATTGATGTTTGTCCTTTATCTAACCAGGATGTTGGACATATGACAAAACCAACCAACGTGTGATCAGAGTGAGAGAGAAAGGCCTGGGAGGGGCACAAGAATCTGTGATGAAATTGCTGACTGGAATTTATGCGTACGTACAGGCACACTGTGAGCTGACAATTAAACACAGCACAGTTAGTACACGGTTTTTCAGGAAGAGCAAGGGAAAGTTTGATATGAAAGTACAAGGAAATAATGTGTAATGATCATGTTGGAAATCTACAACATAGTGCTGCAAATGGCAAAAAATGACAGATTTGTCAAAATATTATGACACAGCAGATAATTCGTTGTAACAGAACTTTTTTACAGCATATCTCTCTTCTTCTTAAAATCACAAAGATTTCCTTCTCGCCATTACATAGTACGAACATACCTTGTAAAATATTAAATGTTTGCTGTGATGATATAGTGATTTATTGTCCCATAGCAACTGTGGTAACCTGTCACAATGACTTCTGGCCTGAGCGAACAGATCGACTTCGGATGCTGCTGTATCTGTGTCAGTACAGCCCTTCTGACCTGGAAACACACACTTTAGTATTTAAATGACACTATAACAAAGCTATGACAAAACTGTGACTGTCTTACTTTGCAAAATTAGGTTTTACATAGACAGATCTCTTATGTGTCTTTCAGGGTGCAGTTCAAACTGGATCAAAAAAATATTAATATTAAAAATCGCTGTTGACTACCGTACATATTTTGTAGGGTCCAATGAAGGGGGTGTGACGTATACAGTATACAGTATATATATATATATATATATATATATATATATATATATACTGTCTATATGTCTATACTATCATGACGTCACATTTAATATTTTACAAGGTATGTTTGTATTATGTAATGACGAGAAAGAAATCTGTGATTTTAAGAAGGTATTCGGTATTTTACCCGAACCGTTCCCATCCCTAACATATATACACACACAGACACACACACACACACACACACACAAAAATATGTGTATACATATACATATATAGTATATATGGATGACACGTGTCCACTTACATGAATTTACTAATTTACAAATTTACTCCATTTCCTAAAATACTGATCTGAGATGCAGCTCAGCACTGTGTGAAGTTGTTCTAGTTATAAAGCAGAAATAAACATCACTAAAATGAATTGTGAAAGTGTATACGGGTTTAGACATTATGAGAGAATCATATGATGGCCATCCTCATGCTCTGTTATGTCTCATAAGTTGTTGCAGCAATTTTTGGGTTGATACCAGTTGTTTGGTGCTAAATTTAACCATTTTTTACCACTGGAGAATTGACAAAAATGATTAATTATCCTCCAGATATACCACATTTAGACACCAAGACTTTGAGGAACACCACTGAAAAAGACTTGCTCTGATTTAGTATCAAAAACTTTTGATATTTGGAGATTTCTGCAAGAATTCATTGTTTTGGTGATTGGATGGCGAGCACCTCTGTTATGTAAAGTGCTCAGAAACCCCCTTATCGTCAGGGAAAGCCATGATGGGAAAGCCATCCTTCCTCTGAATGATTCATGAGGCTGTGATTATCCTCGAGGTCACCACAGGTCATTTAAAACAGAGAGGTCAAATGACAAAAAATGGTCTCACTGTATGAAATGGCTCCTATGGGGACAAACCTCATCACATTAATACAGTTGGACTCATTGGATCCACCAGAGTCTCCAGTGATGCTTAATTTATGTAATTCTGAGACTGTTTATGGACCCCAGTATGCAGAAATATTCAAATACACCATTTTAGAATAGGAGAAAGTATCTCTACTGCATGAAAAACTGTGTTTTCTTGCCCCAAACTGCATGTTATTATCATAAAGGGGCATGTCTGTAAAGGGGAGACTGGTGGGGACCCAGAGAACCCATTTACATTCACACATCTGGAGGTCAGAGGTCAAGGGACCCCTTTGAAAATGCCAATTTTTCAACCCTAAATTTTAGCACAGATTTGGAGCGTTTTTTAGCCTCCTTCCTATAAGCTAGCATGGTTGCTGCCAATGGATTCCTTCTGCTTTCTAGGTTCATATATCGTACCTTCATTCTAGACCTAAAACTACCAGCAAACCTCTAAAGACAGTAAAGTTGATAAAGCAGTTTTCAGGATATGTATACCTTTAGCCTTTCCTAGTATACAGTTGGCAGTGTAAAATGAAATTCATCCTACATCCTACGTCCATCTGTACCCTCTTCTCTCTGCAGAGACTTTCACACGTACAGTACACTTATGTGTGTTTGCATGAAGGTATGTAACAAGGAATGTGTGCATGGCGTGTCTGGTAGGAATTTGGCCTGACAGGAAAGTATGACAGCTTGCAGGACAACCTACCGTTCAGCTATAGTAACAATTTCTTCACATTTCCTGAACATACAGATGGTATGAGTAAGTGAGCAAAGCAGCAGAGGACAAAGTTGACAGACATCAGCAAACAGCTGAGGAGAAGAAGTATGTGAAGCACCTAAGACTTGGATCTTTAGTGTTTGGTATCTACTGTGCAGGTCTAATGTCACAGGACAGAAGTGGTGAACAGCGCAGCATCTGCTGTGTTATTCTCGGAGGGTTAAAGGTGGCAGTGCATGCAGCGTGGGTGGCTGGGGAAGTCTCTACCAGCGGTTCCACCTGGGGGAGTGAAGCTGTGCAACCCTTTCTTTCCACGCTGCTCGGTGCTGTCACCTTTCACAGTTTATTCAGCCTCTCTCTGGAACACTTGTTTCCATTTCTGCTAACCACACACACTCAACACCCCTCCGCCCACAAAACGGTGTGTTTTCGGGAAGTTCAGAACGCTGCGTGGTGACTCTTGAAGAATGACGCATCAGTCAACAGACTATGGATGTGTGTTTATGGTTCACTGATGATCACACACACAATTCAGTGCAGACTCTGAGACCCGCCATCCTGACCGACTCTACTGCTTTTCTGAGGCTGTAGCAGGTTCAGTTTTAGAGCTAGAGGTGTCAGATGAAACTAGATAAACCCAGGGAATCCAGTGTTACCAACCTTGTCATGTTAACATGTCGGCAGGGAGGCTAAATGAGGGTCCAAAGTAAAACTTTTGGCGAGGAAAACTGGCATGGCCATTTTCAAAGGGGTCCCTTGACCTCTGACGTCCAGATGTGTGAATGTAAATGGATTCTCTGGGTACCCACCAGTCTCACAGACATGCCCACTTTATGATAATCACATGCATTTTTTCATGCAGTATAAATGTGTTACGTTCTCCTATTCTAAAATCGTGTATTTGGATATTTCCAGTTTTTGTAATTTGACCTCTCTGTATAAACTGACCTGTGGTGACCTCCAGGATAATCACAGCCTCATGAAACTTTACAGCCACAAACTAGAGACCTGGAGCATTCAGAGGATGGATGGCAACTCACAGAATGGCTTTTCTATGGTGTTCCTCTAGGTCTCAATGTGGTATTTTGGAGGGATCATTGATCATTTTTATCAATTCTCCAGTGGTAAAATATGATTAAATTTAGCACCAAATCTGTGTAACAAATGGTATCAACCCAAAAATTGCTTATGAGATATAACAGAGCAGGGAGATGGCCATCATATACTTCTATCATAATGTTTTCAGACTTGATATACTTTTACAATTAAAGTAACTAATTCATTATTTAACTCACCTTTATTTCTGATTTATGACTGGAACAACTTCACACAGTGAGCTGCATCTCAAATGAATCCTCAGGTTTCCAGCTTTCAGATGATGACCACCACTTCTATGTGGCATCTACTGTTGACCTGCTACCTGCCCCTAAAGACCCCCTGGACCCTCCTGCAACTAGAAACTTTGCCCATTATCACAACATGAGGGACATTTTTTTTTTTTTTACATTTAGAGACCATCTCTCCCACACACTGCTGCTTTCCATCAGTTAACCATTCAAATGTGAGATCACAGCTCTAAGATTACTTTCTGCTGTATTTTATCTCACACCTGAACGCTTCTCCCACCACTTAGCTTGAACTTGCAGCCAGACATGCTGGCGTTAGAGTGTGGACTGACTGACGTTGTGTCTCAGCTCTGTGAGGTGGGTGGAGGGAGACACCAGTGAATTCCCTCGGTGCTGTGGAGACACTCCACTCATTTTCCATGCCCACGTTTTCTGAATGAAACCAAACCCCACCTGTTAGAAACTAAAGTCAAAGGTGATGTATTCATCTGCCACTTTCGTCCTACACTGGGCAGCGTGAAAGGGGAAGACGACGGTGGAGAGGAAGTAAATAGTACTCAGATCATTTACCTAAATTAAAAAGTAGTAATACCACAGTGTATAAAAAGTTACTAAGTCCTCCATTGAAAATTTTACTTAAGGTTCTAAATTCAAATTTCAGAGAATTAATATAACAGCAAACAACTATTTGATTAATAAAGATATAGAAGAGTAATGTAGCTTTGACTGCTGCCGTGGTATCTGACCTCTAATATATATATATATATATATATATATATATATATATATATACACACACACACACACACATATATATATATATATATATATACTGGGGAGGCAGAGCCTTGTCTATCTGACTGTCTTCCAGAGTCAAAATTTGTGTTTGTGCCAACTCTAACACAGACATGTCTGTGGTCCTAGGGTCCTCTGTGTGACCCACCAGCACCGCTGCCTTTGCAATCCATTGTTTTAATTTATTGATAGCGTTGAAAGGGGGAGAAAGAGGGGACGACATGCAGCAAAGGATCCCAGACTGGTTTCAACCCCGGGGTGGCTGCAGCAAGGACTCAGCCTTGGTACATGAGGCGCCTGCTCCACCAAGTGAGCTACAACAGCACCCCACATCTACAGTATGACAATAATGCACTTTGCATGCCTAGTCAGATAGTCTGCAGATTATGTAGCCTATAGATGAGATATATTTTAATAGAATACAGTTGCTCTGACAGACTGCCAGAGGTCACAGAAGCTGTTTCCTGCTGCGAGACAAGCGCTCATGTCTTTCTGTTCACCTGAGGAGCTCAGTGAGACCCGCGGATCCCAGCAGGATGTCAGTTGAGTAGGCGGTCCTTAATGTGGCCCAGGACACGTTTGTATACACACTGCTAGAAGAATGTGGCCATATGTGGCCCAGACCACCTCTGAATGGTCTGAAAGATCCAATCTCAATGAGATCCTGAGATGGGTCTTGAGTGCGTTCACACCTGTTCTGGTCTGAACAGGCCAAAGTGTCTGCTAACCAATACGTTAACGTGGCTGCTCGTGCCGAAAGCATCGTGGTTGCTCGTGGTGACAGCAGCTTTGACTTTAATCTATTTAGGATACGCATTCATCTGTGTTTATTATGTATGCGGACCATTAACAGGCTTCTCCAGCAGCCACGGACGCCTTCAGCTGAAAGTCACCACTGTTAGCAGACACTGAGTCACAATGATTTGCCGCTGCAGTAACGGTGGCGCTGTTAGATGGCGGCCCACACAAAGCAGTCGCCAGATTAGTCTATATCATTTCAGTTGTTGATAATATTTTCTAGCAATAATCTGAACCTGTAAAATGACTAGTGACTAAGTTTATAAAACAAATGCAGTCAAGTACCAAGTAGAATATTTTCCTCTGAGATGTAGTGGAGCTGAAGTACACAGTTACACAAAATGGAAGTGCTCATGTAAACTACCTTAAAAATGTACTTGCATTCAGTTCTTGAGTAACTGTTACCTTCCACCACTGGAAAATAAATTTGCATAATTAAAAGAAAAACAAAGACACCTGTCACATTTTGGATATTTATTTTTAATATAGATATAAAAAAAGCATTTTCTCAAACAATGTTTGTTCTTCATGACAATATGACAAGCCTGATCATCATCCTTTTTTTTCCTTAAACTCAAGGACAAGTGATAAAGAAACCCAGTAGTGAATATTTAGAGGCCATACCCTTCATGCTGAATAGAGCTGACCTCTCTGGGGCTCCAGGCTCCTGTCTCAACTCCCTCACCTGTACCTGCTCCTCTCTTTATCACTGGACTTCTTGGAGGAGCTGCTGCAGCTCCGGTCCTTGTGGCTGTGGCCTTTATCGCGGCCCTCTTTCCCATGTTTAAGCTGGGACCTGCTGTGTTTGTGGTCCCGGTCTCTGGAGCGGGAACGTGAGCGGGACCGAGAGCGCTGGCGTCCCGTCTTTCTGTCTCGCCGGCTATCCTCGCTGTCCTGGAAACGTCAGAGAAGATGTCAGTGGTGGAATGTAACTAATGTAAAGTACTCAAGTACTGTAGTTCAGCACAAATTCAAGGGAACTTTAAACTTCTACATCTCAGATGGAAATACTGTGCTTTTTACTATGCTATATTTGTCTGACAGCTTTAGTTTACAGATTACAGTTTTAAACCACTTCCTGTCCAGTGAAAACCACATACTCCAGATGTGTGGCTGTTGAATGTTTGTGATAAACTAAAGTATGAAGTGTTCCTTCATGTGTTGAGAACATTGTCCTCCGTCTTCAGCTAAATAAACTCTATAAAAATCCTCTTGGATCAGCTAGAAAATGTATTGTCCCAAAGCTGAAAACAGGCTTTTTTTTTTTTTTTTAGAGATATGTGGTTCTCACAGCAGCAATGCTACAAACATGATGACCTTAGAGACCATGATGCATTGCTGTAGATTAAACTAGACAACAATATATAAAGGAGTTAAAATACAACTTACCGTATTTTTCGCGCTATAAGGTGCATTTAAAATCGCCCAACTGTTTAACTCAGACTCTGATGATGAAGGATTTGATGGAATACATGTACTTAAAGATGGGTTGGGCAACTTTGGGGGAACCAGCGACAGTAAGCTAGATTTTGAAAGTATTCAACCAAAAACATCCCAGCTCCTCCCTTCAGACCGCTGGAGTCCACGACAGAGCATTCGGGAGTGGAGCGCAGTGCCATCGCTAACCAACCAACCACAACGTCTCATTCACATGTAAGAAACCACTTTACATTAGCATTATGAACGTAAACCATGAGACTAGCTAGCTAGCTTTGCCGATATGCCTAGCCTTGTGGAAGACCACTGTGACATGCAATGAGTGCACTAGCAGAGTGCACAAAGATACGCAGGCAGGCCCAGATGAAACGACTGGACGGGATTATCACAGCCCTGCAACAGCCACAGATTCTGATTGTTTCTCTTTTTGTGTCACAGCATTTGATTCATTCATTGCTGTGAAGATGTAAAGAAAATTTAAAAAAATATAACATAAAAATGCCTCTAAAATAAACCGCCTACCGTAGCTTTAAAGGTGCTAAACGTGAGCCGGTGGCTCGTAGCTAGCAGCACGAAAACCATGAAGAATGAAAACTATGGCAACTATGGGTGTCACGACTTCGATTCTATATCAGAAATTGCTCAGTTGATTAGCTTCCAATCTAGACTATCAAAATTAAAAAAGCAAAATCGATTATTTTTTTCCCTCCATGCCGCCTACTCACGTGCACCTCAGTCATGGTTAAAACTACAAACCAGCACAAAAATCACAATTATCAACATCAGCCACCACGTCTGATCAGACACATCACATTACAAACACTAACAAGACTAACTCAGTCCAGCACTCGGGACTAGGCAGGCATGATGGGAAATGTGGGCCTGTGGCTACAATACTCAGGGCACTCCTGCATATGCGGATGGCATTTTACACTATATGAATTAGCTTAGCGCCTGAGATGGGTCTGATCAGTCGCGGAGGGGCGTTCCTGTTTTGACAGCTGGTTCTGGCCGTTATTACCATATTACCATATGGGCTCCATCAAAAAAACCAAGATGAGATTTTTGCATACGTTATGTCAATAGTTAGGAGAGGACACGTGGATGTTCATGGTGGCAGGTCAAGCACACATAACTGGATCTTGTGAATTTCCCTCCACTAACCTTCTGTTCCTATTACGAAGTTGAAAGGAGAGCTTTGCTAAAGCAACACATTGCAGCTGTTAATTCCAGCTTGTTCTAGGCTGCATTTTTGTTTTGACCCTTTCTGCCCTTTCAGCTGTCAGTCGACGACATTTTGTTCTCCACGTACAAAACAAACCCTTCATACAAAATAACATCTATATGCAAAGAAGATTTTCTACAACTATAAAACATGAACTGACTGGACCCACTCAGGCTTTGTGCCAGACCTTATGCCAGACCTTTGAATAGTAGTTTACTGTACATGAGGAAATACTTCTTCAAAACCAGCAGATATTTTGAGTGGAAAGAGTATGTAGAAACCATCAGTGCCTCTCTCTCTACGCAGACGATAAGCCTCTGATGCCCACACAGTGGAGTAATTAGTAACTGCAGCACAGCAAGGGCAATGCAATGGGGATCTGTACTTCCTGGAAAAACTGTTACTTCCTGGAAACAATGCATCTCCAAACCTCATATGGAAACCTCATAGTGCACTACTAGAAACACCATGATTCATTTTTGAATCATCTAGCTCTGCTCACCATGTGTTATTTGGTATTTACTGGCTGCCGCTGCTGCTGCTGATTATTATGTCCTGTGGGATTCAGTCCTGCTCTGCCCCTTACTGAGCATGTGGGCCTTATTCAAATAAAGATCTGACACCTACATCTGATGAGACTAAGGCTGTCCCAGATACCATGTCTGATGAGAAATATTTCAAAGTCTTCTCAGCTTCACTTTGGCACAGTGCAGCAGGCTGACATGTTCTTCTGTCCGACTGTCTCCATCCCCCCATTTAAGGGACGCTGCTTCACTGCTACACTACTACTACACACACACACCTTTTCTCTGCTTTGTTTACATCAGCCATGCATGCCTTTTAGTGCATGTTAGTGCATGCGAGCATGCCCTACTGGCTAGCTCACGGCGACCGCTCTGGACAGCTACGGTGGTCACAGTTGATAAGGCAGTAAAGTAGCACCCACCATGTGGTTCCCCCACATTAACACTCAGCAGCTCTGTCAGCCCTGTTGCCATTGTTTCAACTGTTAGTGCTGTTAGCTGCAAGCTAAGCCATGTTGAGAGCTGTGTGGAGACAATCCCTCATAAGTACGGTCTGAAATTGGAATTTACTAATTTACAAATGTATTAGGGATGTGCATTCCACGCAGAAATACTGTTCGAAAATCACTGGGCTAACATCAGCCTAACACCGCTTAGCTAACAGCCTGACATGTTGAAACAAGTAACGTCAGCTAACACTGCTAACCACCAACGGTGGTGGGATAAGACACTGTCTAGGAGCTGGGGTTTTTATATTACTGAGTGTACCTCGCCTTCGCCCAATATCAGCTGGGATCAGCTCCAGCCTCCAGCGACTCTGAACAGGATAAGCAGTTACAGATAACAGATGGATGCTATTTGACAAACTATGAATAGGGACATATTAATCTTTTTCTGGCATACTAAACACAGTAGTATGGTAGTTTAGGTGTTGGAATGCACCCTGTGTGTGTGTGCATGTGTGAAAATCTGTGCATGCAGGAGCCTGTTTAATGGATCAGGTTTACCGAGTTATCTGGAACAGCCCTCTGTACATCAGTCACTGTTCCAGGTGTGAGGGAGTTACTCACTAATAAGCCAGACAAATGAGTAAACGGGCTTCTTGGAAGGAGGCTCCACGGTGTCTGTGAACAACCTGGTTACTGTCATAGTAACGGCTGACTGGATCTCCTTTAATATCTTTATTTCCTGATTCAAATGCTCAGGTGTTTTGTAAACGGTTGCATCAGACAGGGAAATAAGGAATAGTGCTCCTCCCTAGGCGTTGCCTTGGATGTGTGATTGACAGGGTCATTATTATTAATAGACCCTGAACTGCTACACACTGTTCCTTTAATGAAACCTGTGCTACAGTATATTAACGATGCATGTACAGCATGTAATGCATACAAACAAAATGTCTTCAGAAAAATCTGAATAAGCTGTGTTGGAGTTTTTGTGTAACTTCTGATGATTTTCACATTAGATCACGTGTATACAGGTATAGAAAAAATGTGATTCTTGATCAGGTTCCCTCTAAGATAACACCACTTACCCACAATAAAGCAGAAATAAAAACACAGCAGCAGCAACAGTGCTGCAGTTTACTGCACCCTGCTAACACTGCCATAGTGAGGGTATGACACAATATTATAATACTGCTGTGCTTGCTTGAAGATACCTTGTGCTTTTTGGACTTCCTGCTGTCCTCATCATCTGAATAATGATGATGGTGCCTCTTCTCCTTATGTTTCTTCTCAGAGTGCCGGTGCCTCGTCGCCTCCTCTTCCTCCTCAATTAGCAGGTCATACTTGGAACTTTTGGGAAAGTTATGGAAATCTCCGGGAAGTTGAGAAAGTCAGTGTTCAGAGGTTTTGTTAAATGAAACGGAGGCTGTACAGTGAAATACTGCAGACTGACGTGTTGTGACTAGCGCTAGAGGTGTGTGAGAAGAACAACGTCCTAACTGGGAGAAACCCTGCAGACATAAAATGTAGACTGGAGAGACAGACCATAAGTGTTGGTCAATAAATGTGTACATAAGTTAAGAAACTGTCTGTATCATTTGTTATTATTACGTGGTTATATTTTAGCAGATGGAGGACAAAAAGAAAACCGGCCAAAGATATCGGCTAACAAAAATCTGCATCATTTATCATCCATCAGCTGTCCTACTGTAAAAAATTGGCATCTGCCAAAAAAAAAAAAAAATATATACCCCCCCCCCTATATATATATACACAACCCCCCCCACACACACACACACACCCCCATATATATATATATATATAAAATTTTATAATAAAAATAAAATGTGGGAATTTCCCCACTGTGGGACCAATAAAGGAATATCTTATCTTATCCTATCTTATCTTAAAAAACCCATGTCGGTCAACCTCTAACTAGGGCTGTTTATGCCAATAGTAAGACATGAATGCAAATCCGTTGCAACGCCACTAATTTCGTCAATGCATTAATGCAAGTTGCGATTTTTAGGTTATTTTTAGGTCGGGTGAAGATACTGACATCATATGAAGCTAGAAAACCTTTGGTACCAACCATGTCACACGAGCTCAGTGGGATAAATAACACTCTGGATCTATGCTAAATTTTAGTGAGGAAAAACTGTCATGTCATTTTCAAAGGGGTCCCTTGACCTCTGACATCCAGATGTGTGAATGTAAATGGGTTCTCTGGGTCCCCACCAGTCTCCCCTTTACAGACATGTCCACTTTATGATAGTCCCAGTCAGTCTGGATCAAGTCCTAGTCAAGTCAGCACTCTGACACACTGACAGCTGTTGTTACCTGTTGGGCTGCAGTTTGTCATGTTCTGATTGGAGCAGATTGTTAGATGCTAAAGTCAGAACCTGGGAGGGTTTCTGGACAATATCTGCCATTGACTTATGTTGCTCATTGATTTCAAATAATAGATATATGCATACATTTGCATAAAGCAGCATATTTGTCCAATCTTTCTTACAGGTTCATTTAAGGTACAACACATAAAAAAATGTGTGATTAATTATGATTAATCAGATGGATAACCATTTAATCAACTGACAGCCTAGTTATGACATGAAGTGAAAAAAATGAAATCCCATCCTATTAAACACACAAGGATACTCTTGTTTAGGCTTCACTTGATCCTTGAGAGCCAGTTTGGATCGGTTCTCCACATCCCTCTCGTAGGCTTTGAAGTCGTCTTTAGTGTACTTCCCACCTAGGACACAGACAAGGCTGTGATCTCTGCCCAGGAAACAGTGTCAGACTTACCTTCAGGTGAACACTGAATACAGGGACTAGCTTTAGACTGGTGCAACATGTTCACCCTTTAGAGCAAAAAGAGAAATAATCAAAATATGCAGACCAAACAGGCTTCAGTACCTTTGCCTTTCCATTTGATCTTTGCGACTGACTGGCTGAAGTCCACGTGAATACGTCGATCATCAATGAGCACGTTGTCCATTTTGAAGTAGGCCTTTTCACAGTCTTCTTGCTATGGAGACAGAAAGAATAAAAATTGGTAAGAGAGGAACAGTAACAGAAGTAAATGTCAGGTTCTGTAGGAGCTAATAACGTAATAATCTAACAAACAGATCAAGAAGAGAACTCTGAATGGTAGAAAGAGCAATGAAACAAACTGATTTAAAATATGTTGTTATGACTGGTAGCTATAATTATTATTTAATTATCTTCATTATCGATTAATCTTCAAATTAGTTTCTTGAGTCCACATAATAATGGCAAATGTCAATCAAATTTTCCAAAGTGATGTCTGACTGACTTCCATAGGCTAACCATAATGGCTAACGGCCAATGCTGCTTCTTTTGAAAAAGTAATTTGCTTTCAATTTACCAAATCCTGCTGTATTTTTAACAGATACTGTTTTAAAGTTATGTTAAATTTACATTTCCTAAAATGTCCTTGAAGAGCTGTGGTACTTGTTGGGCTGTTGGCGGCTGTACTAACAACCAGATAAAGCTAAATTTGTGTTTTCAACAGTGTGTTGAAAATGCACCCAACGGTATAGTTTCCATCACCGATCTACAGATGAGGAATCCAGAAGAGTGTGGCTGAGAAACCTAAACTTGAAGAGTGAGCTCATTTCATTTAATCAACAAAAAGCCAATGGAGGAAAACACATATCCTACTTTGTGGCTGGGCTACGAAAGAGGAGACGACGGGTCCTCAACAGGACTGACAGCAGAACCAGGAGAACATCAGGTACGACTTCATGTGTAGGAGGACTCATTGCGACAGCCAGTTACTTCGACTATTTTCTGTACTGTTTCAAATTTAATAGTTGTGTTTTCATAGCTTAGAATGAGCACTTCATATCTACATAGGGAGCAGGTCCTCTTCATGGAGACCACCATGTTTCTACAGCAGCCCTGAATGGACAAACCAAACTCTGGCTCTAGAGAGACATTTTTTACGTTACCTGAAGGCCACCGTTGTTTTCCATCATGCATTATTTGTATGATGAACAGCTAGCCAGCGATGTACCAGGTTCATGGTAAATATAGTATATTCATATGACTTCCACATCTCTATAATATTACTTCTCTATCGTAATGACTCTAGCAGCACATGACGAGATAATCATCAACACGTCAGAACAAGAAGAACAAACACTGGAGGTCACGACTGACCTCGACCATTCATATGCTGCAGGGGTTTTTCCTTCTTTCACTTCCACTAGATATTATACTCCTGGATATCTTCATGAATATGTTGTCATATTTCCTGATCTTTGAGGAGGAGCATTGAACAACTAACTTTAAAGGAGGGCTTCCCTGAATTCTAACTAAATTACTAAAACTACCTACCCTAAAAGTAAAATAAACTAAAACGTACTTTTAAATGATTCCTTCTCAACTCTTCGTGTTTCTAACAAAGCATCAGTACAGGGTAGGTGACATATTGTAGATCTATACAATACAGACCATTAGCATCTTGTCATGTTACCCTCATTGTAAATACTTCAGTAGTACAACAGTGTGGTAAATACACTTACTCCCTTTCTTACAGAGAATGAACTAAGCAGATTCAGTATTGTAGTGGCAGCATACAGTCGGTGAGTACAGGGTCAAGTCTCTGTATGGGGCACACTGGTGCCAAATCTAGCAACCTGTGATAACAAAACTCAGTAACTTTGCTGAGTGGCTTTGAAGAGATCAAGATAATGGCTTCAGTTCCTGGTCAGAAAGGACCGTCTGACAGCAGCTGTGGACGGGAGCAGCAGAAAAATATACTGTAAGCACCTAAAAAAAGAAATCAGTATCATCTTGTGTACGCTACATTTAGAATATTTTCACCGTCAGACAGCCCTTTCCGACAGGGAACTGAAACCGTTACATCGCTCTCTTCAAAGCCACCAGACTCTATTCACAAAAACAGTCATTTTACCTTGCAGGACAGATTGCTGGTCCACCGCTGCACCGATCGTTACTGTGTTATTGTGTGGTTTTCTGATCTGAACCAACGTGGCGTCCACAGCGGTACATTGCTGAGCTTCCTGCCTATACATCTACGTTACTGTATGTATTGTTAATACAGTGACTATAAGGATGTACGATGTTCTTGGGAAAATAGCATTTTGATGCTAAAACTGCTACCAGAATGTGAAAGTTCAGATCTGAATACATGAGGAACACCACTGGGAAGCTACAGAATTATATAACCTAAGAAAATGAATAAGTGACCTGCCTATTTGATTGTAAACTCATCCACACATAATGTGTAGACAAGTGCACAGTTTTAGACAGTATCTAGATACAGTATGGAGACAGACAAGATGCTCACCTTTTCAAACTCAATAAAAGCGTAACAGAGAGAGTCTCCACTTTTCCAGTCTCTGATGATCTCACAGCTACACACAACACAGAAACATGAGAAAAGTTTAACACACACACACACACACAATTTCCACAAGTACAAATAATGTTTAAACATTTTAACTATAGCGTTATGTAGAAGTTGGAGGTTAGCACCTTTTTATGGTCCCAAAACGAGAAAAGATGATTTCCAGGTCCTCGTCTGTGGTGACTGGGTTGAGTTTACACACAAACAGCACGTTCTCTGGAGGCTTCATGTCTGCATCAGGGAGGTCACCCACCTGGAGGAACCGATGACAGAAGAGGTGACGAAATGTGACTGAAGCTTTGGCATCTGCAGCTGCAGGCAGAGAGCAGAGCTCTTCTCCTCACCATCTCCAGCAGGATGGCCTGAGTCTTGGCCTCCTTCTCCTTCAACCTCTCCTCCAACTCCTCGGCTCCTTTTCCATCCGTATCATCGATCACTTCATCCGCTCCGATTCGCCCACTCTGCACAAAAACAGCTGGACTTATTCATGCAGTATATGCCGTTTCTACATATACTCTACATGTTTTTTCCTAGGGCTGTCAAAGTTAAAGCGATAGTAACACATTAACGCAAATTTTTTTTAATGCCAATTTTAATTTCTTTAACACACTGATGCAATCAGAGGTTGTAGCAGGCTCTTTAGAGCTAGAAAAACAGGTTAAAAATGCTCCAAACTTCGGTTAAATTTTAGAGAAAAACTCTCATGTCCATCTTCAAAGGGGTCCGTTGACCTCTGCCCTCCAGATGTGTGAATGTAAATGGGTTCTCTGGGTCCCCACCAGTCTCCCCTTTACAGACATGCCCACTTTATGATAGTCCCAGTCAGTCTGGATCAAGTCATAGTCAAGTCAGCACTCTGACACACTGACAGCTGTTGTTGCCTGTTGGGCTGCAGTTTGTTCTGATTGGAGCAGATTGTTGATGCTAAAGTCAGAAACTGGGAGGGTCTCTGGACAATATCTGTCATTGATTTGTGTTAACTGATTTGCAATAATAAATAGATCTATACATTTGCATAAAGCAGCATATTTGTCCACTCCTATGTTGATAAGAGGATTAAATACCTGACAAATCTCCATTTAAGGTACATTCTAAAGAGATTAAAAAAAAAAAAAATGTAATTAATTTCCGATTAATTATGTACAATCATGCAATTAACCATGATTAAATATTTTAATCTGTTGACAGTCCTAGTTTTTTCATAATTATTTGTCCGGATAAGGTCTGCTGGATATGGATCACTAGCTCTGAATACCTATTTGGGGTCAGTTTGCACACACAGTTTTGACTTTATATTTTTGTCTGAGGAAAAAAAAAAAACGAAGGAACTCTAAGAGCTTCCCTTAATGAATCAACAGTATTACTACACTCACATCTAGCTGCTCTTTGGTGGGCTCAGGCGATCGATCGGGCACTGGCAAATCAGGAGGATCATCAAAAGGGTCTTCCAGGATCACTGTGTGGTTTATCCTGCAGCAAAACAACATTCTCATCTCATGACTGGAAAACTTTATGCCCTTTTCTGAGAAATAGTGCATGCATGTTTAGACACTCAGGATACTACTACACAGACTACACAGTCAGCTTTTTTTTTCTCCCCTTTGGGCTGGGGCTGTTCATGTATTGGCGTAGAATGACTGGCTATTCACTGATGCATGTAATGTAAAAAATTTACAAACCCCCCCCCAAAAATATTATTTGTTTTCCTTTATTAACATACCCTTAACTTATCACAAAAAGTTGATTATCATTCTATTCATTCACACTTGACGAGCACAAAAAAAACGCCAGAGCTGAAGACTGGCCTGCGGTTTCCCAGTCAGCTACAACAGCAACAGACTATAAGACAAGGTCGGGGTGTCGGCGTTGCTCCACCGTTGTCGAGGATGTGAGTGGAAACACATCCAGCTGATGCACATTTGACGGCATCACCCAGATGTGCCGATCACCAGGACAAGGAAAAACAATCTGTATTTAGTGTTTTCAGTGTCATAGCATACAAGATGCTTCATCAGTTTTATAGCTTACTGTGATCTGTTGCCTTTTGGGAAAGTGTTCAGTGTTTGTACTGTGAAATTCAGAAGTATTTGAGATGGTTGTTATAATGAAAATAGTTTGCCAGAGTTGCTTCCTTTGTCCCCAGCAGCGGGATTGTATTGGTCTTTGACATTTGCACTACTGTCTGTTCAAAATAAACTACACAGGTTGTTATGCATTAACTTTTTCCCAATGTGAAAAACTCCCTCCAAACCTGCTAAACCAGGGTATGAACCCAACCGTGACTTCTGTCCACCATTACACCCCTCGCTCACCTGATGTCCTGAAATGGGACAAAGTCCTTGTCCACAAAGGTTTCGTTGATTTTGGTCAAGATTTCCATGCCTTCTGTCACTTCCCCAAACACAGTGTGGACTCCGTTCAGGTAGTCCAAGTCCTCACCCATGGTAATAAGGAACTGAGGACAAGAACAGCAAATTATGCACATCATGTAACACAGTGGTTCTCAACCTTTTTCATGTCAACCTAGTTTATATATATATATATTAGGTCCTGAGGCCTCATCTGATAAGATTTTGATTCAGGGAACTCCATCTGAAAAGATATAGGCCTGAACTCTATAGCTGTCAGCTACAGTTGAGGTGATAACCATGAAGGAAGTGAAACCTGTGATCAGAATAGTCTTATGACTCTTACTCACTGAATTAAATAGTGAAATAAACTATTCCCCATTTTTCTGGAGACCCCCTGATACTCCCTCAAGGACCCCTGGGAAAATAGGTTCAATACAACATGATAAAATATGACATTTAGGGACGTCAAAGTTAATGTGATAACACATTAATGCCAATTTATTTTAATGCCACTAATTTCTTTAACAGATTCACGCAATCAATCTTTCGGACGTTGTAACAGTTTTAAAGTTTTAAAGCTAGAGTGAAAATACTAGTATCATATGAAACTACCAACACTAAAATCTTATATGTTGACAAAGTCAGCAGCTCCATTCATTGTCTTTGTTGCGGAACCAGATTTGAGATGCCAGCTTCATTATTACACTGAACTGCTCTCCAACAATCATTGATGTCATTTCCATTTTAAAGCAGCAGTCATTGAATTGTTTTGGGCCATATGGAGGCAGCAAAACAAGTCCATGAAGTTATTGTAACGTGTTCACAAGCACATTACTATTTCCTCGAATACGATGGACAATATCTGTCATTGATTAGTGCTGCTGATTTCCAATAATAAATATATGCATTAAGGATGGGAACAGTTCGGGTAAAAAAACGAACCGTTGGGTTCGCGAGTGAGGATTTAAGAAGAAGAAGAAGAAGATATTCCTTTATTAGTCCCACAGTGGGGAAATTCAGTTTTACACTCTGTTGTTCACACAGTACATATACATGTCAATGGAGAGATGTCAGAGTGAGGGGGCTGCTCCTGACAAGCGCCCAGAGCAGTTGGGGGTTTGGTGCCTTGCTCAGGGGCACCTCGGCAGTGCCCAAGAGGTAAACTGGCACCTCTCCAGCAACCAGTTGGTCTTGGTCCATGGGGGACTTGAACCGGTGTCCTCCGCGTCCTAACCCAAGTCCTTACGGACTGAGCTACTGCCGCCCATTTGAGACATGTATGTACCGTTCGGTTCATCTGAAATAGGTTCTGAGGCCGAATGTGTATTTTTTTCATCCTGTTTATTGTCACACTGGAAATCAAGGCCTATGGAAAGAAGCTGGGACACGAATATGAAGTATAACACAAGTGGTGTGTAACCGAAGCTGAGGTTGTGCGTTGTGATTGGCTCAATTTCGACAAGGGTGGACCAGATTTTACTGTGCATGTCTCTCAACCACTGTGACTGTGTTTACACTACCACAGTTATTATTATTATACCGCACGTTAGCTCACCGGCTAACAGCGAATGGTAAACATGTAAGTGACTTTAGTTCCTTCTAGTCAGCAGTGATCAGTGTTTGTGTTTGGGGAGTTTATTGTGAAGGGAGGAACAGTAGCAGTGAAGGTGATGATCTGTTATTGACAAGGGTCCAAACTACAGAACCTCCGTGTTATTAATATATTATCCTCATAAAGTTTAGGATCAACGTAACCCTCGACTACACAAGCTGAAACTATAGCTGGCAGTAGGCTCTGTAGTCTGACTGTTTAGGTTAGTTTGTCATGTATCTTAGTAGTAAACTAAAGCTGGCAGTAGGCTCTGTAGTCTGACTGTTTAGGTTAGTTTGTCATGTATCTTAGTAGTAAACTAAAGCTGGCAGTAGGCTCTGTAGTCTGACTGTTTAGTTAGTTTGTCATGTATCTCAGTAGTAAACTAAAGCTGGCAGTAGGCTCTGTAGTCTGACTGTTTAGGTTAGTTTGTCATGTATCTCAGTAGTAAACTAAAGCTGGCAGTAGACTCTGTAGTCTGACTGTTTAGGTTAGTTTGTCATGTATCTCAGTAGTAAACTAAAGCTGGCAGTAGGCTCTGTAGTCTGACTGTTTAGGTTAGTTTGTCATGTATCTCAGTAGTAAACTAAAGCTGGCAGTAGGCTCTGTAGTCTGACTGTTTAGGTTAGTTTGTCATGTATCTTAGTAGTAAACTAAAGCTGGCAGTAGGCTCTGTAGTCTGACTGTTTAAGTTAGTTTGTCATGTATCTCAGTAGTAAACTAAAGCTGGCAGTAGGCTCTGTAGTCTGACTGTTTAGGTTAGTTTGTCATGTATCTTAGTAGTAAACTAAAGCTGGCAGTAGGCTCTGTAGTCTGACTGTTTAGGTTAGTTTGTCATGTATCTTAGTAGTAAGCTAAAGCTGGCAGTAGACTCTGTAGTCTGACTGTTTAGGTTAGTTTGTCATGTATCTTAGTAGTAAACTAAAGCTGGCAGTAGGCTCTGTAGTCTGACTGTTTAGTTAGTTTGTCATGTATCTCAGTAGTAAACTAAAGCTGGCAGTAGGCTCTGTAGTCTGACTGTTTAGGTTAGTTTGTCATGTATCTCAGTAGTAAACTAAAGCTGGCAGTAGACTCTGTAGTCTGACTGTTTAGGTTAGTTTGTCATGTATCTTAGTAGTAAACTAAAGCTGGCAGTAGGCTCTGTAGTCTGACTGTTTAGGTTAGTTTGTCATGTATCTCAGTAGTAAACTAAAGCTGGCAGTAGGCTCTGTAGTCTGACTGTTTAGGTTAGTTTGTCATGTATCTTAGTAGTAAACTAAAGCTGGCAGTAGGCTCTGTAGTCTGACTGTTTAGGTTAGTTTGTCATGTATCTCAGTAGTAAACTAAAGCTGGCAGTAGGCTCTGTAGTCTGACTGTTTAGGTTAGTTTGTCATGTATCTTAGTAGTAAACTAAAGCTGGCAGTAGGCTCTGTCGTCTGACTGTTTAGGTTAGTTTGTCATGTATCTTAGTAGTAAACTAAAGCTGGCAGTAGGCTCTGTAGTCTAACTGTTTAGGTTAGTTTGTCATGTATCTTAGTAGTAAACTAAAGCTGGCAGTAGGCTCTGTAGTCTGACTGTTTAGGTTAGTTTGTCATGTATCTTAGTAGTAAACTAAAGCTGGCAGTAGACTCTGTAGTCTGACTGTTTAGGTTAGTTTGTCATGTATCTTAGTAGTAAACTAAAGCTGGCAGTAGACTCTGTAGTCTGACTGTTTAGGTTAGTTTGTCATGTATCTTAGTAGTAAACTAAAGCTGGCAGTAGGCTCTGTAGTCTGACTGTTTAGGTTAGTTTATGTATTTGTTATGAAGGACTGATACTGACTGATGTTTGTGTTCTTCAGTCTTTATAAACTTCACTCAGGAACATGATTTATTTTATTAATATGTCAGATTGTTTCCAGTCAGATATTAAATTGAGTTAAGTTGAGTTTCTATGGTGACTCTGCTGTTGTAAACATTACTGTTGCTGCTCTAGAAACAACATGCGTCCTAGTTGGATTTAAATATTCAATTATAATCTGGTTCTGACTTTAAAAACAATCAGGCTGACATCAGTATACAGTGCATTTTTTTTTGTTACAGCCTTTTTCCAAAATGGATAACATTCATTTTTTTTCCTCAATATTTTACATCCCATAATGACAATGTGAACAAAGTTTTTTTTTAATTGTTGCAAATTTATTAAAAATAAAACACCTGAGAAATCACATGTACATAAGTATTCACAGCCTTTGCTGTGAAGCTCAGAATTGAGCTCAGGTGCTTTCTGTTTCCACTGACCATCCTTGAGATGTTTCAGCAACTTAACTGGGGTCCACCTGTGGTAAATTCATTGATTGGACATGATTTGGAAAGGCTCACACCTGTCTATATCAGGTCCCAGGGTTGACAGTGCATGTCAAAGCACAAACCAAGCATGAAGACAAAGGAAATGTCTGTAGACCTCCGAGACAGGATTGTCTCGAGGCCAAGGCTGGGGAAGGGTACAGAAAAATTTCTGCTGCTATGAAGGTTCTAATGAGCACAGTGGCCTCCATCATCCATTAGTGGAAGAAGTTTGGAGCCACCAGGACTCTTCCTAGAGCTGGCCGGCCATCTAAGCTGAGTGATCGGGGGCCTTTAGATCGAAGGGCCTTAGTCAGGGAGGTGACCAATAACCTGATGGTCACTCTGTCAGAGCTCCAGCGTTTCTCTGTGGAGAGAGGAGAACCTTCCAGAAGGACAACCATCTCTGCAGCAATCCACCAATCAGGCCTGTATTGTAGAGTGGCCAGACGGAAGCCACTCCTCAGTAAAAGGCACATGGCAGCCCGCCTGGAGTTTGCCAAGAGGCACTTGAAGGACTCTCAGACCATGAGAAACAAAATTCTCTGGTCCGATGACACAAAAATTGCACTCTTTAGAGTGAATGCCAGACGTTACGTTTGGAGAAAACCGGGCACTGCACATCACCAGGCCAATACTATCCCTACAGTGAAGCATAGTGGTGGCAGCATCATGCTGTGGGATGTTTTTCAGCTGCAGGAACTGGGAGACTAGTCAGGATAGCGGGAAAGAGGAATGCATCAATGTACAGAGACATCCTGGATGAAAACCTGCTCCAGGGCGCTCTTGACCTCAGACTGGGGCGACGGTTCATCTTTCAGCAGGATAATGACCCTAAAGCACACAGCCAGGATATCGAAGGAGTGGCTTCAGAACAACTCGGTGAATGTCCTCGAGTGGCCCAGCCAGAGTCCAGACCTGAATCCAACTGAAAATCTCTGGAGAGATCTGAAAATGGCTGTGCACCGACGTTTCCCACCCAACCTGATGGAGTTTGAGAGGTACTGCAAAGAGGAATGGGAGAAACTGCCCAAACATAGGTATGCCAAGTTTGTGGCATCATATTCAAAAGAACTTGAGGCTGTAATTGCTGCTAAATGTGCATCAACAAAGTATTGAGCAAAGGCTGTGAATACTTATGTACATGGGATTTCTCAGGTGTTTTATTTTTAATAAATTTGCAACAATTTCAAAAATCTTATTTCACATCGTCAATTTGGGGGGTGTTGTCTGTAGAATTTTGAGTAAAAAATGAATTCAATCCATTTTTGAATAAGCCTGTAACATAAAAAATTCTGGAAAAAATGAAGCACTGTGAATACTTTCCAGATGCACATTAGCTAATATGAACATTTCAATATGTGTTTATTTATCACAAGTCATGTCATCACAGGACTATTGATCAGTGTTATTACACATGGCAGATGTTCCTCATATGGTGCTGGCCTAGTTTATGTTGCTGTTGTTTAAAAAGCTCTAGTGCTGGCTGACCTGATGCTGACCTTTCTGTTGATGATTAGTTTTTATTTATTAATTTAATTTTTAAATAACTCAGAGTCACTTTTCTTTTAGATCAGAAGTCCAGCCATCAGATGTGACAATGAAGAAGTGTTTTGTTCCTGATGTTAGTCTGCTGTTGTGAAGACAAACGGTTGTTGACTTGTTTTGCCAAATAAATGAAAATCATGTTTAAATTGAAGTTGGAAATTGGCCACCTGCTGTACCATAAATGTACCAAACCGAAAGTCGTGACCCCAAACCGTGAACCAGACTAAACCATGAATTTTATGATCTGTCCCACCCCTAATATACATACATTGGCATAAAGCAGAATATTTGTCCACTCCCATGTTGATAAGAGTATGACATACTTGACAAATCTCCCTATACGCTACATTTTGAGAGCGCTCTAGATTAAATATTACATTCTATAGTAGACATGATGATTGGGTATAAAATAACAGTCTGAAGCTTCTTCAACTAATCAGCTAATTTATAAAATACATGATGGTATTTTGAACTTGGCTGATCAAGTAAAACCATCAAAGTAGTAGAAACATTTTGCAGCTGGCTGGGCAAACAACAGTGTGACCGTATTCACCTGAGACCCATGCTGATCGTTTCCATTGTTCACCATGGACACCGTCCCCTTCTTCCTGTGTTTGATGCGTGGTGCTTTCTCTGCATCAAAGAAGCGAGCCTGGTCCCCATACAGTTTGCTAATCACACACACACACACACACACACACACACACACACACACACACACACACAAATGACACATGAGAAAAATCATCAGTATTCAACTCATGGTGTCAAAAAAAGTCAACAGTGGTGATGAAGATGACTGACCTATAGACAGATTCTCCACCACGTCCTGTCCCAGTGGGATCTCCAGTCTGCACAATGAAGTCTCTCTGAGGAGGAGACAAGCACACTGCTACAAGCAAGTTTCAGGATAAAATTAGCTGAAAGTAAAAAATTTACATCTATGTCACTCTTCTACTTTGTAAGAAATGTTTCACTGGATAAAATCTATGGATCAACATATATGACACCTCTTTTACCTAATTTGTTAGAGGGAACTTTTGTGATAAGGACCAAACTTTCTTCCAGCCAATATCACTAACTAAATGACTCCAATAAAATGTTGCTGCTAGAACAGAAAACATGTAGACCTGAAACAAGATCCTTATTCTGGACTTCATACCTCTATTAAAAGAAAAAAACTAACTTTTCAGAAATTGAACTGGTTCACTGTGTTTTTGCTGCCACATTAACTCGCTACAGGAACCCAAGGTATCATCATCTGCCCTCTCCAATCAAGACCCCAAAGAATGCAGTGTGCACCTCACATGTCATCAGAGTCTGATGAGCAAGAGCTGCAACAATAAAATAACAAGTTGTGTAGCAGGCATCGTTTGTTTTTGCACCTTGGGTCCTTGAGCCCAGTTTATTTTTTAGCCTTATTTTACTTGCATGGGTAAAATAATACTAATACTTAAAGTGGCAGTAGGCAGAAAGTTTTTGCATCTCTGGGCAAAAATTCCATAATAACCTTTCAGCATGTTATAATTCAAGGGTTGTGAGAGAAAACTAGACTTATGCACCTCCTCATGGCTGTTTTCAGGCTTTAGAGCATGAAAATATAAACCACAACCAATCGGTAGTTTTCCTTCGGTCTGTGAAATCTTTCTGGAATCAACTGATTCATGTGAATGAGACCCAGACCAAGGCTGGACCGAGGGCTGGACCGAGGAGCTAAAAGAAATGATACTGCACCTGCTCTATGGGCCCGATGGATGCAGAAGATCATCAGGTGATCCGGGTACTTTATCAATCAACAATCAAACCATTTTGGCTTCATGCCCCACTGAACAACTCCGACACTGTATCCAGTTCTCTTCGTACATCCATGATTAGGAGCACCGGAGGACACAGGGCAACATGATTTTTTTCAGATTACCTGCCTCATGCACTACTGTCAGGATATAGGGACAATTTTATGAAAATAACTTTTTTTAAATTTACTCTAATTCTACGCACTGCAGCTTTAAAGTGTTTCAGATGTATGTGCACTATGAAGTTGCGGCTTTTTGGGGATAAATCAGACATAACATTTTAGTCCATAGATGAGCAGTGGCCTGAAATTTCAGAGCTGAACTTTTCAAATGTAGTTTGGGACTATATCGCCATCTTCAGGCGAGTTAACATGCGTCTGCGCTGTGGTTCCAATATTATGTTCCTGTTTCAGGACCACATTTCAATCCATAGCTCTGTTACAGAGGGGTGCAAGGGACCACGTAGCTTTACCTGAACATTGTGGATGAGGCAGTAGTTGTAGTACTTTATCTTGCATAGTTTCAGAAAGTTTAGGCAAGCTGCAAAAAAAGAGAACACAGAGGTTAAACCGGCCGTCATTACAATATAACCAAACCCTTAATAACACTCAGCATTTATTAAGCGTCATTAAATGAAGGCCAGATAAGGGCTTTATTCCCGCTGTGTTGATACTGCTGGTTAGCTCACTGTTCGCTAATACTAAACAGACGCAAGCAAGCTAACAGCATTAGCTAGCAGCCACTTAATTCTGTGCTTCAGCTAATCAATGCTAACGTTAGCTCAACTAGCACCCAGTTCACGGAATGAACTACTTGAAACGGCTGTATTTTCTTACTTTTAGGCCTTTCCTCTGTAAACAAGTCAATTACAATATCGCCCAGCGTCGTTTCAAGGAGCACCGCCATGCTGACGTTCTTAATCCCGCGAGAAGACTGTTTGGGTGGAAATCCCGGGCGCATGCGCAGTTCATACGTCTCGCTGAATGTTTTTGTTTTAGCTAAGTTGTCTGGCTGCTAACTCAAAATGGAAACGACGGGTCTAACTTTAGCAGTCGGGGTTCTGTATCTTCTTTTCGCCTCAGTAACGTGCACAGAGTCGTCACCGAGGCAAATGAACACGGTAAAATGTCAGCCACAGCAACTATGAGGCTACCCTGGAGATGTTGATGTTAGCTTAGCGTTAGCCTAGCGTTAGCTTAGCGTTACTGGACGTCCATTGTGGTGTTAACCTCACGTCTGCTTATGTTTTCTTTTTAATGATTGTTCTCTAGGAAAACATCCTGATTAACGTGACAGCGGGGACGTTGGCGGATACACAGCTACAGGAATCCAACAACCTGCAGGTAATGGGATTACACTTCATTACTACATTACAGTATACTTATTATACTTCATGAACGTCGGACCCATAACGTTATAAGCCAACTCCCTAAACAAAGACACACCAGGAAGCCTTCACGGTGCTATTGTTTCTTCTTTCAGATCAATTTAAACATATCGGTGGGCGAGGAGCAGGTGCTGGTCAATGACATCCCAGTAGAGCTGTCAGGGGTCACCAGGTTCAACTGTCAGGCACTTCTCTGTGAGTTTTCCTCACATCACTTGTTATGAACAATCCCAGTACTAATCCCAGTACTTGTCTTCATATCATGCTGTTGTGGTTACTTTAAAATCAATGTCAGATTGCAAATGTATTTACTAAATGACTCAATAATGGTTTTCTGTGGCCCTAAGTAACACCTCCCAACTTTGTTTTTCTGTTAAAGCATATTTTGTTCCTCTTTTTCTTTAGTTTGTTCAGCCCCACACATCTTTATCAATACTATCTGTCGCACTATGACATGACAGCCCCACCTATAATGATTTGAAATTATTGATATATTTTTCAAAACAATGATAATAATAGAGTAGTGATGTTTATCAGTTGTGGCAATTGCACTTACACTTCAGAGAAAGATAAAACCGTTTTGACAAATTTAGCTCATGGTTAAAATCATCATTGACAAAGTTACTGCTGTTTAATTGATTTATTCTTCAGCTAACAGTGTAGGAACATCCTTGAAAGTAAAAATGTAAAAGTGTTGGACACGTGTCCTAAGTGTATACAATGAATCGTATCTCTCCAGTAGACGGCATCAATGGAAGCAGTGAGTTTGAGTCTGGGGACTTGGTGTCCACTGTCACCCGGGTGATGGTGAGCCAGAACCGGCTGTACAGCGACTCAGAGGAGGTGGTGGCTCTGCAGGTGTTCAGTGAAGTAATAGAGATGGAGGGCAAAGAGGTAAATATCTTTTGGGGGGACTATAATCACAGAACCTTGTATGTTCTTTTACCTCAAAACTCAATTAAAATGTTTAATCGTGATTAAGCGCATGACTGTCCATATTTAATCGCAATTAATCACATTTTTTATCTGTTCAAAATGTACCTTAAAGGGATATTTGTCAAGTATTCAATACTCCTATCAACATGGCAGTGGGCAAATATCGTTGTATATAAACATATGGCACACATACAAACTGCAGCCCAACAGACAACAACAGCTGTCAGTGTGTTGACTATGATGTATGTGATTATTATAAGTGGGCATGTGGGCAGTATGACATGGTTGGTACCAATGGATTCCTTAGATTTTCTAGTGTCAGTATTTTCATTCTAGCTTTAAAAGCCCCCTGCAGTCTCTGAACGATCAATTGTGTTAATGCATTAAAGAAATTTGTGTCATTAAAACAAATTTGTTATTGATAATAACGCGTTAACTTTGACAGCCCTACTTACAATATAATAAAATCTTTTCAGAACAGATCAAATACAGTAATACCTTGTGTATAACATGATTTGGAGTAGTGTTTGGATACAGTTTTACATCCTTTGCATCATCTAGGTCCAGCAGCCTGACATGTGTGAGGTGAAAATACTGATGAGCCCAGATTTCCAGAAGCTGGCTCAGTTTACCAACATCTACCCAATCGGACACAGTGAGATCTTCAGGGTTCCCAGGGAGAATGATGTGGTCGTCACAGATCCACCAAATCCTAGAAAAGGTTGAAAAACACAGCGCTTTTTCAGATCCTCCTCATCATCATTATTATTAATCATCATGCAGATACTCTGTAGCAGCTTAACATTCCCTCATTCTTTTATTTAAATCAGACGAAGAACAGCTGATGTCCCAGACTACCAGCCTGTACCCCCTGAAGCACACAGAGACCACCCAGGAGGAGATTGCAGCCCCGGGAAAGCTCCCCGAGACTCCACTTCGTATGGACCCCGACCTAATGTACGACGTCAGATACGATGATGAATTTGATGTCAGAGAGCCGAGCCAGCCGGATCAGATTCAGATGGAAACTCCGCCCAAAGAAGTCGTATCATCTTACTCTGTAAGCCAAGTCTGATGCTAGACCTAGTTGATGACATACAGTATGTGCTGTCTCAGAGGTGTGTAGCCATTTCATGCCCATGTGGTTTGTGACAGAAAGCAGGCTGTTGGGAGTCTCTAGAAACAAACTGGGAATGGAGAGTGACTGCTGAACAGAAACGCTTTATTTGAAGCCCGACACGGCAAGATTCCAGCTGCTGTGCAAGGTTAAACCTTGGACATACAGCTGCGGACTAGTGGTTGCACGGACGCACACATAGTTCCATTCAAACATCAGACCAGATGGGTACATCGCAAAAAATCAAGGCCATGCCCCCTTTAGGGGGATAGAAAACAAAAGATCCCATAGGCTTCAATGCAACTGGACGTATATTGATATATTGATGAAATGCATTCATCTCTTGTTTTCTCTCCTGTGACGGTGAGTTTCTGGGAGTGCAGCCTCTGTGATGAAACCACGCTGGTCTAGTCTATGGAGCCAGAGAGCTCATCTATTATGTGTTTTCCAGGACATGGCAGGGGAACAATTCAGAGATCTGAGTTTTTGGATGTATTGTTGGCACAACCAACTACACAGCAACTCTTCAACATAGCATTATTACATTAGTGGTTAGTTTAAAGTAGAAGTCTGGAGACATGTTACAACTTCTTCTGTTTACTCTCTTACCATCTATGAGGGACACGGGAGAGGAGGGACTTCTCCCAGAAGGGGGTGTGGTCATGAGAGCCTACTATGGATGACATATTACCGTTCTGATGTATACTACAGTTGATAGTCTGTGTTGGTCTGGTGTTCCACACTCCATTCTAGTTGGTAGGTGCAGCATAATGCACAACGTTGTTTGCCAGGAGTTCAACACCATGTGACTGTCTTTGTATTCCCGTTAAAGACAAATTTTATAATTGTGGGTAAGAATCGTTGCCTTACCGTTGCCTTAGAATGAGCCTGTCATACCTGCAGAGGGAGCGGGTCCTCTACATTTTTTTGCAACCAGTGGCACAAGAGACAGGAGAGGGTGGAGCTAAGTACAACAAAACGCTGAATAAGATATTTTTAGGTGACCAAAATGTTACAATTAACTTTCATGAACTGAAAACTCAGTGAAAGGGTTAAAGTTAAAGACAAAAACACAGACAACTCCCGGACCAGACAACACTGTGGTAGCGACCTGTCAATCATCAGGTAGCCCCGCCCTAAATCATCCCTGCTTTATGGTCTTTAATGGACCATAATTTACTATATGAACATCATGTTGTGTTGAACAAGACTAGAAACTAGTGATTGAGACCATAAACTGATGTTTACAATATTTACTGAGGTAATAAATCAGAGAGAAGGAGGATCATTTTCTCATTGACTTCTATACAATCAGACTTCTTTTAGCAACCAGAGGAGTCGCCCCCTGAATTCAGGTTTAGTGCACTTCAGCATTGGCTTCACTTTTCAGACCCAGAGTTGCCCACTGATGGAAACCAGGAAAGTTATTTTTTAGAGGTGAACTTCTACAGTATGTGTCCTTGTTCTCGCATTTCGAGATTTTTTTTTTTTATCCTACCACACACCACACTTTTCTAGATATCTGTGATCTTGAGAGAGATAGCAGGATGCAGCTGGTGACACACATCCTCCCCTTTAACTGCCGTCACATGTCGTTCAGACACCCTTCTATAACATGGAGTAGCTTGTACCTGCAGGAGGTGCTCACGTCTGTCCGTCCTCTCCTCAGGCCATGTGTCAGTGGGTGGAGGAAGTGAGGGAGCGTCTGAGGCGCTTCAGCTCCGAGTCGCTGCCTCTTTTCTTCCTGGTAATGTGGGTGGTGGTGATCGGCGTTGTTGGATCAGCGGTCATTGTCAAGATCTTGGACATGTTCTTCCCAACCTGTGAACACAAGTGAGTTTGTTTCATGGGAATGATGAGTGAACAAATCATCTGCTGGACGTAACCATGTCATCAGTGACAATTCTCTTCAAAATGCTGAACTTTTTATTTATTTTTTTTTACAGGCACATTTTCCACCTAAACCCTGTCACTCTGATGCCAGAGGATGAGAAGCACACTCTGCTGGAGAGCATAGAATTAGAGGCAGCAGAAGAAGAAGAAGAAGAAGAAGAGAAGAAACCTTGAATGAGGACTGACTTGGCCAGCTCCTTTACTTTCAGTTTGTTCCTATTTGTTCTTGAACCTTGGTTACTGTTACGTTTTCAGCATGGCCCAGCTTCTGTTCGGGTTTGTGAACCAGCTGGTTTTGTTCAGCGCTCAGTTAACCCTCTAAGCACAATAGCCATGGAGCAGTAGGTCCTTTAAAGCAGACTGACTCAACTCAATTTGTTGGTTTCACTCTCGTCCACCTCAAATTTAGTCACGTGATCAAAATGGAAAAGAGAGAGTGATACAATGTGATGTCAGCTGTGAAGGCACAAAGAGGTGATTCCACGCTCAGGTTGGACTGTTTGTAAGCTAGCAGTGTGCTAACCTGTAAGCTAGCAGTGTGCTAACCTGTAAGCTCAGTGTGCTAACCTGTAAGCTAGCAGTGTGCTAACCTGTAAGCTTACAGTGTGCTAACCTGTAAGCTAGCAGTGTGCTAACCTGTAAGCTAGCAGTGTGCTAACCTGTAAGCGAGCAGTGTGCTAACCTGTAAGCGAGCAGTGTGCTAACCTGTAAGCGAGCAGTGTGCACCTGTAACTAAGTGTGCTAACCTGTAAACTAGCAGTGTGCTAACCTGCGTCTGTGCAGTCAGCTCAAACTCGGTGCTCCTGTGATTGGTCAGCCAGAGTTTATAAGTGAGTTTATAAGTCTCTAATGACTGTACTTTAATTGCTTTTTAAAGTAACAAGTTACTTTTGTTTTACTAGAAATGATCTAATTGAGCACTTTTGTTTTACCCACTTCCAAAACACACCATAGCAACATGCTGTAACCCTCCAAATTTCTCATTGTTTCAAAATGTGAAGCAAGAAGCGAACTTGACCTTAAAGGAATAGTTCTATATCTTATTTAATATGTGCAGCAAAGTGTAAAGAAGGATTTCTGGACTATTTCTGCCACAGTGACTTCTTAGAAGTTTACCATGCATCAACTGGCAATATGTCATCCAGTCTGCTTTCATGACCACGTCCCCTTTTAGGGTGAAACCAGTCCTGCGCCCCTCATAGACGGTAACAGTAAACAGAAGAAATTAAAACGTCTCCAAACTTAAACTTTATACAAACCTGAATAAGTAATAACGCTATGCTGAAGAGTTGCTGTGTTGCACCAACAATAAATCCAAAAACACAGATCTCTGATTAGTTTCCCCGCCGTGTCCTAAAAAAGATCTAATAGAGGATCTTTATGAATCCAAGCATGGCGACCGGCAGAGACTCCAAGAAGTCAGTGCATTGATTCCTCCTTCCAACCCTGGGCAAGGAAGGAAATGAGAGCATTTCCTAAAATGACGAACTATTCCTTTAAGCCAACATAGACGAGACATCCTCAGTGTGCTTAGAGGACGCTGAAGACAAGCAGATATGTTTTATAGGTTTAACAAATATATGAACAAACTGAACCTGTTAGGGGCTGCATCCAGTCAATCACAGTCTTTATGTTCACTGAAGAGACTTTCTATATGTAGCACCTCTGTACAAGTTTCTTCTCACACTATGCGTTCTCTCCAAAATGAAACCCCACTGCTGAATGTGAAGAAACCAAGGCAGCAAAAGCACTATAATGAGTTAATTAGATATATGATGTAATAAGAGGCAGGCAACGTCTCCTGTCAGTCATCCTTTAAAGATAAAGAAGAAGAATTAAAGCCATTATATTCGAATCTGTTGTTGCAGATGGCTCAGACGGAGGACGTAGTATTAAAAGTAACAGATGCAGATCACTGTCTGGTGATTACACATCTTGTGTCTGCTCACTCACTCCCACACCTACTGAAAGAAACGCCTCCCTTTAAGGCTGCTCTCCACTGTTGAGGCTCATATAGTGATTGTGTTTCTTCACAGTGCCTCAGTGACTATCTCTATGGGGGGGGGGGTTTGTTCAGCTCTGAGACTGGACTGATGCATAACACAAGACCACAAATTCAATATGGAAATTATTGTTAAAGACTAAAAGAATCTGCACTTTTTGACTTTTTGAGTGAAAACTGGACTCGACCCTGCATGGATTTTTGGTAAATCTCATGATTTATGGGCAAGAATTACTAAATGACAAACCATCTGGGTATCACTCCCAGGCAGGTGGGCATGAGGCCGGTTATTGGTCCGAAAGGTTGGTTTAATTAACATGTTTTTGTGTTACGTGAGCATTATGGCCAGGAGTAAGGGGAATAAATGAGGAGATTGTTTTTATTGTTTTGCATGTCAAGAATAAAGTCAAAATTTCAGTATATGCGCTAATCCTAGTAGCTTGATTAACTCTGAAAAGTTGACATTTATTCTCAACATTTATTCTCCAGTGGTATTTCAAAATATAAGCCAAAATGTTTTTTCTTAACATTTCAACATTGACTATATTCTCGATTGGTATTTCAACTTTACGCTCAATATTTCTCCTGTTACGAACATTTTGACTGAAGTGTTGAATTTTGACTATTTTCAAATTGGAAAAACAGAATCATATTTTCTTATGCCAGGCACCACTTGAAATTTCAACATCATCCTCAAAATGCAAGTTAAAAAAAATCTTCCTCCTCATTTCCCTTATTCCTGGTCCTAATAGCCTTCTGTAGCTGGTGTACCTCACAGTAACAGAGGTGATTTTGTCTCCCCGGGGTTCAGTTAATCTGCAGAGTGCATGATGTACTGCGTTAGCGAAAAGGTGCATGTATAGTCTAGCTAGTGAATGCAGTTTGCTGTTCAATCAGCAAGTTCTACATTAAGACTAAGACGCCGCATGACGACTCAAACCTGCATTGGGTTCAGCCTCAAAATCCCAATTAGCTCAGTGCGACAACGTGCTGGAGATGATTCTATGTTAGCCAAACGTCAGGCATGAATTCAACAAAACTACGTTGTGATTTGCTCTTCGATTATACGGTGGCAGACCCGTGTGTGACTATTTTGAGACATTTGTGTGCGTACATTGTATGAATTACAGCTGGACTGTGTTTGGGTCTAGAATCCTGCTGATTAAATGCTTTCCTTATGACCATCAAGCCTTCGTCTTGTGTGATTATTGTGGTTGTGCCGGCTGAGACACACTGAACACTTGCTGCTTTGTTTTCAGACACGTGATGACTCAGCAGAAAGCCTCAGTGAGACCAGAACACAGTAAACAACATGACTCGGCCATACAGACGTTCACATGCAGAGTTTCCACTGAGACATCTCACATGCTTCCATCTTCAACTAGCTGTACGTTAGCCCACCTTATTATACGGCTACTTAATTTAATCCTCTAAACTGCGAGATAATAACTGCGTCCATAGCAACGGTCTGTTATAAAGAAATAACAGACTGTAGAACGCAGTGATTGACCAATCAGAATCGAGTATTCAACAAAGCCACAGCCTATTTTTAACCCCTATAGTTAGTTATGTAAACACAAATATATTAGACATGCATCAAACATAATTGCAGATTCTAAGTTATAGATTTGTTAAATTAACACAAACTATTTTCCTGTAGATTTTAAAAATACTAAATTTGTTAAATTATATCATGATAATTTAAACTAATGAACCTGAAAACTTGTCACGGCCCCCCCGGGGTCCTCGGACCCCACTTTGACAATCACAAGCGTAGCAGTTGTTTCCCCAAGCAGATGAACTGCTTAGTCAATAAACTCTAGACCATGTTAATATAGCCATAATAATTAACTTTATTAATAGAAAAATCTTGTTAGAGTTATCTGCAAAATGTGAAAGAACCACACAGTTGACACAAATAATCAATCAATAATCAATCAATCAAGTGCATAAAAAAAAAAAAGAGAAAAACGTAACAGGAGCAACATTTGATTGGCAGTTAGCGTGAAGCAGAGCAAACATTTTGACACCTGGGAAGGCAAAGTAGCTGTAAAACAGTGTGTCAGTGCAGCTGCAGCTCCATGTGTCTTACATGTTGATTTCAGGATCATTAAACAAATGTCATAATTTACTAAAATAAACTATTTTAAGACACCAAGTCGACTCGTGAGTCCCCTTTTTAGCTTAAGACTTGCATAGCATTACCATAATGTACATTAGGAGAAGGCACCTTTTTTTTAATAAGTGCACAAGTTTGCTGGAGTACAAAGCTACTCCTCAGTATAGATAAATACACAATCTGCTACACACAGTCAACGATAGAAGTCACCATTAGCCCACAACACTAGTTACCCGATCAGATCTACCGACTGGGCTGCTGGAGCTTTTTCAGCAGGACCCAAACTCTTCGATCCACTTCTCGTACTTCTCCAGGTCGGCTGCAGACACAGATTTGGACACTTTCTTCAGAGCCGACTCAAAGTCCTCCATGGTGGTGGGCATGTGCATCTCGTCCCGGGAAATGTTGCGGATCTCCTCTGGCGTGAGGCCCTCGATCCTTCGCCTCATGGCCATCAGAGAGGCGTCCCTGCAGCGTAACACAACCAGAGGTTTCAACAGAGAGATTACCCAGCTTCCTATAATCCTGTCAGCCTCTGCTTTTCTAAGTGAAACCAGTTGCAGTTTTCATCCATGCCTGCCCAAAATGTCATAACTTCATCACTGTATCTTGTTACTTGTCATAATTAGCGTATTAATTGTTGTTATGGCCAAAACTGGTATTATAAGGTCACAGCGACCTTGACCTTTGACCACCAGAATCTTATCAGTTCACCCTTTAGTACAAATGGCCGTTTGTGCTAACGTTGGAGAGATTCCCTCCAGGTGTTCAGTAATCAGAGTTCACAAATACGTAGCATATTACTACTGATGCCTCCTGCTGGATAAAAAAAACTAAGTTGAAAACAGAAATGATAGTGATGTCGTGACTGTGTTCATTAGCATATAGAGTGAGGAGGTGAGATCCAATCACCAGGTGGTTACTGGAAACACATGGAGATGTATTCCAGTGCCAGGTGTGAATAGGCCACTGTCTACCTGAGCACAGCATGAAGTCTCTGCATTGTAATCTGAGCTTCTCTGTGCTTTGTTGACATAGCCGGTCTGGCTGCATGTACATGTTAAAGCAGTTACAGCTGACAACAAGGTCGCGACCCACCAACTACAGAGACGCTGACCTGCACACATTGGTGATGTCGGCTCCTGAGTAACCCTCCAGCTGCTCCGCGATCTTGTCCAAGTCCACATCACTGGCCAGCTCCAGCTCCTTCAGGTTGATCCGGAGCAGCTCCACTCGGCCTTTAGCTGCAAACAGCGATGCAACAGTGAGTGAGCCGGCAGAAAGCTCATTTCTCTGCCCACGGCCTGCAGTAGCTACTACACATACACCAACCAGCTAACACTGTGTGAAGGGACCACTCACGGTTGGCTGGGGAGCCTGTGTCAAAACCTACTTTTAAGACTTATTATTTATGTATTTATTGTGCTCACGTGTTGCACTTTCCTTAATGAATCTGTGTTTAGTTAAATTACCAGACATACAAACCTTGAACCAGGACTTATTACTGCTCAAAACTAAATCTAATGAGGCTGCCTGTGTCTGCTGCTGCCTCCTGCACTTGAAGATGACAGGAAACAGAATACAGAGCTGATCTGGAGTCTGCCGTCCAGCCGCCACCCATGAGCAGCTGTCAAACCAGGCGGTGCTGAGGAAATATGAATCAATATTCTGCTACTGTAATGCTGAAAGGTTATTAAACCTTTCTGCCGGCGGAAGCTTTAATGTAGACGTTATGTTGTTATCTTTGTGTTTGAACCTTCGTAGTCTGTCTGGTGACAACTCGATCGCTTTCATTAAATCAGGACTAAATAAATGAGTGTACTTGAAGGCAGAGGGATGTAGATCCTCTTCTCCAGCCGTCTCCTCAGAGCCTCGTCGATGTCCCATGGGAAGTTGGTGGCAGCCAGCACCATCACCATCTTTGATGGATCATCGTTTTCCGAAGCTCCACCGACACCTACACAGTCACAATAATGGGAAAATTAGTGCTTCTACTGTTTTTGCAGTTAAAACAGTTTACGTACAGATCTAACTCAAAATCTCAGTGTGTTATTTGCATTTCTCAAGAACCATCATCTGATCTACTTCAAACTGCAATTTGGGCACGTGACACATTCGGTATTAATAAACGCTGCTCGGTGCTCTACACAGCAGCAGGGGCGGGGCTTCAGGGCTACAGGTGGAGACGAGCAGGTCGTCTGCAGCGGCCAATCCAAGCGCAAAATCCATCCTCAGGCTTCAAGTAATGCATGTGTGGCTGACAAGCCAGAGCACACACCAATCAGCATCCTGTGAGGCAGCTAGGGGTGTGGCCTAGGTGTGAGTCAGAGATTGACTGACCGATGGTTCAGCCAATCACCTGCCAAGTACCGTATATTTTTTTGCAAGTGTCTGCCCCTTTCCAGCTCACAATCTGGTGAGTCCAGTTAGATATAGCCTGCTAACACTACATGAGCCTACAGGAACAGCACTGTGTAAACCTGCCCTGCTAACTAGTAAAATACCTCCACTCATTACACTCATGATCAACACTATAACTGCGGTGGTTATGTCAACGCAAGCAGCTAATACACTGATTTGGAAATTACCACCGCTAAATGTATTTCACCGTGTTTTTTTCCCGTGAACCAGAGTGTATGTCACCGATGTTTCTAACTGAGAATTGCAGCAACTTGGGTGTTTGACGCAACTGTGTCATGGCAGGTGTATTGCTCAGCCCCAAGGAAGCACAGTGTTGGGTGTGAAGTTGTTTGTATTAGCAGCAACACGGCAGGCCAAGCATTGAGTAGACTGTGAACAGGCACTGCTCCAGTATCTACACTGCTGGAAGTAGGAAACACTGGAGACGCCAGTTTCCAAGAACCAGTATATTATAAGTAGTAAATACAGTTGTGGTTGTGTTATTGTCCACTTTTGAACATCTCATAGGCATCATACCGTCCATCTGCACCAGTAGCTCTGCCTTGACTCTCCGGCTGGCCTCGTGTTCCTCTGAAGTCCCTCTGCGGCTACACATGGAGTCAATTTCATCGATGAAGATCGTAGTGGGAGCGTAAAAACGAGCCTGACCAAGAACACAATATATTATCAACATACAAATATAGAGAGGCGTACAGTAAAGGACAGAGGGTGTCGTATCCGGTATGATCGTAAAGCCTCCTGAGGCAAAGTTGAGATTAGTAATACCGGACTACACAAGTAAAATTGACTTGACCTATTTCACATAAAACTTGGTGAAAGACGGGGTGATTTTGACCAAACCGGAGTTGGTGATTGCTGGAAAGACAAAATATAATGGTTTTATTTTGTTTCTGTGAAGTTTGAACAAAGTTTTTTATGTCTCTCCACTGAGTGACATAAATACACAATGTGAATAATGCACTCAAGTGTACTCAGGTTTTAAACAACTTTACTAATGTGAAAACTGAGCAGCAGGGGAGTGGAGAGGAGGGGCAATCCTACTTAGGGACAGTATGGATTAAATCGTACGTTAATATGAAAAAGCCTTTATGCCTTTTACCTTTCACAGTGGCCACCTCATTGCAGTGCCTGTTCACAATCTACTAAATGCTTGGCCTGTACAAAAGCCACCAGGCTTTTATTCTGAAATATTTACAGGACAGTGCTGTAGGATATGCAGCGCAGGGCTCCAGTTTTTAATTGTGGATTGTTACTACTATTTACAAATGGGAGCATTCTTCTTAACCTTTTTCTGTCTAAAATAAAAATCAAATTGTATTTATAATGAAATGAAACGGCCTTTATGAAAGCGACAGCAGCCGCACAGCAGCAGCAGAAACGCTGCTGGTGTGGACGCCATACGAGAAACACAGCGGTTCAACGAGGCAGCCGCCATCAGCTGCTGGCCTGAGTGTTACATACAATAACATGGGATATGGGCCCAGGCTGAAAAATACTGGTTACTCTTTACTGATAACCTGAATACCACAATAAGCCCCAAACTTCCTTGAATCCTTAAAAAACCATTACTTGGTTGTCGTCAGTGCCAATCCCATAAGCCTTACCATCTCAAAGAGGAGGCGAACTAGCTTCTCTGACTCCCCTCTGTACTTGGAGGTGAGAGTAGATGAGGACACGTTGAAGAATGTGGTTCTGCACTCAGTAGCAACTGCTTTAGCCAAAAGCGTCTTCCCCGTGCCTGGAGGTCCCACCATAAGCACTCCCTAAAGATAAAACAGGTTTCTGTGCATTGATATTAGCAATATATAATATTACAACATAAATACAACTGAATCTCTTTTAATCAGCACCTTCCATGGTCTTCGTATGCCTTTGAAAAATGCTGGCATCCACATCGGTAACACGACCGCCTCTTTCAGGAGCTTTTTTGCATCTTCCAAATCTGCAATGTTGTCCCTAAGAAACAGATGAGAGACAGATTACTACTGAGAGCTCAGGTCTGAAGAGTCTGCCCCTCCAAATCTGGGTCTAACATGATGATACTCCATGTTTTCTGGGTGTCTGTCTTTGAGCCATACTTAGAAAGGACAGTGAAGTCAACCTGACAGTATTGTACTGGACAACATGAGGCTGAACTATCTGAAGAAAACATGAGGCTGTGATTTGGAAAGCTGGGCTCAGACTACAGGAGGAGTCACAGATGCTCTCTGATCTCAAATATCAAACAAGATCTGAAAATAACGGCGCATCAGACAGGAAATTATTAAGATTATCATGATGAGAGGGAGCAACGCACCATCTCACGTGACCCCACGTGACCTGATGGGGAAGCAGTAGTAATCAATGCAGACTAAGGTGGTGCCACCACCTGCTGTGGTAATGCTTTGCACTGACAAACTACAGTTAGTGCCTTGTGGTCGTACGCCTCCACCAACCAGTCGAGCTGTTTACATCCATGTCTGTCCAAATGTCAACATTTTAGTCTATTAAACATTTGTGTGAAATTGTCATAATGAATTCTTGAGTTATGGCCAAAAACGTGTTTTGAACAGTCACAGTGACCTTGACCAACAAAATCAAATCAGTTCATCCTTGAGTCCAGTCGAAATTTCCTCCAGACTTTCCACATACCGCATTCAAGACAACGGACCGGATGGACATGAGCCTGGATGACAAATGGAGGGGAGACGCACTCAAAGCAGGTTGTCTATTCCAGTGAGAGCTGGAGGTGAGATTTAACATTTTAAATATCTGCCAACGGTAGTATCAAAGAAAGAATACCGTTCAGGGTGAAAGTCAGTTGTCCGTTCAGCAGCAGCGCGACGCTTCTACCATTTTGGACTGAAAGTGTCTACCAGACGCCAGTAAAACGTCCGCCTACAATGTGACAGATTACGCAGACATTTCTACTCTATTGTCATATTTAATGTCCCTATTTTCAAAGGGGTCTGTTGACCTCTGACCTCCAGATGTGTGAATGTAAATGGGTTCTCTGGGTCCCCACCAGTCTCCCCTTTACAGACATGCCCACTTTATGATAGTCCCAGTCAGTCTGGATCAAGTCATAGTCAAGTCAACACTCTGACACACTGACAGCTGTTGTTGTCTGTTGGGCTGCAGTTTGTCATGTTCTGATTGGAGCAGATTGTTGATGCTAAAGTCAGAACCTGTGAGGGTTTCTGGATAATATCTGGCATTGATTAGTGTTGTTCATTTATTTACAATAATTAATATATACATACATTTGTATAAAGCAGCATACTTCTTACTCCCATAAGAGGATTAAATACTTGACAAATCTCCCTTTAAGGTACATTTTGAACAGATAAAATGTGATTAATTTGCAATAATTGTGACTAACTATGGATGATAATGTGATTAATTGTGATTAAATATTTTTATGGGTTGACAACCCTGTGCAATTAATCACAGTTCAATATTTTAATTGATTGACAGCCCTAATATAAATGTAACAACATCCAAATGTTTTTGACAAATACTTTTAAATACGTATTTTAGTTTGTGTGAGCATCATAAATACATTTGTGAACCTTGGCTGCAGTCATCAGAAACAATGGTTATGAATCAAGTACTAACTCCTGTGTATCATGTGACTAAAAGAGACAGAAAGAAAACATGGAATGACTAAAAGCAGTTAAAAACACTGTTTCTGGCAGTACAATGCCACAGCTATTGATGTAAGAACTTAAGTGATTGTGGTTATTATCAAGAAAACGATGGAAAACGGCTAGATATCAGCTCTTAAATTACACTCTTATGAGCTATATTTGTTGTCACTATTATATTTGTTCAAACAAATGTACCTTTAGTGGTACCAGGCATTAAAATGAACAAGAAACTGAAGAAAACAAGGGTGGTCTAATCATTTTTTCCTGTTTTTTGTACATTGAAAAACATACATATTATAAATACATTTGTGGATTTCTCATATATATACTGTATATATAGTTATTTATTTACATATATTTATATTTTGTGCATTGAAGAACATCTTTGTGGAGAAAGTCATCAAACTCCATTAGCAGAATCCTTCTGCATGCATTCATTAACAGTGAGATAAGAAGACTGATATGACGTCAGCGTCTCTAAGCATCCAGTACAGAGCCACCTCTGGGACATATTACTGACACAATTACACCCAGTACTCTGATGAACACGTACCATTTCACATTTGGATTCTGGGATATGATATCTCTCTCCAGAGCTTCCACAAGGTCTTTATCGTATCCTGTCCCGTCAAACTTTTTCACTTCTTTCTCCTGGACATCAGATTTGATCTGGAAGGCAGACCATCAACATTATTGCTGTTTCCTGTTCCCTAAATGTAACCCACTGGGTCCTCCACACAAAAAACTGGAATTACAGGCTAGGCATGGCTGCAGGGACACAAACTGTTTAGATCAACAACGCAAATATAGGTTACGAAGGAGAAGGTGGCGTGTTGAAACCACCAACATGTTGTTCACCTTGTCATCCTTTGCTTTGCCAGCGGCCTCCTTCACCTCCTTGGACTCCTTCTTCTCCTTGCCCCTGGACGGTTTGCTTTTGTCCCCGTTGGCCCCGCGAGGCGCGTTCCTCTGCTGGGCCCTGACGGCCACGCTCAGCCTGTTGTTGGGAGGTTTGCTGTCTTTGTAGGCGTTGGATGGCCGCCTCGTGGCACACGGGGAATATCTGTGGAAAGAGAAGACAGCAGCTATCAGCCTTTGAACGCATTCAACAGTTACATGACTCGTGACAGTTGTTTTATTCATGCCAGAGCCTGGTGAAGCGCCGGTCAACCCACGATCCACAGGTTGGGAAAATATCATGGTTTGGGGTGTGCGGTTCAAAAAGTGGCAAAGCAGCATTCTGAGTAAGTTATTAATAACTTACAGAAACACTGTGTGCCTTCTCCTCCTCTCTCTGTCTCTCTCTCAAACAAATAATCACAGACATATCTAAAATCAAACCAGGCCTGTCAACCCATAAAAATAATTAATCACAATTAATCATATGATTGTCCATAGTTAATCACAATTCTTGTAACTTAATCACACCTTTTTATCTGTTCAAAATGAACCTTAAAGGGAGATTTGTCAAGTATTTATCAACATGGGAGTGGACAAATATGCTGCCTTATGCAAATGTATGTATATATTTATAATTGAAAATGACAGGTTCTGACTTTAGCTTAAAAAAATATGCTCCAATCGTACCAGAACCCATTTACATTCACATATCTGGAGGTCAGCGGTCAAGGGACCCGTCTGGACACGGACATGACAGTTGCCACATAATGTAGCACGTTAGCCTAATAAATATAATACAGTTGGTACCAGCGGATCTTTAGGAATCTTCACTCTGGCTTTAAAACTGAACCACGACAACCTAAAAAACAAGTCACCTTAATGCATTAAAAGAATTAGTGCCATTAAAACACATTTGCGTGTTTCTTCTTGAAAGCACTAATAAAAACATGTGAAAACACTGACCCACGCATCACTGCAGGACATTAATACGCAATTACTTTACGGGACTAAGACAAAAAACACCAGAAAGACTAAGACATTAAAATACCAAAAGACCAAATAATAAAACACCATAATTAACTGTATAACAGCATTCAAGTGCGTAACCATATCATATCAAGTGTCTGTCACATAATTCATCAGTAGATAAATTATCTGGAGCTCACTGTACACCAGAACAACCAGACTCAGACCATCCCTCTCATTAATGCACATTTTTCTATAATATTCACATATCATGTCACTTTATGTACTGTACATATTATATGTACATATGTGCCACTGTAAATATTAATCCCACTTAGTGTACATACAGTATATGGACATCTCCACATGTACATGCAGTACATAATCATCATTTTTATTTTATTACTGTATTCTTTATTCTGTCATTTCTATTCTGTGTAAGTACATTGAGAGAGCTGAGTCAAAGTCCACGTACCTACGTATATACCTGGTGAACGTGAAGAGAAAACCAGACTGAACAAAGAGGCAGTGTGAGGTTTACAGGCCACCTTCCTAGAGGGCTGAGCAGGAACTAAACAGGTTCACATCAGGGACTTAACTTGACTAATCTCAATCATATGACTACATCAGGGCAGACAAATAGCTCATACACCCCCCGATCACAAGTCTGAGCGCTGTGAACGGTGAACTACATTTTCCAAACTGGTATTACAGTGAACAAATACAATGCAGTCAAGCAATGAATGAGAACGCTGAAAATGAAAAGTCGTGTGTGAAACTGCAGCACCTCTGTTCCATTTGTACAGGCCTTGTGTCCCAGTCGTCATGGTTACTGGGTTTAGCGGGCGTCGTATCTAGCTGGAAGTTCTCCAGAGTCGACATTATTTCCTGAACTTGTCGATTCTCTTCACTGATTTCATGCCACAACTGAGAAACAAACACATAAGCGTCAGAAAAGAAGGACTTTCTGGACATGATGCGTTACTGTATGTTTTTTACTGCCATATTTACCTGCTGCCACCTCTGCTGAAAACTGCTGTCCCGGACGGTGTACACATACTTCTTGATTTGTTCTAGTAGTCCGTGATAGAGGACGCTGGCCGAGCTGTAGTTTCCCAGCAAGGCGTACTCGCGGGCCAGCTTCACGTTTTCGCTGATCTCTCGTAGACTCATGGCGCTGCTGCTGGAACACAACCATTATTGCAGCTTTTTTTGTTGTTTTCTTGCCACGTCGGGAAGCAGAGGGTGTTTCATAGAGATAGCTCAGAAAAGCAGCGTCTATTCTGAACAGCCTGATAAGACTACCCAACTGAGCCAGGATGATGCTGTCTCATAAAGGCAATGTAGCTGCTTTCTTACCGTTTGTAGACTGGTTTTTATTAGGAAGTTAAACAGGTCATAATTCTCTCTTTTATCTACTTATATCGCTGTGGAAACATCTCCTTCAAACAACTGGATTTAATCAATTTCTCACTAAAAACTACATTTTACAAGATAAGATTTGAACACATCGTGATAATGTTAGATTTGCCTTCACCCAGCACCCATTTGAATGCATCATAATGTAAAGTAACAGAGTAATGTAAGTAATGTAACGGCACTTCCCATGTTGAAGGTGGCAGGATGAGAGCTAGTTAACGCTAGCTGTTAGCAGCCGCTAAGCAGCACAGTTGTCCACGGAGCCCAACGTATATCGCTAAGAAGTGAAAGTCAATTGATCGTTCCATTACAACGTCAGCGACCAGCAGTAGAGCTACGCCTCCGCCATTTTGGACTGAAAGTGACAACCAGACGCCAGTAAAAGTCTGCCTACAAACTGCCGTAGGCTGAAGTCTCTTCATACATCCATGGACACAGACAGATTGCCGTTTTCAGTCCAAAATGGCGGCAATGCCGCTGCAGCTCCATCTAGCAACTGTTGTCGAAAAAGCAGCAGAGTTTCCAGAGAGTCCTCTTTGCTTCTCTACGACAGTTAACAGCCAACGTAAAGCAGCAGGGAGAAGACAGGATGCGTCGATAGGAGGGATGTGCAATCCAAGCAAAGACACTTCTCAATAATCACGATCAATCAAAAATCGCTGAATTTGTCCATTTTTAATTTTTTTTTTTTTTTTTTAATCTATTGATCAACACAGACCATTTCAGCAGAGGACATTAAAATCATGACAACATAAATAATTTAGCTTTACTTCTGTACGGCGCTTTGTAGGCGGATGTTTTACTGCCGTCTGGTGGTCACTTTCAGTCCAAAATGGCGGAGGCGTAGCTTTGCTGCAGGTCGCTGATGCTGCGATGCAACGATGAACTGATTTTCACTTCTCGACATACAGTAGGTTTTTTTTTTTTATATACCACCCACAAGTTGACAGCTACCTTTACACAGGTGCACCATGTTTTTCTCTCTAGCCAATCAGAGCAGACTGGTACAACTCAGGAGGGGTCTTAAAGAGACAGGCGCTGAACGGAGGGTGAATACAGGTATATTCAGACACACACTATGAGGAAAATAATGAGTTTTTGAACATTACAGTTCGTTAAACGTCTTGTAGTAGAAACTCAAAATGCCAGTATGAACCCGGAGATGAGCATGAAACGCCCCCTTTAAGTGCCCCTACAGGTGTGACGGGTCTAATGAAGACGACTCGGGAGAAACGTGCAGTGTTAGTTGGCTGTTCGTTAACCGAGTCAGGCCTGGATGTAGTATGTACTCTGAGTAGAGTCTAAGCTAACCGGGGCTCTGTCTAAGTTCAGCTCCACACATTAGCCGGAGCCTCGCCCAACAGTCGGTGCGACACACACCAGTCCACCGGACAAGACGCTGGCGTCTAAAATACGAGACAAACACTTCTCTGAATACACAACAGCTGAGAAAGTTACTACATAACTTCACTAACGTTACGAGTATTTACTTGACTATTAACGTAACGCGGTGACGTGTGTTGACGTTACATCCTCAGTCTGACCGTGAAGCCGGTGGCTGTTTCCTCCGTCGGCAGAGAAGCTCTGGACGGACCCGGAGAGGACTAATATCAGCCGGTCTGAAGGTTTCTTAGTTTATACTCAACTTTTCAGATGAAGACGTGCTGATTCCTCCCAGAGGTGGTCCAACAGCCGAACATCAACTTCTGCTTCTTCGCCTCTGTTCCGGTTCATAGGCGGCAGGCAGCCGGCGGTGCGGGGCGCCGGCGCCCCCTGCTGGTGGAGGGGACCTACGGCAGCAGCTCGGACCACATCCTGACGGCAGCGCATGAGACAGGTTATCTGATCAAGATTAGACTCTGAACTCTGATCAAACAGTCAAACTAGGCAGCGCTGATCAATTATGGATCAATATTCTGATACTGCGATGACTATTTGTCTCCTCGGATATCTTTAGAAACATCTTGCAGTTACTGTTTAGCTTAAAATGAGAACGTTTGTGACCCGGCAGCCATGTTGAGATCTGTTGAGGAAACACCAAGCACAAATAGTCATTACAGTAACAGAATATTGATTCATATCTGATCAGTGCTCACTAGTTTGACTGTTTGAGCAGAGTGATTGACAGCTGCCCCATTGAATGAACAACCAATAGGAACACTCTCTCTCTCTGAAATGACCTGTGATTGGCCAAAGTCTCCCGTCATGGGCTGGATTTTTTAATCCTGAAAACAGAGCCATGAGGTGCAGGAGTCGAGTTTTCTCTCGAGTTATCATATTTTGTAATCCTCCCTGTATGTGGGACATTCTGATATGATATCATATGATAGGAGTGGCAGCTTATAACATGACTTTTATTCCCATAACGTACGACAGGTGTCCAGAACAATGAAATGAGCCATGTTAGCCACAAACTGGTCTTTATACATTGTTTAAATACATGATGAAAACATACATTTATTTTCAGTGTTACTTCAGTTCTACTTCTTACTTTGATCTGGCTTCGAGTTTATCATTGATGCCGACACGCCTTACACATAGTGATCCTGTTTATAATTGATATTTTGAAGGTTGGTTATGGTTATGATTTAGTATTTCATAATGTTAACCATAATATAATTTACTAGGGACCCCACTTGTTTTTTCATTTGTCATTCTAATTCAACAACTGTATCCTTGTTTCTTTAAATGCAGGCAGTATCTATATTCAAAATGTGCAGTTGTAATGTGCTTTTCTAAGCTGCAATGTTCCAGTAAGTCAGTACTTTCTGCAGAGTTGCTGTTTGTGAATGTGAGGCATGGCTTCCACCACCGGGTGGTGCCTTGGAGTACATCTAGCACGTTTTGAGGCAGAAGCAGAAGAACAATGTTTGCTGGTTATTCACTGCAGTTTGTGAAACAGTGTAAATCACTGCAAGTTTAACTATGTCCCAGTGTCCATGTGAGTCTCTGACAGTACACACAGTTATCAAATCTAATGCCAACTGCTTTCTCCTTTCTGATTATTATGCATTTTATGTCACTGCTTGTCTTCCTTGACTTAAAGCAACACCTTCATGGGTTATTGGAGGGAGTACCACACAGAAACCACATTCTGGGACTGTGTTGGAGATGATTAACTATTTTGCTGCAGACAAATATGAGTAGCTTGAGTCAATATTTGAGATGTAGGCTATGTCACAAACAACCACTCAGTTAATATTTTATATGTGCGATAGTTGACAATTGCTTGTTTGCTGTGGTTGCCGGCGGTGCCAACATTGAGGCGACACTCTGCAGCGAGGCGTATTTAAAACTGCATTGGGCCAAAATAAAAAATCCATAATCATGTTTAGTATATTGTAATTCAAGTATACTGAGAGAAAACTAGACTTCTGCACCTCCTCATGGCTGTTTTCAGGCTTTAAAAACTCTAGCCCATGACGGGAGACTTTGACCAATCACAGGTCATTTCAGAGAGAACGAGCGTTCCCATTGGCTTTTCATTACACAGGCAGCTGTCAATCACTCGCAAACTCCAATTAAATGGTCAAACTGTTTGGGAATGGAGCCGATCCCAGCTGACACTGGGTAGACCCTGGACAGGTCGCCAGTCCATCACAGGGCTCGCTGATCAAATAGGAATCAATATTCTGTTATTGTAATGACTATTCCTCTCCTCAAATGTCAGAAACATGTTGTAGTTACCGTTCAGCTGTTAAATGAGGACGTTTGCTCCAGCTGGTGAGCTGTGCTTAGTGTTTCCTCAACTGACCTCTGCTCACAAACTTGCTCATTTTACAGATAAACAGTGCACCATGTACAGCACATGTCCCAAACGTGTTTGCCACAGAGCTCATTTTCTGCAATAATCCAAACCCAACAGAACAATCCCACTGTCTCTCTGTTTCCATGGTGATGCTAACTTCCTGGTTGGCCTACAAAAAGATGTCATCCCTGGAGCGCTCCATGGCTGCGGTGACAAGTCGAAAAAAAACATCACAAGGTCAAGGAAAGATGTGAATCCGAGTTCACAAGGACTCACAGCAAAACAAGCGTAGTGTTAAGATGACCATTAAATGTAGGCTTTATTTGTCCCGCTCCTTTCAGACGTAATATTTATTTATGTTGATTATTTCTTTACTATGATTACTGCTCTTTTTTTATTATTCGCTTGAAATAAATAAATATAGTGAAACAAAATGGTGGTCCACTCATTTGTCAACATTAATTCCATATGCATGATAAGCATGTTGTTTGTTTTCATGAACGGCAGAAAGGTGCGTCGCTTTAAATGTTGCAGCCGCCAGGAATTGTGGGCCGGCGTTATCTCCTTTCCTTTGGTGAAGGCTGGTCGAGTGTCTCCTCTGCTGAAGGAGATAATAAAGGAAGCACTGAAGCACCTTTCCTCAGCATTTAGAGGATTCAAACAGCTCTTATCACGGCTGCTGCCGACATACTTCTGGGTCGTTTCACTTCGTCAGGGACCTTCTTCAGGAAAAGACAGTTTCAGCGGGATTAAAACATGTATCACAAAGACAAATCAAAAAAAAAAAAAAAAAAAATCAGAATAGATTTTTTTTAATTATTTTTACAAATAACTTATCTGTTACAAAGACAGTTTTCCCAGCTAAAATCAAAAAACACTTTAGATATCCAAATTATTTTTTTTCCATTTAATAAAACATGAATAAACTGCCTCTTCACACCAAGGTGCAGATAAAGCTGAAAACTGGTTTCTTTGGATTGGAAAAAAAAGGAGAAAAGTATGGCATAAGTGCTTAAGAGACAATAATTCATCTTCTACTTTTAATGGGTTTAAACAATGCTAAAATTTTGGTTTTAAAATGGCACTCTGATGTGACAGAACAGATCGTTCTAAAGGCACTGATGCAAGGCAACATTTCACAAGTGTGGAAAAAAACAAAACAAAGTAAGTACTCCACAGTTAAGGTACGTTAATGACGATAAGTAAACTTTAGAAACACCCTCATCAATAACAGCTTAGGAGGATGAAATGAGCCAAATAAAAATAAGAGTATATAAAGTGGACAGTCATGTTGTCTCCTATTGTGACCTGCTGGATATAAGGCACGGGACCCATACGAATATTTCTATATCATAGAAATACTTTAAACAGGAACATACTCACTTTGAGCTCTGTTACCTCACAAAAACCCAATTCAGGTGCACAGCAACATGGAAACCTTTAACCCAATCAGCCGTTCCATCGACCTGCAGTAACATCCTGATTGTACTGGAAAACGAGTGTCTCTTTGCACTGAGGTGTAGTTGTCCCCCAAAACGTTAAACCTACATTCCAGTTGTCAGATAAGATGGCAGTTTGTAATTTTTTTGCTGTTTTTTTTTTTTTGACCCTTTCCCTCCCCCAACAGTCCCGACAGATTTGGCATCCTGAAAAAAAAAAAAAAAAAAAAAAAAGAAGACTCCTCCATCGCCTTCCTCTTTGCTGCATCTGCAGATCGTACACAGGAAACTCAGCAATGACACAAGCGATGAACGGACAGGGCAGACGTAGCTTCATGATGACTGCGAGGGTTTCGAACCGCTCTGCTCCTCTCCTTCTGCAAGGCTTCAACTCTCACAGAAATCAAGTCAAAAGCTTAAAAAGGGAGCATGGTGCTTATTTGTTTGAAAGAGGGAAACAAAACAAGACAAAAAGTTAATAAAGTCTATAAAGCTATACTTACAGGAAATACAAGTGATTCATAGTGTGAGGAAGAAGGCTTTCAAGGCACATTCTAAAATTATGTACAGTAAAAAGCTCAAGGGGAGTTTCTGCCTCCGTGTACTGTACATAAAGCATGCATCTTTTTTTCATTAACTCATGACTGAAGAGACAGAAAAGGGATACTGAAGGGGGAGGACAAGAGGCACGTTTGAGCGGCGGCGACACCACCGCTTCCCCCTTTGACATCCTCTAGAAACAGCAAACAAACTTGAACGTCCACGATTAGTCTGTTAGTTTTCCCTTCAGATGGAGAGCAGTGGCTGAACACAGTTCCCAATTCCCCGTCATGCCACCACAGAGGAAGAAAAACAAAAAAATGTTCAGCAAAAAGGCACATTGGCACCTGTGTTGTGTGTGTATAAGTGTGTGTTATAAGTGTGTGTGTGTGTGTGTAGGTGTGTGTAGGTGTGCCGTCACACTGCAGGGCCACACTCGTAATACTGTAAGTGGGAGCAGCGAGGTATCCCCGGGGGAAAAGTGTCACCCGTCGAGCAGAGAAGGGGGGAGGTGACCCCCGCCATCCGAGTCTCTAAGGTAGGTATCATCCGACTCCGCCGGCCTTTATGAAAAACACAAGCTGTAAACACCATCCAGTCAAGCCTTCAGTGGACAGCATTCTACAAACCTTAGAGAGGAGGAAAGACAAAAGAAAAGCAGGACGCATGATGCTACGCCCCGTCCCAGTTTTCGTACAACTAGCGAGAAGAGGAAACAGAAAGGCCCTTTTCTATCCTGGTCTGGTAGAAGTCAGACGGGCAGAGGAGGGGGGGCGGCGCGTCGCAGCCTCGTTGGCTCAGAAGTGCCGCGGGAACTCGCACTGTTCACAGCGGTTGAGGGCGGGATGGTTGAGGAAGGTGCAGGCGGTGCAGCTCCACTGCGTCCCCTCGTCCTCCTCCTGGTCAGCGATGGGCTTCACAATCTTACTGCCCGGGTCTGAGGAGAGGAAGAGGAGGGTCAGGACACAGAAGAAGAAGTTTATCCATCACGTCCAAATTCTTCACAGCCACTTGTGGGTCAGTGTGTTTAAATGCACTGCAGGAATCAGGATTATTGCCCACTTGGCAGTTAAGGATAACTGGGATTAATAAAGGTCTGCTCTATTCTAGTCATGAGTCTTGACATAGAAAATCACTGTACTGAAAATGCTGTCTCCTAACACCAGGTCGGCAGTTCCTGAAGCTGGCCATACACCGTCCGATCGTAGAGATGCTGTCGTGTACGTGCTACTCCCACTGTATGAGTAGGTTAGCGTCAGCCTCGACCCGAGTGATCACACTGTACATGTAAAACAGAAACGAACACACCGCCCGTCGGCCCTGTGGCCCGTTCTGGCTGTTGACAGTTGTTAGTAAAGACTGATTTGAAAGCTCTGAGGCAGGTAAAGTTTGCTAGCAGAGGTCTGTACAGGTCATAATGCTAACAAGGCCTTGATCATCTGATCCATCCTGTCTGCTGAAACATCTAAAAAAGAGGCAGCGTGGGCTCACAGCTGGCTAGGAGGACGTGGACAGTATGGCTTGTCCTTTTTGCAGAGAGAGAGAATTGGAGGTAAGCTAGCTACGTCTGAAGGAGTTTCTGGTGAGCCTGCATGATTTCATCATGAAAAATTTTTTTCTTTTTTTTTTTTTTTTTTCTTTTTTTTCTTTTTCTACCATAAAATTCCTCCTCTTAATCCAATTAAAAACCTAATCCAAAATAAATACAAATACTACACAAGACCTGTTACACTAAGACAAGGAGGGGTTTGAATTTCAAATCTATAACAAGCTGATTAAAGACAAGAAGACGGTTGATGAAAAGGGAGGAAGAATGACAGAAGAGGAGAAGGACAGAGATACAACCCAGTGGGAGAGGGGGGGAGGGCCAGGGGGGGGCCCCATCATGAGCCCAGAGGTCACAATATACCTTCTCCCTCTTCTGTGGCGGGGGGGGGGGGGGGGGGGGGGGGGGGGGGGGGAGGGGGGGGGGGGGGGGGGGGGGGGGGTGCAGAAATGGAGAAATCAGTAGTCAGTCATAATAAACAGGGTTAAAACAATATCTTGGGCTGATGTAATGTAATGGTGAATAAAGAAAACATCACTATTAGTCATTGTAAATTCTTCCCTTCATCACCATGGTTTGATGTACAGAGTAATTACGAAACGGAGGAAAAGAAATTGATTCACTTATGTATCGTGATTTTTTCAAAACGATTTTGAAATTGATTTTTAATGCCAGATTCAGTATATTTGCTTCATCTGAGTCTATGTGGAGGTTGAAGGAAGTTACTGCTTTTATAGTTGTAGTCCAACTAAATAGTGGTGAGCCAAAACGAGAAAGTAGAAAACGGCGGAGGGTCGGCGTGGATACGACCTGCACACTCACGTTAAATTCACCCATATACTGACATTTATGTTAAATCCATTCAAACGGCCCCGATGGAGCTGACCATGGATGGATAAAGAGAACGGAGCTGACGGAGAACTAGAGACCACCTTGGAGGAGTTAGAGGAAGTAGACACCTGGGACTACGTCTGCTTTTCAAAATAAGGTGTTAACAAAGGGAACTGGATCTACAAAATGCATCTATGGAAATCAGATTGATGGATTATATTCAGCAGAAGTATAAAATATTACATGTCTCTAATAAATTAAAAAGAAAATCCCACTAATCTGTGAGGGAAATGTCTTTATTCTTTTGACTTTTGGGATGCTGAAAAAAATAATAATTCCTGACAATGATCCTGATATATTTGACTTCAGGACATCTCTGACTATATATATACTACAACATATTACAACAGTTTTATAGTGTTAATTTAGAGATTTCCCAAAATACAAATCCCTAGAAGTGTGATTAAACTTTTTCCCCACAGTCTAGTATTAAAAAGTTTTTATTTATTTTAAATCACAATAAATCATAACATCAAATTGCATATAATACATATTGAATCGGCACCCAAGTACCATGATAGTATCAAATCAGGAGATACAGTATGTGTATTGTCCCAGCATTAGTGTTTAACAGCTGAAACGTTTATTGTGATATTCTGAATACTGTTTCACTACCCTGATAGATATTAAAAGAAAACCGGGAGTAGTGAAATGTCAAGGAGTTCATTATATTCATAAAACACTGCTAATGTCATTTTTAAAGGTTTGGTATTGGCTTTCAACAACCCATATTGGTTCGACCCTGATAGAAAAAAGAATGGAACAGTGGAGTTTGTGAGCCTTTGAGATACTTTAGGGGCAACATGCAGACAACACGCAGACAACACGCAGACAACACGCAGACAACACACAGACAACGGACACAGACAACGCGCAGACAACGCGCAAACAACACACAAGCAACACGCAGACAACACGCAGACAACACGCAGACAACACGTAGACAACATGCAGACAATACACAGACAACACACAAGCAACATGCAGACAACACGCAGACAACACGCAGACAATGCGCAAACAACACACAAGCAACACGCAGACAACACGCAGACAACACACAGACAACACGCAGACAATACGCAAACAACACGCAAGCAACACGCAGACAACACGCAGACAACACACAGACAACACACAAGCAACACGCAGACAACACGCAAGCAACACGCAGACAACACGCAGACAACATGCAAGCAACACGCAGACAACATGCAGACAAAATTAAAACAATACACAAACACGCAGACAACACGCAAACAACACAGAGACAACACGCAGACAACATGCAGACAACACGCAAGCAACACAGAGACAACACGCAGACAACACGCAGACAACACGCAGACAACATGCAGACAACACGCAGACAACATGCAGACAACACGCAGACAACACGCAGACACCACGCAGATAACACGCAGACAACACGCAGACAACACGCAGACAACATGCAGACAACACACACACATTAAGACAACACGCAGACAACATGCAGACAACACGACAACACACACACATTAAGACAACACGCAGACAACACACAGACAACACGCAGACAACACACACACAACAAAAACAACACGCAGACAACACACACACAACATTAAAACAACACGCAGACAACACGCAAACAACACCAAACAACACACAGACAAAATTAAAACAATACACAGAAAACACTAAGACAACACGCAGACAACAATGCAGACAACACGTAAACAACACACAGACACAACATTAAGACAACACGCAAACAACACGCAAGCAACATGCAGACAACACGCAGACAACATTAAGACAACACGTAAACAACACGCAGACAACACTAAGACAACACGTAAACAACACGCAGACAACACACAAAGAAACAAACACGCAGACAACACAACATAAGACAACACGCAAACAACACGCTAAACAACACGCAGACAACACACACACACACAACATTAAGACAACACGCAGACAACATGCAGACAACATGCACACAACACCAATAAGACAACACGCAGACAACACACAGACAACACGCAGACAACACTCAGACAACACGTAAACAACACGCAGACAACACACACACAACATTAAGACAACACACAGACAACACGTAAACAACACGCAGACAACACGCAGACAACACGCAGTGAATATTACAAATGACAACATAAGCCTGGCTTGACCTTTATCACATATGGAAACAGTCAGAAGAAACAGTGTATATATAATCTATCTACAGGGTTAGAACAGGGGCTGACACTAATGTAGTAAATCCAATAAAGTAAAAGTGATGAAAAGCTCCAATGTAATGAAAAATGTCCAGACACGACCATGCAACCTCTACTAAACTTACCAATAGATAAAGTACCTTTGGGTTTGGGTGGGACAGGACCGAGGAATCCAATGTTGTCGTAAAAATTATGGATTGCACTGGGATTAAAGTGTGGTCCTGTAAACAGGTGGGAAAAAAGTGGATTGACATTTGTCATAGTGCTAAGTATACACCACAAACCCATCAATAGATAGATCACAGAGATGCACGTGTATGGCATGTTCATCATTCACATAATATCATTATAAAACAATAATCAATACATACATTCACAAATATGTACTGTAGACAACTGGACGAACATGGACGTCATACATTTATGTTCATGAATGGGTGGAACGACACAGTGCACCGACACATGGTCTGATCACCATCTTAACATCACAGATTAGCTGAAACAACCCATGGCTGTAATGATATGGACCTTACCAAAGCTGACATTAACATTTTAAATGGGCTCCTTTGGATTTCCTGTTGCAACGTTTGTTAGTGCAGTAACTGACAGGAAGTACACCGGGACCAAAGCTGTTGTCCTAGCAACAGAATGCCAATGACAAGGCCTATTAAAGGGTGATTATAAAGCTGCGTTCACTGTCTCCAGTTCACCGTCAGGAGAGTTACTGTAGCAGCCACGGTGCTGCGTTCACTGTCTCCAGTTCACCGTCAGGAGAGTTACTGTAGCAGCCATGGTGCTGCGTTCACTGTCTCCAGTTCACCGTCAGGAGAGTTACTGTAGCAGCCATGGTGCTGCGTTCACTGTCTCCAGTTCACCGTCAGGAGAGTTACTGTAGCAGCCACGGTGCTGCGTTCACTGTCTCCAGTTCACCGACAGGAGAGTTACTGTAGCAGCCATGGTGCTGCGTTCACTGTCTCCAGTTCACCGTCAGGAGAGTTACTGTAGCAGCCATGGTGCTGCGTTCACTGTCTCCAGTTCACCGTCAGGAGAGTTACTGTAGCAGCCACGGTGCTGCGTTCACTGTCTCCAGTTCACCATCAGGAGAGTTACTGTAGCAGCCACGATGCTGCATTCACTGTCTCCAGTTCACCGTCAGGACAGAGCCACAGTGCTGTGTGTGTTATCAGACATATGGAGCAGCTCTCCCAGTAAAAGTCCACCTCCAGCGCATCATTCTGTTTAGTTTAGCAGGTTGTCAGCTGTGTATGCCTGGCGTAACGATGCTCTGTTGCTGGTGTCAATTGCAATATTGAATTGCAATACTTGAAGAATCACAACACATGTTGAATTGGCACCCTTCATATCATGATAGCTTCTATTAGGGAGATACGTGTATCATCCCCTAGGAGTCAGCTGTCAGTGATGGTACAAAACAGTCAATAAAATAGGGTTTTAAAAAGAGTGAATCACTGCAACCATGAGAGGTCCTTCAGCATACAGTCACAAATGAGCACAAAAGTCAGTCAGGCTGATGGGTCCAGCAGTATGAGAGATTAGGTGTAGACAGACAAGACCAAACGCATGATCTGCAGCGTTAAACCTGGCAGAGATAATAAACACTAGGAAACAGACAGTCACAGTTTACATCTGACATTAAATCCCAGGTAGCACCAGGTCTGTGAAGGGTTTTTTGAGCCATCTCGTGCCTTCCTTCACCTGTGTGAAGCGGCAGGTCGGTGGCTCTGTGTCTGTCGGCAGCGAGTGCTGCCAGGAGGCCAATAAATCCCTTGTTACCAACCAGCAACAGGATGCAATTCAGGAAGAGCTGGTAGTTAACAGCACAATGGCAGCACCTTGAGTGTGTGTGCAGGGAGGATGTGATAAGCTGCAGACGCTGGATCAAATCAGACCTCCGCTCCATGACTGTTAACGTTGTTATTATGATACAACACAGACATAAGCTGAATGCCAGTTTAAGATACCTGAAAATATCATGTATCAGAGAGACAGAGACACAAACAGAAACCTACCTCTTGTTTGAAGGAGATCAATTTCTTTGGTGAGGCAGTCGATGTCTATCTGCAGTAACCTGTTTTTGCATCGCAACTGCTTCATTTCCTCAATCTGAAAAAGACCCAAACAGGAAGGGATGAGTCGGTGGGCAGCTGGAAGTCAGCGGAGCAGATCGGTGACGGTGTCAGGAGGAGAGCTGCTCCACTCTGCAGAGCTGGCTCGCCTCAGTAAACAACACTGAACCAGGCAGCTACTGAGCTCAGCAACAGCACACAATTAACAGCCACTCTCCCCCTCTGTTGACTCACACTGGAACGGCCGACAAAAACAGCTGACTCCACGAAAAAGTTCAGAGCTCCACTTGATCTGAACCAGAGCCGTTTCCACAAACTCACAGCTGCAAATCTAACATAGACATTAAGTTGTGCAGAAGAAAAGACATTCACTTGATTTCTTTTGAACTCGCTGTTTTAGCTGCAGAGCTTGCTGTGCAGCTACAGAACGAACTGTGAAGTGAATCTGACAGAAACTGTGTGCTCTGTCTGTCTGAGAAATATGGAAACACATCAGCCAAATCACGAACAGACCCTGTAATCAGCATAGCTTCAGGGTGTAGGAGCACTAATGTGCTGTGAGCAGGAACCCAGAACGGCACTGTGACCCAGATCATTTTGTTTTGTCTGTTCAGCCTTTATCTGTCAGCAATAACCAGAAAAACATGTTTGTAGTGATGAAGAGCATCTCTGATGACTGCTAATAAAATCATATTGAACTTGTTTCTTTAAACTGATTGATTTGCCAGGCTGCTGTTAGCTGGGAAATGTGTCTACCAACACCAGAGCTGATGATTACCGTTTAACAATAAATCAGTTTGTGCAGAGTTGGGTTTAAGCTTGGGGTCTGCTGGTTAAGAGGTTACCATTCAAGTCTGGGGACCTTTGTAGCATTACATACCCCACTATCTTTCCTCGCATTTCTGGTCTGTATTTCAACTTTCACTGTAAAATGAACCCCCTGAGAGCTGTGAGTCCCTACTTTACTGTCTTTCAGAGGCTGGAGAATGTTCATGTTAGAGCTAGAAGGATATCATCAAAAAGGTCCATACTAGCTAGTCAGGACAGAGGCCAAAATACGCTCCAAACTTGCACTACAATATTTCTGCATACTGGGGTCCATAAACAGTCTTGAATTACACAAATTGGGTCTCATTGTAGAGCTGGGACTATTGTGGATCCAACTGTATTCATGTGTGATGATGTTAGTCCCCATAGAAGTCATTTTTTTTTATTGAGATCATTTTTTGTAATTGACTTCTCTGTATAAACTGACCTGTGGTGCCTTCTAGGATAACCACAGCCTCATGAAACCACAAACTAGAGACCTAGATCATTCAGAGGATGGATGGCTTTCCTTGCTACACTGATAAGGAGGTTTCTGAGCACTTCACACAACAGAGGTGCTCGCCATCCAATCGCCACAAAATGCAGTTCTTGCAGAAATCTCCAAATGTCAAAAGTTTTTGATATGTAATAAATCGTATCAACAACTTGAGACATAATACAGCATGGGGATGACCATCATACACTTCTATCATAATGTTCTGAACCCTTAGACATTTTCACAATTTATTTTGATTAATTATATTTTAATTTATGACTAGAACAATTTGCCACAGTGCTGAGCTGCATCTCACATATCTCACATTAATCTTCAGGTTCCAGCTTTCAGATGATGTTCACCACTTCTATAAGACATCTACTGTTGACCTGCTATCGGCCCCTAAAGACCCACTGTACCCCCCTATAAAAGACAAAAACGGGTCTAGTACGGGTGTCAGAGGGTTAAAAATCACTGAATGAAGCTTACAGAAGGAATCTGGGTGGCCGAGTTGGATCTCTCCAGCCGTCTCCTGGTCAGGTCGTTCTCCATCTCATTGACCTCCTCTTTTAGCTTCTCCAGCTTCTTCTTCTTCAGCTCCAGCTCGTGCCACAGCCTCTCCATGCGGGCCTTCTGGTGGACCAACAACGCTGGAGAACACACACACACACACACACACACACACACACACACACACACACACACACACACACACACACACACACACACACACACACACACACACACACACACACACACACACACACACACACAGTACCATCATCAGCTGTCTCACAAGTAAACAACGATTGAAAAATGTTACCATGAGAATATTGTTTCAAAAAACTCCCCGTAACTAAAAACTGCAGATCAGAACAGGGTAAAAATAAAAAACGCTGAAAACAGTCACTTCAGTGAAATTTGCTGTGGGTATACAGTACTGACACGCTTTCAGATACACCACATGATCTCTGCATACACCAGTCAAACCAGTTTTGAGCATAAAAACAAGTTTGTGTAAGAGGAGACGGGGGAACCACATCAGATTTCACATTTCATCACCTATTGTGGTAACAGCGAGAGATCAGACGTATCCCGGTTAGCAGACTGCTGCGGGCAAATTCTGCTGCGCTGTTTAATACAGAACCTTCACTGAGCACATGTTCTGCTCAAGTCTCTGCAGCAGGTTTCCCATAATTCATTACATTCACGCATCTGTTGACAGGTTGTAACACCTCCTACACACACACACTGTGACAAGCTCTCCTGCTTCACAATCTATAGGAGGATGGTGATCCAGTCACAGTGTCCTCCAGCTAAACTGCTACCTGCTGTCTCAATACGAGTCCCAGTGTGAGAACATGAACCCAACACAAACTAAACATGATGCACATGATGCACTGCTGTGCTTTACAGTGATTTAAGTTCAGCCACGATGAGGCAAACGGGCCTTCAGTTTTTACCACAGCAGATAGTAGTCTTTAGCTAGGTTGCAACCAACAACTGCTTTTCAAGGAGCTAAAAGCTTCCTTCAGCCCACTGCTGTCGGTGTTTCCATCGCGCTCTAAAGACCTGTGAGGATTAGGCAAATTAGTCCACTGACGTATGAAAAAGCAGCATGACGTGAGACGAGGTAACACTCTGCGGCCTGCAGTTCAGTGTGTCCATCTGTTTACCCTACAAACCACACAAATCAACATTTACTGATGCACACTGGATGTGATGAATGAAATGCAGCGGAGGAAAATGAAACTAAGAGCATCTGTCTCCATGTTAAATCATCTGCTGAGTGTTTGATGGTTATTTATTTGTGCTTTAAAACATTAATGCCATGAAATAACAGACAATAACTGTTTTTCTTTGTCTCCCTATTCTACTCTTACTCTATTTGTTAATGAGTCAAGAAGTCGACAGCAGAGCCTGACTTCACTTTAAATATGAACAGAGAGAAATGCCCTCCCCTCATTCTGAAATGGCTCTACTGTGTGCTTCACCAATCAGCGACAGTCATCGCTGCAAACTCCACCCTGAAAGATCTGGTACTTTCAGAAAGTACTACCCCCCACCAGGACCCAGGCCCATAAAATGTCCCAGAACTTAATTTAGACCCTGGTCCCTGCGGTTGAAATACAATGAGTTCCCCAAAATGTTCTTTGTTCTGGGGGAAAGTTTCTGTGGTTTGTATTTGGCTCTTGGATTCAACCTATTATTTTATTTATGATGTGATAATGAAACCGTTTCATGCTAATCTTCCTTCTTGGCAAACTCATCCTATTATTTTTTGTGACTTGAAGTACGCTGTAGAATAGATGACTTCTTAACTCAGACAACACGACCCTGTCTTACACCTGGTTAGACCGCCGGGTCTAATTTCTCCTCGAAATGAAGTCGCCAAATAGGTCATGCTGTTAGAGAATAACACTTGATTTTATATCTGCAATGCCTACTTTTAATTGTTGTTTTTGAGACGCAGGAAGTTGAGGAGGCAACCAGTCACATTAAAGGTTCACTGAATGATCGGGTACACATCTGACTGAATTCAGTGTTTTTAAAAACTTACATCCTTTAGTCACTTAAGCTCACAAGATGTAGTCTGCCTGTTACTAACCCACTATAACCACAATAACAAACATACAAATCAAACATACAGCCCAGCAGGAGTACTTGCAGAATCAAAAGGATGATGTCTTATGGCAGTGGCATCAGGTTTTATTTGATTCATCCAAACAGATTAAAGGAGAACGTCTGTATTTCTCAGCCTGAACCCTATTTCCCATGTTTTGTGTCTAAAGGTGCTTTCAGAAGCGAACACTGAGTCCGCTTTAATCGAACTCTGGTGCAGTTCATTTGGGTGGTTGTGAACACAGTAAATACTCCAAAACGTACGCTGCCTGTGTGGCCTTTTGTTGGGATGAACACAGATAAATGACGGGTTAACATGAGTGGGAGAGGACTGGTCTGGACTTCTGCAGAAGTCTGATCTTTGCTTGACATCTGGGCTGAAGAGAACGCACAAAATATGATAACTTAAGTTTGCAAAAGTAGTGACGTTTATAAAGCCATACAGTGGAGGATAAGGGATTCGTAAGGACAGTGCATCAGTGCAGCATCAAAGTTTGAGATTCCCTGCAATAAGTGGCAGCTCTCAAGACAAAAAAGATGAATTCACTCCATCATACACAACCCATAGCAACTTATTTTTGTTCATTTTTTCCACATTAATTTGTATACTGTGAAACTGAACCACACTATCTAGAAAATGAGCCAGAAGCATCAATTTTACTCTGACTCGGACTATATAAATGGACTATGGCTTGTGAAATTGCCTCAAGTGTCTAATGGGAACAAAAACTTCTGAAATCGGTACAGTTTTGAGCAAGAACGTCGACCATCGCTGCTAAACTGGGTGCAATATAATCGCTGGGGCAACTCCTCACCATCAATGTGCGTCCACTAAAAGTGTTTGTTTTCACCACTGACAGGCTCAGGCTGTTATCAGAAGTGTCTGACAGCATTATGGAAAAACTCCACAGAGAAATAAAAGCTTTTTGTTACCTTTCACCTGATCCAGTCTGTTTGTTATTGTGTCATGTGACAACATGACAATGGTGGAAACAGAGAGGAGAGCTGGTGTTGTCAGAGTATAGAAAGTGTAGATTAGTGTTATCTAAAAGATTTTCAACGTCATGGCTGAAAATTTAGATGATTTCAACAACGTGGCTATGAGTTTTGAGAACTTCAGAGGTTTCTCCGAGCGAACGGACACACTGGATCAAGTGACAGAAACAAAAAGCTTTTATTTCTTTGTGGGGTTCTTTCCATAATTTGAAAATAAGCACTTGTAGTGGACATACATTGACACCCTGAGTGATTACATTACAGCTCATTGAACGGCTGCTGTCTGCAGTGTCTCCATCAATACTGGACCAGTTTCAAACATTGTTGTCCCCATTAGACACTTGGGCCTTCAATCAATTAAAATATTCCTGATTAATCACATGATTGTCCATAGCTAATTGCAAATTAATTGCACATCTGTTCAAATTGTACCTTAAATGGAGAGTTGTCAATACTCTTATCAACATGGGAGTGGGCAAATATGCTGCTTTATGCAAATATATGTATATATTTATTACTGGAAATTAATTATCAACACAAAATAATGACAGATATTGTCCAGAAACCCTCCCAGGTTCTGACTTTAGCATCAACAATCTGCTCCAATCATAACAAGGCAAACTGCAGCCCAACAGGTAACAACAGCTGTCAGTGTGTCAGAGTGCTGACTTGACTATGACTTGATCCAGACTGACTGGGACTATCATAAAGTGGGCATGTCTGTAAAGGGGAGACTGGTGGGGACCCAGAGAACCAATTTACATTCACACATCTGGAGGTCAGAGGTCAAGGGACCCCTTTGAAAATGGCCGTGACAGTTTTTCGGGTCTTTTTGTCGCCAAAATTTAGCGTAAGTTTTGAGCATTATTCAGGATTCTTCGTGCTAGTAGTATCGTGCTAGTATGACATGGTTGGAACTAATAGATACTTTAGATACCAGTATCTTCAATCTAGCTTTAAAACTGCTATAACCTAAAAATCGCAAGCTCACAAGTTAACGCATTAAAGACATTAGTGGCATTAAAAGGAATTTGCATTGACGTGTTATTATCATGTTAACCGAGGCATTCCTTTGCCAACCAGAAGCAGCTCTTTAATGACATTATGTAATTAAAATAGCGTTATTCTGCTGCTAAACAGCTACAGCTCTGGTGTGAGGAGTGACTGCTGAGGGTTAACACATTCATGTTTAACTAACAGATATGAGGTGACAGGTGAGTCTCCATCAGGTACAGTTCTGTTTCAAGCCGCAGCCGATACAGTAGGAGGAGGAGGGTGGGCTGACGGGGGTCAGCAGCAGAAGCAACATGCCCGCTGTGAAGCCCGTCTTGGTGGTAGTCACCGCAGTGCAGGAGCCACAGCCGGTGACTCACACGTAATACAGTCAAAAGCCCAAAAAAGGAAACAGCAGAGTGCTCTGACATGTTTGACTCACACTACAGAATCCACCAGTCTCAGGGGTCGTCGGAGCAAACACAGCGTTTAGCGTGGAAGACTCACACCGCAGTCATCACTGAGCGAGTCACCTCTGCTTTTATCTAGCCCAAGAAGACGGACATGCAGAGCTGTGCTTCTGCACCGACTGAACATTAGTGACAGCAAGTATACACAGTTTGGCTCAAGAAATACATTACAGGCAATATTATGGAGAGAGACTTTTAAAGTCACAGCATACTTTATAGTAAAATGACTTTCTTGGCAGGAAATGATGGAAAAAGCATTTAGACCCACTGCTGGTAGCAAAAAAAAAACCTGCCGACTAGATCACCCATGGTTAAAATGGGTTTAAAAACTGGTGTTTTTGCCTCATCACTGTGCACTCTGCAGCCACTTCACATGTACTAAACAACCAATAAACGGTGACGTAATCAGCTCTAACAAACATCAGATGCCTACTTGGAGGAGGATTCACAGTGGAAACCATTTCTAGACATCTTCCTCTGACTGGTCCAAACTCACATGAATGTATGTGTCTGCAAACTTGCGGGCATGCCAGCTGTGAAAATAGCTAGCTATCATGTTAATAATACACATACGATAATATCATGCACATAATCCAGTGCTTCTTAAATCACACCTCTGTACAGCCACAGACTCTCTCCATCTCCCTATATGTGTTTTGAGTGTTACTCATCTGCCAGACAAAACACACAATAAATAAAGTTAAAGATGAATTTGACTGATAAGCATTATTATTTTATATTCATCAAACTTTCTCTAAATATCGTGATAATATTGTTATCGTGAGTTCTTTGGTCCATGATAATCGTGTGGTGAAAATCTGACATTGTGAGAGCTCTATGTCAAGTACTGTGAGAAAAATAATGAACACTGTATAAAGAGTTTGTTATTTATAATACTACTGAGTGAATTTATGAATGCTTGTCTTGGAGATTCATTTATATATTTTAGGGCTGTCAAAGATAAGCGATAATAGTGCATTATAGGGATGGGCACGGTTCACGTAAAAAAACAAACCGTTCGGTTCCATTGAAATAGGTTATGAGGCTGATTGTGTATTTTTTTCATGCTGTTTATTGTCACACTAGTAATCAGGACCTATGGAAAGAGGCTGGGACACGGTGGATGGGAATATGAGGTATAACACATGCAGTGTAACTGAAGCTGTGGTTGTGCGTTGTGATTGGCTCAATTTTGCCGAGGGCGGACCAGATTTTAGTGCGCATGTCTCTCAACCACCGCCACTGTATGGATACATTTGTCTCTTTATTATTCAATCAAATAGAATAGATTTGCAACCAAAAAAGAGATTTGAAATCAAAACCGAATAGGTTGCAATTGAAAAAAGATGTTTACAGGGCATATTTCCTCAACTTCAAGCCAAAATAATGTTTGTAAGTAAAAACGTATGATTATTTTGCTTTTAAATCAATTCTTTTTGCTTGCGAGTTAAAAAGGTTTCCTTGCGAGTTCAAACGTTTTGCTTGCAGATTCAGCTGCACTTAATGGGCGGGGCCTACGCTGATCAATGAGAGAAGAGTTTCTATTGGTGCGTTGGACCTGGCTCCAGCTCGGCTACACTTCCATGTCACTTCTCCCTGGAGTTACACTACCGAGAGGGAAGTTAAGTCATGAATTACGCTAAATACTGCAGGCTACAGCCTGCCCTACATTCACAACAACACGAAGAAGAAGAAGTAATGAATCCTGACGCCCTGCTGCTGCTGCTAGCATGATGATTAGCAGCAGCTGGGTTGTCCCTCTCCCCCTACTAGTCGCGGCCTGAGCAGAGTAGCCTCCGTCGGGACGACTGACTGAGTTACAGGGAGGCGTTGACAACGTAGCGCTGGGATTTAAACATCTAGTGTTGTACGGTACCCGCGATGCTAAAACGTCCCGGTTCCTACTATACCACAGGATCTCCACAGCAGTACTACCGTGGATTACTAAACTAGCGCTGTATGTTAATTGATTGACAGCACTAATTTTTTTTTTTTTCATCTTTTCTATAGTTATCATAATATTGTTATCGTGAATTCTTTTGGCCACGGTAATCGTGTAGTGAAAATCTGAGAGCCCTATGTCAATCATTATGGAAAAAAATAATGAACATTGTATAAAAGTTTTAAAGGGTTTGTACTTTATTTAGAATATATTGTACTACTGAGGTTGAACTCATGAATAAATGAACTTTTCTAGGAGATTTATTTATGTTAAGTCTTTTGGCATTTGTTTCTATTGGGTTATTAGGGCATTGTTCTTTTTCTCATGTTACCGTAAGTAAGAGACAGACCACCTACTTCTAATATCTATTCATGTTTTCAGTAAGGTAGGTAGGTAAAATAAGATTTGCTCTTTTCTCTGCTACTTTTTGGTCATGGAAGAGTTGTATCACACTTCTCTTGTGTGCTACTATGAGCAGAACAAATAAAACCAAAAGAAAAAAAAGACTGGGATTATGATCAACGTGCTGACACTCAGCATTGCTCACCTTGTGTGTACGCTGCATCATCAGAGCCCATGCTGAGTCTGCGAGGCTCACTCGGCCTCTCCCTGTGTGGCGACAGCGGGTCTGAGAGATGGAGGGGGTCCGGCTCCACAAAGTGGTGGTCTGAGGGTAGGCTGAGGAGGTTGTTGGGCTCAAAAGTAGGGGACACGACTCCAGGGGACACAGCTGGGGGCTTATTGGGGGACACGGTGATTTTAAAAGTATATTTGGTGTTGGGCTGAGTCACCACCACGCGTGGGGAAGAAGCTGTGCCTCCCCCTCCTAAAGAGGCACGGGATTTAGGTGGATGGTGATGGATGTAGGCGGGGCCCATGCTCACTTGGCCCCCCATGTTCCTGGCCCCCGAGGGCCCCTGCAAGGGAGGGTTGGCTGAGATGTAGACTGTGGGAGGGTTCCTACCCCCACTGTCGTCGCTGGAGGCATTGGCAGAAATGTAAAACTTGGGCTGGGAGCGGGAGCCGGCTGAGGCCACGACAGCCTCCTCAGAGGGGGCGGTAGCAGCAGTGGGCGGGCTGGCAGAGATGTAAACAGTGGGCTGGCTGCGGCTCAGACCTGGGCCTCCGATGGACAGAGGGGTGGTGGGGACGGTAGCCACTCCGGTTAAGGAGGAGGAAGAGGACGGGCAGGAGGAGGAGGTGGAGGAGGACCGGGGCCCGCTGCTTGTCCGCAGCACGGCAGTCGTAGTTGTGGAGTTGCTCCTCTGAGGAGATTCAAGTTTGATCTCTATCTGATTCTTCCGCGGGCCAGTGGAGATGTTCTGGATGTTGTACTGGCTGATCGTGGACAGCGAGGTGGGCATGACAGAGGAGGAGGAAGAGGAAGAAGAGCATGAGGAGACACCGGAGGAAGAGGCCTGGCTTCCAGTGGGGAGAATGGAGGGCGCCTGGGGATTTGTGGGGGAGCTGATCGGCATGTAGACGTGAGAGGTCTGGTGGCCCTGGGTCTGGTGCTGTGAGGTATGTGAGGAGGAGGAGTGCTGAGGGCCGGACCAGGAGCTGGACAGGGAGGAGGGGTGTGAGATCTGGTAGATCTGCTGCTGGGGCTGGGAGGTGGGGCTGTACTGGGCCCTGCCTCCCTGCTGCTGGTTCTGCCGGGTCGTACCAGACTGGCTAACATAGGGCCTGATGTAGATAGAGTTACCCTGTGGACTGCTAAGGCCCGACTGTGGACCGCCGTGTATGTGCAAAGAAGTGGGGGTGTTGCGGCCTGTCTGGATATTGGGGGCTAGCGTCACGGTAATGGGGTTGAAGCGTGGTGTCTGCTGGACACCCATAGTCGTTCCTTTGACACCCAGAGGGTAGAGTCCGAGGTGCTGCGGAGGCTGCGGTTTGCGCGTGGGCTCCATCACACCAAACACATTGATGCTGGAGGGCACCTGCACTGGGGCTGACTGGGGCTCCTGCTGAAAGAAGTCACTGTTGGGGGCCTGGCCTGTCTGGAGGGGCCCGTCACTCAGGCTGTGGGCCAGAGTCCGACTGCCGTTCATTCTCAGGCCGTCCCGAACCGGGGCCACGTGCACATTCTGAGACTGCAGGCCCAGGTTCAGCTGGGTCATGTGATTACGAAGCCTGATGAAGCTGGGATCGTCAGAAAAGCTGAGGTTTCCTCCTTCACTGTACAGGTAGCCCGGACTGACCTGGGACAAGTATTCACAGCAGGCGTCTAAATTGTTGTTGTTCTGAAGGGAAGAGAGAGAGGAACGACACTTATTATGCAATATCAGTATTCAGATGACTGAAACATTTTATAATCATACCATCAAATTATAAAATAATTTTGTCTAACTGACACATCATTATTTGTTGCACTAGCCAGTGGGACACAGTAAAATAAAACAAGCTGACATGAAACAAAACCCAGAATTAATGTGGACTTTATCGTTGTCCCTCAGATATGTCCTGCCCCTTATCTCATACGATTTGTTGTCAGTCTGTGTATTCAGTTCAGTCCTTCAGATAATAAGATTTTTTAACTCATTCGTTGCTCTTTTAAAACACTGTTAGGCAGTAGAGCCCAGCTGAGTCCAAGCTGATATCATTTTTTAACATAAACATAAAATTTAACAGATTATTATCAAAAACAGTTAGTAAATATTGTTATTAAAGAACTGTGACCAAGATATTTAGATTTTAAATTTTTCAACAATATAATTTCTAAACACATACTGTGTATGTACACATACAGTATGTGCATATATACATATACAGTATATACATATACACACAATATGTATACTGTATGTATGTGGATATACCGTACATATATACATACACACACATTGACATACACAGTATATACACAAGCACACATGTTGTATATCAATAAATTGCACACACACACACTACATTCAGGTACGTCGTCAAAACGATGGATTTTAGGCTTTACTTTGTGGAAATCGTATTTTCTGGTGTCAGATGTTTGGACTTGCCCACCTGCAGAACACACTGGGAGACAACACCCTCTGGGACTTCTGGGAACTTCTGGCGCAGGTCATGCAAAACCTGAATGTCAATCTGGTGGCTTCCCTGGGCCATTCGTATGTTGCCAGGTCAGGACTGCTCGTTCTGTTCAGCGCTCTGGGGCGTCAGTGGTGGCAGCAAACCGCCTTCATCTTGAACATCTTCTACATTCAAACAAAGACAAAAAAGAAAACATCTGATGAGAAAAAAAAACACAGAATCCAGTCTTCCGCTGGTCCACTGGAGAAGTCTGCGTTTAGTTTTAATTCAATGAAACAGTAAGCATGTCCAAGTGACTACAAGACGTCCATCAGACGTGTGAGGTTGATGACTACATTATGTCTGGGCTCTTTCAAAACTAAATTTTACAGATCCTTCATGAGAATGGATGGCATTCATCTCAGAAGCCCTCGTCCACACGGAGCTCCTTCATAAAAGAGCAGCAGAGGGAGGAAAACAGCTCTGACGGACTACTGAGAAAACCAGCCTTTCCAGCTGATCTCAGCATCAACATTCATGTATTAAGGACAGAAGGGGGGCCAACAGCAGTCTGGTCTGGAGGGAAATCTGCACATAAATATCTGTTAAGCTCCAACGTAGGGCGGCTCTGCAGAACAGTTGATTCCCAAGAATCGCTGCTTTATTTCTGACACTGCGGCACAAAGACAGTGTTTGCCCCCGACTGTCTCACACACAAATCTGAGGGCCGTTCATTTTTATTCATCCCTTGACCCTAAATGAACCAGAGAAAAGGCTTTCCCAAAGGGCCTAACAGCAAACAGTGTCTGCACAAACAGTGAAACTCGTATCATTTTTAACCGAAAGTCACAAGTGTGACATTCATGTGAAAGTGTCTTATGCTGAACTTTTCTTTCTGCCTTTTTTGCCATCAACCATGGAAGAAATAACCACTGTTGCTGCTTTGTTCATGTTGTGGAAGTCCCAGATATGTCAGACAAGCAAACAAGTTGTGGCTGGGTTCATAACATCACCCGGCAGCGAGCTGTACACACAGTGCTGCTGTGGTAAGAACCCAAAATAAACAGACTGTGCTGTGATTTAATATTAATAAACTGATCAAAAGGATGCTGAAATAACTACATAATGATGCTGATTTGTGAAAAGTCTGAATTCATGGTCTGTCAGGTCTGTCCACAAGACAACTTTTAAAATGCCTGTTTTCTGAATGGAGACCGGATGGATCGGTGCCAGGCTAGGCAGCTGCTCCATCAATACTCAACATAAAATCATCTAGTTTTACCACGGTGTAACTTAGAAACTGGCAAACTGAATGTATGTTTCAAATGTTGGCTGTGAGAAAAACCTGTGGCCTGTAGGTGCAGTTGTGTTTGACTGTTTCCTATCCACATTCTGCGCATGAGCTATACTCATACCTGGGAGCTGGCCAAGGCAACCACACCGTTTTACTACGAGCCACCGTGCAGCTTCACAGCAGCAGCCGGGGCTTTGCTCAAGACACTCGTCTTGCAGTTGTATGTCATTCACTGGCTGGACCCATGTTTTAAAAAGCAAGTCCACGGATTGTATCTGGCTCACTTCTCCAACCATTACCCTACTACATTAAGAGGCGAGAAATACAGACAAAAGTGACGTGGAACACAAATGTCACGAGAACTTAAGTGTAAGCGCATGTCAGCCACATCTTCCTGTGGAGGTTCAGATATGCCATTTAAACACTGTGACACATGAAGCACACACCCTGTTCTGCTCTATGCTGATCAAGGCAGAGTGAAAAAACAAGAGCCTCCTGACAAACATCTTAATACATCAGTGAAAGTGAATTTTAAGACTGAAATACTTGTATGTAATGAGGAACAGTGCCTCTTATTTCTGCCTAGAAGACTACGTATTTATCTGAGCAGCTGCGCTTCTGTCTTACCTCAACTATGAGGATGTGTAATGCCAAAACTGAAAAGTCGTAAATTGGCTTTGCAAAACATCCGTATGTAGCTGATAACAGAAGGAGGAGCCATGTAGGAGGAGGCTAATCTCAGAGACAGGGACCTGACTGGAGAGCTTGTTCAACCCAAGTGACCCTCAGTAGGAGGGTAAAGCCAGGCCTAACCTCAGAGACTGACCAGAGAAAAAAGGAGACGCATTTTTCCATTGCTGTTTAAGTACCTTGTGGCCGGCGTCTCCCTTAGAGATAGGATGAGAAGCTCAGCCATCCGGGAGGGACTCAGAGTAGAGCTGCTGCTCCTTTCTATTGAAAGGAGCCAGTTGAGGTGGTTCGGGCATCTGGTAAGTAGTAAGTATTTTTTCCAGCAACCCAAAAATCAAAAAATAAAGGCATTTCCCTCAGATTAGTGAGATTTTCTTATAATTTATAAAGGGACATATAATGTTTTAAACTTCTAGTGAGTATAATCCAATCAATCTTATTTCTATAGATGTATTTGGTATGTTCAGTTCCCTTTGTTAACACCTTATTTTGAAAAGCAGACCTAGTCCCAGGCGTCTACTTCCTCTAACTCCTCCAAGGTGGTCTCTAGCTCTCCGTCAGCTCCGTTCTCTTTATCCATCCATGGTCAGCTCCATCGGGGCCGTTTGAATGGATTTAACATCAATGTCAGTATATATGGGCGCTCTATAGTCATAGCGTCGGCCCATTTGACCACGGAGACGAGAGCGACGGCCGGCCGGACCGTACAATACCACGATACGATAAGGCTTCCCATCCGTGACGGAGTTAGCGTGCAGCGTTAGCCGTGATGTCTAGCTCTGCTTTTCCTGCAACGTGTTTCAATCCTTCACTGGATGCGTAGTGTTCACGTTGAATTTAAAATTGGAGGGTGGAGGTCATCCAAGCAGACCCTCCACCATCTTGTACTTTCTCATCTCGGCTCACTGCGGTTGGCTGCGGTTTGTTTTGATTGACGTATACAGAACAGATATGGCATCACGTTACTCAGACTACAACAATAAAAGCAGTAACTTCCCTCTACTTCCACATAGACTAAGATGAAGCAAATATCCTAATATATTTCCATCCTGAAATTAAAAAAAAAAAAAGTACAGTATGGAGAGCCTCTAGACACAAACCAGAGGACACAACAGTCGTATCTGTTAGGAGGAAATCTTACTGCCTCCTGTAAAGCATCCTCCATCTCCTCCGGAAGATTAAGTCTACAGAAAATGAAGACTTTAAAGTTCAGCTTCACACAACACTTTTGGAGCCTTATACATCATCAGTTTACATATACCTGTTTAAATTACAGGCCAAGATGAGACAAGGCTGCACAGAGCCAGAGAGCAACAGTCCACCATTCAGGCTTCGCTCAGTGGGCTCAACCATTGTGGGAAAGGAAATTCACTACTTGGCAGCTGACCCAGTTACAGGTCAACAGTGTGGTTAGATTGTTTCCTGGCTTCAAAAACAAAAAGGTCCACACCTCTTCACTGTACACAATTACAGGCCCATGTGTGGGGTGACTCCGAGGGGGGCAGATTAGTCCTCGCTGTCCCCGGAGGAGCTGGTGGAACAGGGCCTGAGGCAGCGCCGCGCTGCCAGCACAGATACACACAAAGCTCCTATTGCTGAGGCTGTTACTGGCCATGCCAAAGCATTGACCCACAGTCCCACTCTCATTTCTGGAAGTAGCAGGCCTGCCATGCTCCATCAATGGGCTCATTCACACTGCCCAAGTGAATGCACCTAAAACGTCCAAATCAATTAAAGCCTAAATAAAATGTAGCCTATAAATAATCAACAGGAGCCTTTGGCAGAAATATCAGCCCAGCACCTGGCACTGTGGCCACTGCGATAGCCCACACTAAACTAGCTGCTGTACACAAAGGGGCTACACATTACTGGGAACAAAACACACACCACAAAATGTCATACCATTCTCTCTTCAGCGTGCAAAAGACTAGACGCTCTGATCATGAGGGTTCGGGACAGTACTGATCTCGTCAAATCAAATCTTCCGACGAATCTGCGGAAATGGTAGTTGAAATATGCTAAACACTGAGTACAGTGGAAAGAGAGGGGATCCCATGTGAACTTCAATCAGAAACATCCTCTGCAGCTTTAAGGAGCAGCCCAGCGGCACTGCGTGGAATGTCTAACTGCTGCGTCTTGGTCCAGCAAAATATAAACAAATGAAGGGACTAATCGGCAGTGGACGCTGCCGAAGGCGGGGGCCGGCAGGCGCCCCAGTCTTCCAAAGAAGCAACGGGCATGTTTGTGTGTGTGTGTAGTGCATGTACTGACGCGAACACATGCACATTAACAAGAATCAAAGATGCCCCATTCACCTCTTTTCCCACCGGTATGATTTCATTGTCAACTGATGACGAGCAGTATCGGTTGATACCAATCATTCTGTTTTATTACAGCAGTCATATATAGCAGGTACACAAGACTAGCGTCTGTCACTGTCAAGGTCAGTGTAAACTGTCAAATTATACTTTTGAATTGTGTTTTATGCAAATTACCACTATAGATGATAATAATAATTATTTGGAAACTAACACTTTCTTTTAACAACATAATAACACGTTAACAAATGTGTTTAAACGGCATTAATTTCATCAATGTACTGACATAATTTGTGATTTTTAGGCTGTAGCGGGCTCAGTGAAGATACTGGTATATGAAATTAGAAAACCTAATGAATCCATTGTACCATGGGACCAACCGAGTCATACTGGCTTGTCAAGAAGGAGGTTAAATAACAAAATTTTTGTGAGGAAAAACCGCCATGGTCATTTTCAAAGGGGTCCCTTGACCTCTGACCTCCAGATGTGTGAATGTAAATGGGTTCTCTGGGTCCCCACCAGTCTCCCCTTTACAGACATGCCCACTTTATGATAGTCCCAGTCAGTTTGGATCAAGTCCTAGTCAAGTCAGCACTCTGACAGCTGTTGTTGCCTGTTGGGCTGCAACAATAATAAATGTATACATACATTTGCATAAAGCAGCATATTTGTCCACTCCCATGTTGATAATCTCCCTTTAAGGTTCATTTTGAAACAGATAAAAATGTGCAATTAATTTGTGATTAATTGCGATTAACTATTTTAAATCAATTGTAACCTCCAGTTTTCATTTGAATATCTGCTTTGATTGAACAAAAATATTCTTTTTTATTTAATTTTATACTGCTGCGAAAACATCTTGAGACCAAATTTATTCAAGTATCTCACCAAAAACTACATTTTACAAGATTACATATGAACACATCGTGATAATGTTAGAATTTACCTTCACTCAGTACTAACTTTTAGTTGTTGAACACATAATGATGTAACTCAGTGAAACCTCCGTTAGCCGTTAGCTGTTAGCTCTGGTATTTAACCAAGCAGGACTGTGCTGCCCACCGGCTGCTAACAGCTAACGTTAGAGCTGCAGTTTATGTGTTTTTCAGTTTTTTTACAAAGTGTGTGAGACACCACAGACATGTTTTGCTTTAGTAGCGTGTCACATGCCTGAGCAACACATTCTTACATTCATGGATCAACCACATGTGCAGTTCCTGTCCAGTCCTACACCGCACACACGCACGTTGTTGCTTTCAGCTGCTGGCACGACTGTTTAAAGCTGCTGTTGATCAAATACATTTTCTGTTGTATTTGTTAAAACTCTCAGTACATCCCAACAGCAATCAATACATAAGATGCTCTGACAAAAAAAAGCAAAATATCTGGTATCTGTGGCAGCCACAGGACTGTAATAAACCCGTCCAATCATTTCATTTGACCCAAAGTAAATTATTGGACATCCTATCTGTCTACCTACCTACCTGTCTACTTGTGTGCACTCATTACATGTCACTGGAATCTTAAACAAGCGGCTAGCTTCACAGATGTGAGTACCAACAATAGTCATGTTGCTTGTTTATGTGCATAATGATCATTTTTGGGGGAGTGTCTTTAGAGAGAGGCCTGAAGGGATGGACTGGCAGTGCAGGTGACTTGGTGACTTCCTCTCTAGATTTAGGGACTTTTGGAGCTACTTTCACTGGAAAAGAGTTGGCAACACTGGGCTGGGTTTTCAGGTTCGATCATTCTTAAATTCTTGTGTATTCTTGCTAGTTTCTCAAGATTACCGACCCTACCTTTAACCACCACAGGTGAGCCACGATCAGTGACAAGAAAAGCATTAGTGCCAATCTCCTAACTGCATATTTTTACAGAATATCGGCCAATAACAATTAGTTTCTATGTTGTAATCTGGAGTCTTTAAGTCACTGTGGTTTCACAGGAGGTCACACCATACAAGATCTTTCAGGAGTAATCCCTGACAAAATGGCCTGTTTCTACACTCTTTTACTATTTATTCCTCTAGGTGTAACAGCAACTTTACTCCATGTTGCAAATGCAGCACATACGGTAATTTCCTGTTGTTACCCTTCCTCCCCAGGTTTCCCCTCAACACACGCTCTCATTGGCTGTAGCTCGTGGCCGGACTCCCCGACAGGTTAAGATATTTAGCACGCTAGATATCTGGAATGTGAGGCATCGGCACACGATGCTTGAGCGCCGATGTGCGAGCAGCGAGCCAATGTTGATTTGCCTAAGAACTGGGGCTTTGGCCGGGGCGTTCCAAAAACTGTCAGAGAGCGGAAAAACAGGGCTAAAGCCACGTAGTGTGAATTAGGAATAACAGGAATGCTGTACTACTGAACAGCATACTAACTGCTGAAAGTACTCAAAGGATCACTATCCAATCACGTGCATGAGCCATGACCTTATTTTCACAACAAAGCTAACATCTGCAAAAGAGTAATGTTGCACCTGAGTGACACATTTCCCAAACAGCGCTGTTAATAAGCCAATAAGAAATATCAATCGGTTATTTATGCCTAAGAATGCAAAGAAGGCACTTCTGCAGAACCAAAACAATCCAAGCTTATTATATTTAGATGGATTAGATTTATTGGACTACATAATGCTGAAGATGAAGGATTGTGCTAGGCTGTACTGTACTGTTTCAGCTGTGCAGTTTGCAGCGTGGTACACCTCAGATTATAGCTCTGATGGAAACAACCAAACAGCAGCCCACAGAGCCTCTGCTGCTCTTCCATCATCATTCTTCTGTGAACTACTCATATACACTCGTCGCTCTTAAAGAATCCAACTTGATTCATAAATTTTTTTTGTTTTTACATTTCATCCTGATTCAGTGACTGTGAAGAACCACAGGCCATACCTTGCCTCCCACAGAGTGTAGGAACACACAGGCTTGCATGGAAACTTTACTGAGGAGACTAGTCTTAACAGAGGAGCTTTTCAAGTCATCACAAAAGCTGTGACCCACTGAATCAAAGTGATTTCCCACCATATTAATGTCATGAGTCCAACTAAAATAAACTTGAAGATAAACTGCAATTGTGTCATCAATGGAAACTTGAAACAGTTGTGCATCTTCAACGAGATGGTCTTAAAACATCCTGAAACCTCCTCTTGAAAAGGTCAGACCAAGCTGAGAGCGTAAATCTGGACTGTTATTACCAGTTTATGTGCTCAGAATGAAAACATCTCCACATCACTGAGATAAATACATTTTAGACAATAACACTTTAAATTCATCATAATAATAACACAATGAGACAACACATTTACTGTAAGTATGCTAGGCTTGCACATGAGCCCCACACATGAAGCAGTTCTTTTGTTCCAGCCAAAGTCTCCAGAACAGAAACAAACCGCACTTTATGTGCAGAACCCAAATTGCACTCAACTGTGCCATGAAGCCTGGGCCTCACAGTGCACACAGAGCTGGGATCAGCTCTGCAACGCAGCCTGCTCGGCTTGTAGTTGCCCACTTTTGAAAACAGGGTTTTTAGAGAGTGTGTGTGTGTGTGTGTGTGTGTGTGTGTGTGTGTGTGTGTGTGTGTGTGTGTGTGTGTGTGTGTGTGTATGTGCGCGGTGGTGGGGGAGTGTGTGTGTGCAGGAAATCAAAAATTCTTCAGCGCCTCAGCCTGCAGCTGGTGGTTTATTGGAAGCAGGCAAGGGCACCAGCTCCCCAGGTCGACCAACCCCTCCCAAGGCACTGTGGGAAACTGGGAGGTCTTAGAAACATAGAGGAGTGCCTCGCGGTGCAGTCAATGGACTGACAGTCCAACTTTGTGTTTTCGCCTGCAAACACTGTAAATATCAGTTAAAAAAAGCTGCCTGGCCAGTTGTGTCTGTCCTCTGCGTTTAAGGTAAGAGGAGTATCTATGCTTGGGCTCAGATACTAGTAGACTCTGACCTCCCTCCTACTTTTTCATCGTCCTCCTCCTCCTCCTCCTCCTCCCTCTTCAACGCAAGATTTCTGAGGACAACGAAAGGCTGAGCTCATTCAGCAGCTTCTTACGGTACAAATGTGTGCTTTCAGCTGCAGTCACCTCAACCACAGAGTTCTCAGGCCTCTCATCAATTAACAGACCTGATCAAAGGTACGACTAATGTTGGCCGAGAATAGCACTTCACAACCTGGAGGTCGGGACCCCCCACTGCACAATAAACATGCAACATAATTAACAATATAGGAATTAAAGGGACTATATGTAACTTTTTATATGTATAAATCATTTTTATTGCCTATAGTTATGTCTTTAATTCCATACTAACATGCTACTTAGTACGCTAAAACGGTATGTGAACGGTATTTTAGTATGAAACTAATAGCATGCAAATTGGATACAATTTCTGGTGAGATATTACAGTATATAACACTGGAAACTATGGTGGCATTGATATCCCACAATGCAATGTGGAAGCCCACTGTAGTAAATCAGGTCAACTGGACGTAGAAGGTTTCTTGAAGACGTTTCACCTCTCATCCGAGAGGCTTCACCACAATGAACACTAAGAGCTAGTGTTAGGAACTCAGGTCCTAGATCCCTCTTTATTATCTGTTTTTTACTGCTGTGAAAACATCTCCTTCAAGCAACTCGCCAAAACATTTTACAAGATTACAACTGAACACAACATGATAAAGTATTTTTACTGAATAGAGCTGGAATACATCAACCTGTGTTAGCATTAGCTGCTAGCTCCAAGCAAGACCGTGGCTGCTTAAAAGCTAACGCTAACTAGCTCTCATCCTGCGGATTTCAACACAGATTTGATGCTCACAATATAGCACTGTCAGGGAAAAAATAGGGTGCGTCCTTTTGGATTTTAGACGCCATTAGTCTCGAGCCCTGACTAGAGACAGGCATCAACTTGGTACTGAAGTATCGGCCCTCGGGACATCCCTTCATGGGAATAAAGGTCACTTCAAATGAATGACATTCAAGGTCAATAAACTCTGTAGAGTTCTCACTGTAATCAAACATACTTTAATTTGGTTTCTCACAAACAGATATTGCGTATTAGGGATGCTAATTTTGAATTTTGTTTTCTCTAACCAATAGCTGACTCTCGTTAACCAATTATTAACCGTTAACCAGTATGACTAATGCCTTGTATACAGCTGTGCTATTTTTAGTGCCTAACAAGCTGCCCAGCTGCAACCATAAACCGATGCACAAACAGGTTAAATCATCATTTATCACCAGCTGCAGTGTATGAGCAAAGCTGTTCCCAGATAACCCCACCGGGAGAGTTACTGTAGCAGCCACCATGCTGTGCACATTGTTGTGGACACATGCAGCCACTTAAATCTCCACGGCATCATTTCGTTAAACTGCGAGGTTGTCAGCATTGTGTCTGCCTGGCGTGCTCTGTGAGCACAGCGTAAAGTTAGCGTGCGTGTGACAGTGTACTCTTTTCAACCCGGTGTTACGTTAGCGAGTGTCCGACAGACCGTGTGTGTGTGATGGCAGCAGGTGTGGGGTTGTTGGTGGTGCTAAGCTGTGAACGTAGCAGTGCAGTGTGTGTACAGTTTATTTGTCAGTTAATAAATGCTACACTTCCTCAGAACTTGATTCAAGCTCCCACGTCTTGCCAGCCACCAGCTGATTACAGGAATTAGCCCTGACGCTAGCAACATCACTGGCTCAGACTCTCTTAAGGTGGGCTGTTAAGGTGGACCAGCTATTCTCCTTTCAGTGACAAGCTGCTCCTCTTTGCTCAGCTTTTTAATTTGTTTTTAATATTTCTTTTAACCATTTATCAATAGCATTAATCAGTAAAAATTCTTAATGTCGGTTCACTGTTAAACGGCTAATTAACATCCCTACTTTGCATGTATCTTACAGTCTTAGAAAGATGCTGAACATTTCCCACTTCCTATAACATTTGCTGTTCCTGAATGCTTTGAAACCTTTTATTGGTACGTTCCTACTACCAACTTTTGCTCGTAATCATCTTATCTTAAACACTGTGAAAGATTTTCTCCAACATCCACTCTAATACAAAAAGTCTGCGTTACAAACAATCCTGAAATTCCTATTTATCTTAACTCACTTATTATAGTGATTTGTAAATAAATAATTATGCATATTTCAAAAAAATTTGACAGCTGAAATCAGATTCACAACAGTAATTTTTGTTTTATAGTTTGAATAGCACAGCCTTTGGACATGTACATTTACTGACTTGCTCACGCTGGAGAGACCATAAGAAAATGCTTCCAGATAATAAATGATAGTTCGTCTAGCCACCTCCAGGGAGGACTTGTCTCTTCCTTCTCATTATGAATTCATGACACGAACCGTCTTCCAGCTCCACGTCCACATGTGGAAACGGATGACCAGAAGGTCAACCATCCATGACCACATAAAGGAGCTTATCTTCACAGAGCTGTGTCTTCACTGTGGTATGACAGAGATGCACAGTTAAAGTAAACACACTGTTATAAAAATGCAAATGCACAGTTAATGCGTCTGGTCTACATTAGTGGAGTTACTGGTTTGTACGGGTAAAAGGGAACCTAATATGCTTTTTCTCCTTTTTTCTCCACACTGTTCCTGACCTGCCTGAAACACCTTGAAGTCCTGCCTTTTTCTTTCGTAACATGGTGATGTCACCAAGTAACACATTTGCATTACGGCTATTCTCACAGTGTTGTAAAAATGTGCTGAAAATGTTCAAAATGTACTGATATACGCGGGTTACATTATTATTATGGGGCTTCCATCAGTGTATTGCAAGCCCAGCGGCCCACCGGACCTGAGGTGCTGCAGCATAGCCAGTATAAGAAAAGTGAAGCATTTTTGAACATTAAAGCATGTAAACATGTTCTAGTAGAAATCCAAAATACAAGTATGAACCTGAAAATGAGCAACAGGTCCTCTTTAAGGCAAGGAGGCAGGGCTGCCTTTCATTGGATATGATACAATAATGATAAGCTCTACTGCTTTGCTTAATGCTTTAATCAGGAATAATCATCTCATCATTTTTATAATAAAACTGTATACTGCAATTTTCTGAAGTACTTAAATGTTGTTAAATCACACTGGATGTAATTAGGAGTATTCACTCCCTTTATTGTGACACACCTAATCACAAGTTGTACTTCAAGTTGAATCAAGAGCGCCAACAAGCGATTTGAATTCAACTACAGAAACACTGACTATAATGCTCAGTGTTATTCGGTTAAGGTCACAACATGAACCACACTGACAAGCAGTAAGGACAACAGGAAGACAGCTCCATAGCTGATCACAGGATGAAGCGGTGCCTGAAAAACACAGCAAACAGTCAACAGATGCCCTACTGAGAAAGATCAGGAAGTAAAACTACAGCAGGAAACCGTTTAACGCAGGCTACGTCTGCATGGGTGGATTTTCTTTCCTCGACAGGACTTTATGGATCACAAATATTTGTATTTCTATCCGTTCTTGTTAGAGAAGTTACGTTAGAATTTCACCACAAGGTTTTCTTGACATTTTTTATTTCCGTAAAAACAGGCTCGTTCTTTGGAAAAGAAAATGGCTTCAGAATATGAGACAAAGGCTTCATAGAAAGAATAAAGAACCAATCTGGGTACAGGCCTCATGGCAAAAACTGTAAAAGGTCACCAGAGGATCCTCACAAATGTTTGTCAAACAAACCCTCACACAAACACAAAGCTTCCAGCTTCAAAACATGCCCAAAGCACCTTGACTGTCCAAAAGAAAGTCAGCTATCTACATGCCCTGCTGTGGGTGTGGAGTACTTCAGTATAAGTAATGTCAAGAAAAGCACTACACCAAATCATTTTGGTAGCAGTCAACCCCTAATATTCGAAGCTTTGGCCGGGCGGGTGAAGCGGCTCATCCTACAGCATGCTCTTGGCACTCCTCCGGTCATTGGCGGACCACCGTGGAACCACCAGACATTGGAGAGCTCACTGCCAGCCCCCATGGGTTGCATCGATGAAGGCTCCACACAACAGCGGCGAGGGTTCTGGCTTGGCTCGTCTCCATGACATGACTCAGGAAGGACTCAGGCAGATATTTCTCCGTTCTCGGCTGAGTGGACAGCATAGTGCTGCACCACGTCGGTTCAATTTAAGGCATTCATTTTAAAGTTTTCTGTTAATCTGCAGTAGGTGTTGTTTGTATGAGAACTGTCAAAGTTAGCACGATAATAACGCATTAACGCAAATTTGGTTTAATGTCACTAATTTAACGCATTAACGCAACTTTTTGATTAACCTCTTCTACATCCGATGGGTCTATCGGAGGTTGTAGCGGGCTCAAACTTAATGAATCCATCGGTCCCAACAAGATCATACTAGCTTGTCACAAACGAGGCTAAATTATGTTGCAAACTTGTGCTAAATTTTGATCAGGAAAAACTCTCATGGCCATTTTCAAAGGGGTCCCTTGACCTCTGACCTCCAGATGTGTGAATGTAAATGGGTTCTCTGGGTCCCCACCAGTCTCCCCTTTACAGACATGCCCACTTTATGATAGTCCCAGTCAGTCTGGATCAAGTCCTAGTCAAGTCAGCACTCTGACACACTGACAGCTGTTGTTGCCTGTTGGGCTGCAGTTTTCCATGTTATGATTGGAGCAGATTGTTGATGCTAAAGTCAGAACCTGTGAATTAATTGATTTCCAATAATAAATGTATACATACATTTCCATAAATTTGTCTCCTCCCATGCTGATTCAATACTTGACAAATCTCCCTTTAAGGTACAGTTTGAACAGATAATAATATGAGTAATTTGCAGTTAATCACAAATTAACTTTGGACAATCAAGTGATTAATCACAACCTAATTAATTATTAGTTATTTAATAAAAGCGTTTTCCAAAAGGGTTGATATGTTATATATATTTGTAATTTCGAGGAGTTAAAAAACAACAACAACAACAACAACAACAACAAAGGACAACGAATATCCAAATCCCAAAATTAAAAATCAAATACCTACCGAACGCATTATTGAATAGTCACATATTCTGGTCCAGCCATTTTTAATCATTATCAGGATTCACATATTCATCACGTCACAATATTTTAAAAGGTACGAATTCAGCCAAAGGTGCAGCTATTTAGTGGGAGGCTGTGCAACAATCAACAATTGTTTCTGAGGGTCCTCCTCCCTGCTTTGCTTTTCTGAGGCATTACATGTCAGGACCACAGCCTGAGCTTAAAATAGAAACCTCTAGCATCATGAAAAGCCTTATCCTGAACCACTAATCTTTGTGTATAGTTTCTGCCAAGAAAATCTGAATTAAAAAAAGAGGGTGTGACCAATGTACAAATCAAAAATTAATAAGTGAAAAGAAAGACCAAGAGATTAACAATGGCGGTCTCAGCAGGGCACTGTTCACTGTTTTTATTTACACTGGACACACTGATTGCCAGATGACAAGCCCCAATATAGCCTCTCATTGAGCAGGTATATAGTATAATCTATAAGCTAAACTTTCCAAATCAACTCTCAGGAAAGATAGGTTACATGATAGAAGGTATTTTTCCAGCCATAAAACTTTCAGGAACCAGCAGTATCCAAACCACGTGACTGTACTTTCACACCTTATTGGGATAGCGTGCTTGGAAGGAGGCAACAACTTCACAAACTGTTGGCATTCATTGCAAGTAATGCACTATTCTTCCAAATACTGCCACAGGCCAAGGGGAAGGTGGAGTTTTTACCCAACCAATCAAAGCTGAGACAACAGGAGAGAAAATGGCAATGCAAACCTTTAAAATGGGTATATAAAGCAGCTGGATGCATGTCAGAGCACTTTATATCACAGGATAGCACCAAGTCAGCAGAGTGCAGCAGCAGGGCTCCAGCCTGACCAAACACTGACTAAATATTGGCTTTGTGCTCCATATTTATTCCCATCTCTGCATGTCCTGGTGGATCCTGTTGTATTTGGACAGCGGCTAAGACAGCTTTTCGTTTCGTCCAGAGAAAACGCTTCAGATCTTCTTCCAAAGCTATGAATCCAACAACAAGGGGTGGAGCAGCAAACAATGGAAAATGCTGAATGCAGGATGCACATGAGACAGATTTTGTTGGTGAGCACCAGGAAGGGGTGATCAGGCAGATAAAGGCATTTTCCTGTCTTCTGAGAAGGCTGACAGATGCAGCTCTGCTCTTCCTATTCCTTCAACCCAAACACAGCCAGCAAACCAACTGTCATCTTTTCCAATCACGATATGAACTCATTAGTTACCCAAATGAGAAGGTCACAGTTTGCAAAATGTATTTTTAAATTTAAATAAGTCACGGTTTGTACTTCTGTGTATTTACTAAAAACCTATAATTTCCTAACCAACACAATGATGACAATGTTTAGTGTTTTTGCTTGATTAAAGAGTTAAATGATGAATTGATTATTATAGTTTTCTGTTGCTCGACTAATCAGTTAATCAAGTCATCATTTCATTTCTAACACGACTTAAGTTACAAATAGCAATACTTCCACTAATTAAAGACAAGGTCTAATTTCTAACCACAGTATTTAACCCTTGGATGCACAACCTACCAAAACCTACACTCTTCTACAAGTGAGGTCAAAAATGACCCCAATTAAAATCAATGCGTTTTTGCAATAAACTGGGTTGTTTGTTTTAAAGCTTTTGAAGAAAAGAGTTGTAATATTTTCATATTCCAGGTATTCCTCATAAAACATGTTTGTGACATGAGGCCATGTGCATTTTGGGCAGAAATGGAGTAAATATGACTAAAAAAAGGTTATTTTTATAAAACACTCACTATATCCTGACAGCAGTGCATGAGACAGGTAGTCTGGAAAAGATCCTGTTCCTCTATGTCCTCTGGTGCTCCTAACGGCATCTGCAAGAGTTCAGAGACTGGAGGAAAACAACCAATCAGAGCTGATCTGGAGTCTGTTGTCTCTGATCAGCTGTCAGTCACTCTGAACTCTGATCAAACAGTCAAACTAGGCAGCGCTGATCAATATAAATCAATATTCTGTTACTGAAATGACTATTTCTCTCCTCCAGTGTTCTCAGAAACATCTTGTAGTTACTGTTTAGCTGTAAAATGAGAAAGTTTGTGACCCTGAGGAAATATTAAGCACCGTCCACCAGCGGGAGCACAGCCAACAGCTGCCAGTAGCCAACAGCTCAATAGGACTGCTCTCTCTCTGAAGTGACCAGTGATTGGTCAGTTTTCCATTGCGGGCTAGATATTTTAAATCCTGAAAACAGATATGAGGAGGAGCAGAAGTCTGGTTTTCTCTCAGAACACTTGAATTACAATATGCTGAAAGGTTATTATGGGATTTTTGCCCAATGATGCCAAAAACTCTGCCTACTGCAGGTTTAAGGAAGTGCCTAATACGCCTATTTGGAAATTACTTCTGCTAAGTGTATTTCACCGAGTTTGACATTAAGCTTTTTCAGACAGTTGTCCTTTGGGCAAGTAGAGGAGATGTTTTGCCCGATAGCCAAACTTACTTGACTGAAATGAAAAAATGTAGGCCAATTAAAAAAAATAATTAACAGGGATTTACGGAATTATTATAATTTCTGAACATACATAACATACGATTAATATGCTCTCCTCAATGCCACCAGACTCCACTGACAGAAACAGTAATTTTGCCTTGTTGATTGTAAAACACTTCATTCAAATTCAACAGAAACAAAATCAAACTCCTTAAAACTGTCTTGATCAGTCTTTCCAGGGTTTCAGCAATCACTAACTGGTTGCTTTCAACAAAAGGTTGGCTTTGGTAGTTTTAATGATGTATTAATATAAGCTGCTTAGAGCTAGTGTTATAAAGGTAAACAGGTCATAATTCCCTCTCCAACATCTATTTTATATTGCTTCAAAAACCTGCATTTAATTAAGTTTCTATCCAAAAACTAAATTTTAGATTACATTTGAACACATCATGCTAGAGTTAAGATTTACCTTCATCTAATGCTCATTTTTACTGAGCACAGATTGAACGCACCACAATGTAACCCAATGGAACATCCATTTACGTCAACTGTTCGGTGCCTTATTTATAGGGAGGTTTGCTTTCAGAGATTTCTGACAGAAAGACCTTTCTGACAGGTTTAGGACACAAACCTACTTGGTGAGGTTTAGGAAAAGATTATTTGGGTTAAAATAAACCTGTTCTGGCATAAAATCTTGGAGTTAAACTTCTCCTGTGTGTGAACTACACTGCCCACCGGTTGCTAAAAGCTAATAGATAATGTTAACTACCTCTCCTGCCAATTAAGCACAGATTTGTTGTTCACTTTGTAGCTTCACGCTACGGGTGTGTGTGGATATAGTCATTCTGAGCGCCAGAGCACACTATGGCACAAACTGGACCACTCCATAAATTCGGAGAGCTGTTGAAATGCAAGTTTACCGTTCAGTTATTCAGAGCACCTCACTCCCGGAACGGTGAAGCGTACTCTGGGCACTCGAGCGAAAGCATTAATGTTTATCTCCTGCCCAATCAAGACAACTGCATGAGGCATCCAGGTTATACTTCACCGGTGTTTCTGACAGTAGCAGCGACTTGGGTGTGTGATGCATCTGTCGTGGCAGGTGTACTGCGTACCCAAGGAAGTGGTATTGAGAGTGTAGCAGCCCGTTCTGAACATGCTCTGAACAGGCACTGCACTAGTCATTTCAAATTAACAACATCTGTGAAAGCAAGCGGGCTTGTATGCAGTTCTAGAAATACATGTTTTCCCAGGCCTGACTCAAGTCTTTAAGTGAGAAAAACTGACCAGACCTAACCCAACTGTGAGTAAATGTAGGTTATGGCAGGTCTGTTTGTTGACTTTGCCAGAGGTTTTGGCAGTTAGCCGTCAATCACTGGGAGGACTAACGCTGCCTTCATGTGTTTGTCCAAAGCTCCCATTTACCAGCTGTCAAGTAGTAATTAGAAAGCCACTGTGTTTGGGTGCTGAGTCACAAACACAGAGGATGTCGAGAGAATAAAGCAGCTCTTGAATGGAAGCAGGGCCTTTGCTTACTGCAAACTACAATATAGACACAAATCATTCTGTTGATATAAAGGTCAGTAAAACATGATTCAGAAACTTGAGAAAGTAATGCAGCCCACTTGTATGTATGACATTCATGTTCACCTTCTACATGTCAACTTGCATTTCTAATATTTCGGCCCAATTCCAAACCACCCCCTACACCCTCTCTCTACCCACTTCCCCTCTGTGCGTTCACATGGAGGGTCTGCCATAAATACTTGCCATCCCAAACCAATTAGTGGGGAGTGGACATGAGTTCTAAAACCCTCTGACAGCGAGTCCACATCAATGCTTACTGATGATGTGCAACGCTGTTTAGTGTTGATAACCGAACATGCTCCAACATAAGTTCTGTACAACTACTGCTACAAACATTTACTGTAAACTGCTCAGACGAAGATTTGATGTATTCTACTTTATTGTCAGACAGACAGTTTATTGTGAAGGGAGGAACAGTAGCAGTGAAGGTGATGATCTGTTATTGACAAGGGTCCGAACTACAGAACCTCCGTGTTATTAATATATTATCCTCATAAAGTTTAGGAGCAACATAACCCTCGACTACACAAGCTGAAACTAAAGCTGGCAGTAGGCTCCGTAGTCTGACTGTTTAGGTTAGTTTGTCATGTATCTTAGTAGTAAACTAAAGCTGGCAGTAGACTCTGTAGTCTGACTGTTTAGGTTAGTTTGTCATGTATCTTAGTAGTAAACTAAAGCTGGCAGTAGACTCTGTAGTCTGACTGTTTAGGTTAGTTTGTCATGTATCTTAGTAGTAAACTAAAGCTGGCAGTAGACTCTGTAGTCTGACTGTTTATGATAGTTTGTCATATATGTCATGCATTTATGCTTTCCTTGCCAGAGAGAAGGAAGTTTGTCCCGAAGATTGCCGTTGTATTAATACCCTACACCATAAAGAAGGATGCTTCATTCAGCTGTGAGTGGTACTACAAACAGAGTTCACTTATCACAGAGTGGGAGGGCAGAATAGGACCTCCCAGTGGGGTGTGGAAGCAGGATAATCCAGTTAAAATGGTGGTTTAATAGCTAAAGTGGTTGCTGCTGTACAGTATATTGATAAGCACCAGGCAGCCAGGCCTGTGGTAAAGGCACTTCACTGTGCACACTGATCACACAGCTCTGCTTTCACTGATCACAGCAACACCACAGCGCTGTGTGGAGGAGCTCCTGAGTCTATCCACAACAACGAGTCATAGTGTGTGACTCATGGACATGTGGCAGAGTGAACCTGCTGGCTGCTACTAAAAACAACTAGATAACCAGCTGAGTTGTTAAGTGGAAGAGAGCAATGTACTCTTGTGGCCTACATTTACCAGGTACAACCCACTCAAAGCCTGTTCAAGTTGACTAAATGAGAGACCGGCCACTGCCCTGCTCACAACACCACAGCTCTTTTTTGTTCTGTCGCAGAGGGACGCCAATGAATTGAAGGAAACCCAAGTTATGTGAAAACTGATCTGATAGCAGTGAGGGTTGCGAGGACACGGACTGCAGAGGGGTGGTGGGCTAAAAAAAGGTTCAGAAACAGTTGGTTCTGATAGATTTTCCGCCAGGAGTTCCTAAGGCTGCTCGGCTTTACTGGCCAGCTGCGTGGCACCAGATTCCTCCACTCCATGATTCACAACTACAGATTATTTATCAGTTTCAGAGCCATGGTTACAACCTCTCATACTATTTCTGCTGCAGGCTGCCTCATTAAGGGCTGCCTCAGCTTCACTGGGTTATCTTTAGCTTAGCATCAAACCCATACAAATCAGGATCTGACAGAAGTTATCAGTTGGAGCTTTACATGGTAGTAAGTATTTAGATGTGTCTCAGCAATTATGTACCAATAAAACTGGAGGAATTATGCAGTTATCTTCATAAGTCTGCTTTGCTGCATTTATAATTCATTTCTTAAATCAATTACTGAGATGCTAGGCTATGTATCTGTCAGATTAAAGGGAAAATGGACAGCGTATCGACTGTTGAGAGACTGTAGGTGAACTCAGAATCATGAGTAACATCTTCATAATCGTCTGGAGGTTGACTAATACCTGGTTTGTAGTCTGGTGCCTTCACAGCCTTCTGTGCCTTGTCCTTGAGATAACAAAGCTGCATACAAAAAGCCATAAATACCAGACATAACTTCCATGTCAATCCCATTCCACAGCCCCACCTTCAAGAGGAAGTCACACACACACACACACACACACACACACTTCATTCTCTGTGGTGCAACAATGCAGACACGCAAACAGAGCATGCCATCGCCCTCAAAGATCACATCACACTCAATATACTGTATTTCCTGCAAAACAAAACACATTTTAGACGCTGACAATGCACATGACACTTTTTTAACCTGTATCGATCTGCAAAGCATTGACTTTACTCATTTTCAGCAATACCCTGCTACACGTAATGTGCCCTGACTTCAGCCTCTTAACGGCACCGTTGAGGGGGATTAGGCCCGCAAACATGACTTTGCAGTACATCCACCAACAAATGCCACACACACGGTCTGTCGGAAACTAGCTGAAGTTACGCTACAGCGGGCATGAAGCCACCAGCAACGCAAGCTAAAACTCCTGGACAGAGAACTGGAGACAGTGAACGCAGCACCACGGCTGCTAAAGTAACTCTCCTGATGGTGAACTGGAGACAGTGAACGCAGCGCCGTGGCTGCTACAGTAACTCTCCTGATGGTGAACTGGGGACAGTGAACGCAGCACCGTGGCTGCTACAGTAACCCTCCTGATGGTGAACTGGAGACAGTGAATGCAGCACCATGGCTGCTACAGTAACTCTCCTGATGGTGAACTGGAGACAGTGAACGCAGCACCGTGGCTGCTACAGTAACCCTCCTGATGGTGAACTGGAGACAGTGAACGCAGCACCGTGGCTGCTACAGTAACTCTCCTGATGGTGAACTGGAGACAGTGAATGCAGCACCATGGCTGCTACAGTAACTCTCCTGATGGTGAACTGGAGACAGTGAACGCAGCACCGTGGCTGCTACAGTAACTCTCCTGATGGTGAACTGGAGACAGTGAACGCAGCACCGTGGCTGCTACAGTAACTCTCCTGATGGTGAACTGGAGACAGTGAACGCAGCGCCGTGGCTGCTACAGTAACTCTCCTGATGGTGAACTGGGGACAGTGAACGCAGCACCGTGGCTGCTACAGTAACCCTCCTGATGGTGAACTGGAGACAGTGAACGCAGCGCCGTGGCTGCTACAGTAACCCTCCTGATGGTGAACTGGAGACAGTGAATGCAGCACCATGGCTGCTACAGTAACCCTCCTGATGGTGAACTGGAGACAGTGAACGCAGCACCGTGGCTGCTACAGTAACTCTCCTGATGGTGAACTGGAGACAGTGAATGCAGCACTCTACTGATGGTGAACGGTTGTTTGTTGTGCTCATGTACTGCAGCTGGTGCACCGCAGCATGCGAGGCACAAATCTTGTCAGTTAACGGTTAATTATTGAGTTACTGAGGGTCAGTCATCAGTTAAGATTTTTCAAAATGAGCACACCTAGTTCTCACCAGTCTCCCCTTGATAGACATGCCCACACATAATCACATGCAGTTTGGGGCAGTATCACAACATATTACAATATATTGAATTGTTACCCCAGTATCATGATATGTATTGTATTGCAAAATTCTTGCAATTCTGCACAGCCCTTTGCTGCAGGTTAAAATGCATCCAAAATGAACAAAAATACACTGTTCACAAACAACTTCAATGAGAAATGAAAGACAAAATTTGCAGATTGATATTGATAAAGAAGGTGCAGGATCCACTCAGATAGGTGCCTGTCCCAATGTGGAACATCCCAGATCATGTTACGGTGAAATCTGGCAAAAATAACTTATTTTCCCAGAACATTTACAGCTTTCTACTGTTAACTGCTCAAGTAGCTCCCAGTGCCTCGCTCAAAGGCACCTCCACTTCAGCTACAAAGGAAGGCAAAAGCATTTCTCACCCATTTCCACCTCCCACACTCAGCTGGCCTGGGGATTCAAACTGGTGACCTTCCGGCTCTCTGTAGCTGGAGCTTTGGGTGGCAGCGCTGTCTCTCAACACTCACCGCGAGGCAATTGAACACAATGAGACTGCTTGCACTCAGGCGCTTAGCGATGACATGCCAAGTATGCACCCGCCAAATCTTCACCCTTTATTGCCTTACGAAATGCACTTACTGTATGTCATCATGCTCTTTGAAGCACACAGACAGCGGGACATTACCAGCACTTCTGTCTTTGGTCAGCTCATTCCATCAGTTCACTCCACCGCTCGTGGTGTTATCAGGTCCTCACACACAGGAAAAAAGGCCTCTGCGAAGCCTTTTACCACACCTCTAACAGGTCCTCATTATGGCAATGAATACTTCTCAGTCAATCTGAATATAAATCTGTCTGACAGACTTTTCTCACCCATCTGAGGGAATTTCTGCCTTTATTGAAAGAGTGGCCCCCAACACAACAGAGTTCAGTCAAAGTAAGGCCTTGTCATCAGTACAATGCCACACTTTGAAAATTTCAAGGTTTTTATTTCAAAGTAATATCTACTGGGATATATTAATGTATTATAATTATTGATGCATTAATATGTTCATTTTTTTAGTCTACAGTCCACAACTGCTAGAGTACAAAATAGTTCACAAGAGCACAAGATCTAGTCTCTTAATTTTGCTTTCAAAATGCACCAGATTGATGCTTTTAGCTTTAAAATGTACAAAATCTTGATCTCAGAGCCTCCTGGAGAGCTTCATTTTGAGCCAGGAAGCCCCTGAATGTCATGCTAAGAATACGTATATGTGGCGGAGAAGCAGTCACTGATGCATCCCTGCTGCAGTGTACTGCTGGACGTCCGTGTGCTTGGCTGAGGAGAAAACCCTCCGCCGGAAATGCTTCCCGCAGCTGTTAGGAGTATCATTCTCCACCTTGAGGCCAACCAAAAGACAAATAGCAGCCAGGTCATGTGACTCCTCTGCTGCTGAGATGCCATTCGCTCTTATTGCAGCCCTCTCAAGCATTCAAGTCATAGCTGTCTCCCTCAGTGAGCAGACCCTTTTCACCTACATCAGGATAACTGACTTGTAATACAATTCATTAATGTTTATCAAATGCCTAACCCTTCTGCTACTGGTGATCAGTATATATGGCCTACACTAAAAGGATCTTTAAGTATTTAAGTGATATTGATCTACGATGTCTACGACAGCTTTCTAACTTCATAAGAAGTAAAAAGGAAGTAAAGGGAAACACGTCCATCATCTCCAAAGCTCTATTATTTACATGATGTTACTTGTTTAATATGTAGACATAGAAATAATAAAGCCACAGAGACCACATCATTATTTCCACATCCATGCACATATGTCTCTATGCACGTATGTGTATTTGTAATTGCAATTAATTGCATGAGTGTCCGTAGTGAATCACAATTAATCACAAGTTAATCACACATTTTTAACCAGTTCTACAGGTACTTTAAAGGGAGATTTGTCAAGTATTTAATACTCTTATCAACATGGGAGTGTGCAAATATGCATATGCATATGTTTTATGCATATGTATCTTTATATTTATTATCATAAATCAATTAACAAAACTAATCAATGACAGATATTGTCCAGAAAACCTCACAGGTTCTGACTTTAGCATCAAATATCTGCTCAAATCATAACATGGCAAACTGCAGCCCAACAGGTAACAACAGCTGTCAGTGTGTCAGAGTGCTGACTTGACTAGGACTTGATCCAGACTGACTGGGACTATCATAAAGTGGGCATGTCTGTAAAGGGGAGACTGGTGGGGACCCAGAGAACCATTTACATTCACACATCTGGAGGTCAGAGGTCAAGGGACCCCTTTGAAGATGGCCACGACAGTTTTTCCTCAACAAAACTTACCTTAACTTTGGAGTGTTATTCGACCTGGTTGGTACCGATGGATTTCTTACCTTAAAAATTACACACTGCATTAATGCCTTTAAGAAATTAGTGCCATTAAAATGAATTTGCGTTAATGTTACCATGTTAACTTTGTAATATACTGTATATATAGTCTTGAACAGGGATTTGGGACTAATAAAGGAATATCTTATCTTATCTTATCTTATCTTTAATAACTTGAAATGTGTTGTGGCCCATTGTGTCAAGAAAAAAAAAAATGCAAATCAAAGTGGAGATTATGAGGGCTGTTCACTTCGTGCTCCAAAACAAGGTATGGTCTGTAAAGTGAGATCTGGAAACCAGATATCTCAGCACCTGCCCGAGAACTTGTTGAGTCACTGGCACTGATCAACAGTTCCATACATGTTCCACACGTTCACTTTACTAAGGTGGTTTTGCACCTGTAGCACATTTGCACCCATGTAGCAGTACAGGTTATATTTACTGCCGATTTTAGGACACCGAGACGCTTGATCGGCCATGCCATCCTGCACTATGCAGGATGGGCAGGTCTGATGTGTGCTGTTCCCTTTTCCCACACACCCACAGTCGGCCGACCTGTGGAGGTGCAGTGTGTGCAGCCAGTGATCAGCTGTGCTGGTGCAGCCGACAGAGGACGGGACGGACAACACAGCGCTGGATCTGAGCAGACTGGCATCAACAGGTGTTCCTTTGGAGGGTGGCAGCGCCGGACTGGCCCGACACGCTGCACGCACGCACGCGCGCACACGCACACACACACGCACACGCACACACACACACACACACACACACACACACACACACACACACACACACACACACACACACACAAGAACCCAAGGCAGCACATTCCTCTAAGGAATACCACAGCAGACCGGCTCTGTTATGACATCTCTAACCAGGAGCAGAGGCAGGCCAGTGGGTTTGGGAGGCCAAAGGGCGCCATGGAAGATAGAGAGAGGAAAAGGGCGGGTTAGGGAAGAGGGTGAGGGGAGTGAGGTGGACTTAGCTAACCCAGGGATATCCCTCAACTGACCTCTCCGCTTCCCTCTTCACACTGAAGAGAAGTTTCCATGGATCGGTAACTGAGAACAGGGAAACATTTCAAACAAAGGGAGACTTTGGGCAGCTAGGAGATAGTCTTTAGCTGATTCCACTTTGACAAGCATTCACCTAACATACCCCTCTCTTTGTTCTACAAACTTGTCTCTGCATACATGTTTTTTTTAATCTGATGTCTTTGTTTGCACATTGTGGATGTGAGGGTGAACGCTCCACAATCTTTACTTGTGTGTATGCTTGCAGTGCTGTTGTGCAATCTCCAGTGGAGGGAAAAAAAGACTCCTTTCAAAGTGTTATGGGAAGTGTGGTTTGTTTTCTTCCACCAGAGCTCAGGTGGCTTTATCGGAGATGCGAAAGGTTGCAAAATATCAGCAAATATAGGGTCTAATTTAATAGACCACTACTGCTGCAAGAATTTCATAGAGACCCACACAGGCAGTTGCCATTGGCAAAGCTACACTGAACCACAACAAACAAAGGCTTTCAGCTGGGTGGACTCCGTTGTCCACCACGCCCTGACAATATGTTTTCAGAGTGAGACAGCAAGGGAGCAAGGGAGTACGTATGAGAGCCTGAGGCCCACGCTGTTACTGATAGGACACCAGATCAAAGACCTTTCCCATCGTTTGAGAGCATAGAAAACCTGAGAGAGATGAAAGACCATCAGCACACTGTGGGAGACATGATGAAGGACAGAGCAGTCCCTGTATGGCATTTACAAACAGCACAGAATAAGACCAGCTTTCTGTCCTGCATCTGTGAGGAAATGTTGGAGGGAGTCTGGGGGGATGTGGGGCCAGAACCTGCCCACAGGATAAGCAGGGGAGTGATAAGACAGCAGCCTGCAATATCCATCGCACAGGAAACAAGCAGCCGGAGGGCATCTCACTATCTGCTTACTCACACAGCATCAATTCCATGCATGCATTGCAAAACTCTTCTAGTTCACAGTTATTTTACATGTTTCTAATCAGCTCACTGCTGCAGCTTTTTATTGTAATACTTTTCTATTCGGTTTGTTTCTCATCTATGTACCAACAGACTTGTGGGCGGAGTGTAAAGTGGAGGGGGAATAATTCTCTAAACATGTTGGTTAACGCTGGTTAGCAAGTTTAGCGATTTTTGTTGGCTTGTCTTTTTACAATGTCTGACAAAAATACTAGTTTTTCTCGAAGTACTGTCACTCACTCGCCACGAAGTGTTAGTTGAGAAAGTTAACATCAGTCAATGGGACCAGATTAGCCAACCGCTACGCTGCTGGAGACTACTTCAGCAGGAGGACGTGGCTGGCTAACGTTAGCTAGCTAATGCTGCTCTCCTCCCAGTGAAGTTGTCTCCCACTTTAGCATGGTGGAATTAGAGAGCTAGCCAGCTAACTAGCCAGTTGCTAAATGAGTACAATTTAACAACTTAACGCTTCATCCACACACTCTTGTCACAACGTAGGAAAGCACAGTGCTATCACCAAATGAGGGACAAATTTGTTAGGCTCATTTTCTGTGATACATGACAACATGGGGTAACTAGCCAGCTAAGTTAGCTAAGTAGCCAGCTCTCTAAGCAGCAGACTGGTGACCAATGGCAGCGCTCTAAAGATAAATTGAGGGCATATAAATCTTTGGATGCCTATAGGTAACTATCCTTCAGTACAGTCAGTCAAAAAGACAATCGTAAAATAGAACCTCGCAAACTACGGCGCGAGCTGCACTTATTTCCTGCACACCTCTTTATTATTATGACACTGCAATTGTCCTCGGCACCCCCGAAAAATTTAAAATTCAGAAGTGGAGGCCAAATGTGAAAATGCAAACTGAAGTGTTTCTCAGAGCAGTGCACTATGAGAGGAAGTGCTTGTGTCACACACACATATCCTGCTGCAGAAGCTAAAGTGTGCACGACTGTGAGAAGCACAGAGGCCAAAGATAACCGCTGAACCGTCTTCCTGTGCTCTGTCACTCAGGGGTTACGTTCAAAAAGCAGCCCGGCGTGTTGGAACGGCGCTCATGTGGAGGTGCAGTGACACGTAACACTAGAAAGGCCAGTAGATGTGTGGATGGAAGAGAGAGCCAACAAGCAGATGAAGGGGGTGATTCTACTTAATATCTGATTGCTTGGTTGGGAACGTTGAACAGTGCTGGTTTACGACTGAGAGCGGATCGAGGAAAAGTCACAGCCACACAGTTTGAAATCTGAGAGATTTTCTTCTGCTCGAAAACCCAAACAGCCATTAACTGATGTGGAAGAATCTGATACTGCTGTCAGCTTGACCTTTTAGTGACAAACCAAGATGGAGAATTAAGATGCAAATTGTAAACCGACAATATCCAATTAATGCTCAAAGTTACAAGTACATGAAGAAACTAGCAAGTTTGTTTTAGCGCCACTAATTTCTGTAACGCACTAACACAACTTGCAAATTTTAAGTTGTAGCGGACTTTTAAAGCTGAAGATACTGGCATCATATTAAACTAGACAACCTGAGGAATCAACTACGTCACACTGGCTTGTCGCAAAGGAGCTAACATAACACTACATTTTGGTGAGGAAAAACTGTCATGGTCATTTTCAAAGGGGTCCCCTGACCTCTGACCTCCAGATGTTTGAATATAAATGGGTTCTCTGGATCCCCACCAGTCTCCCCTTAACAGACATGCCCACTTTATGATAGTCCCAGTCAGTCTGCATCAAGTCATAGTCAAGTCAGCACTCTGACACTCTGACAGCTGTTGTTGCCTGTTGGGCTGCAGTTTGCCATGTTATGATTGGAGCATATTTTTGATGCTAAAGTCAGAACCTGTGAGGGTTTCTGGACAATATCTGGTATTGATTAGTGTTGTTATTGATTTCCAATAATAAATATATACATACATTTGCATAAAACAGCATATTTGCCCACTCCCATGTTGATAAGAGTATTAAATACTTGACATATCTCCCTTTTAAAGTACATTTGGAACTGGTTGAAATTGTGTGATTAATTTGTGATTCACTACGGACACTCATGCGATGAATTGCAATTAGATATTTTAATCGATTGACAGCCCAAATGCACATACGTGCATAGAGACATGTGCATGGATGTGGAAATAATGATGTGGTCTCTGTGGCTTTATTATTTCTATGTCTACATATTAAACAAGTAACATCATGTAAATAATAGAGCTTTGGAAGTGATGGAGCAGCATATTTGTCCACTCCCATATTGATAAGAGTATTAAATATTTGCCAAATCTCCTTTTAAGGTACATTGTGAACAGACAAAAAATATGGGATTAATTTGCAATTAATCACAATTAATTATGGACATTCATGTGATTAACTGTGATAAAATACTGTAATCGACTGACAGTCCTAGAAGATACCATTTTCTAACTGCTATCGTTTGGTCAAACTGAATCCTGGCACCTGGCTTTATGTGAAAGTAAATCACTGAAAACAATATCCCAACAACAGGAAGTAAACAAGTTCTCTGTGGGCTCAGCTGATTGCGTGTTAATATGATGCTACTTTAACAGCACATTTTCTCATCACTCAGAATAAAGGGGCAATGTAATCCTACTGGTCTGCTGCCCCTATTGTCCAATAAATCATAAAAACAAGGGTGGAAATGAACGATTCAAACACAACACTGATCCCACTAACAATGCCCAAGTGTCTCGAGTGCTGCACTGCTGTCTCTCCAAACATGTTTAACACACCAGCAGCTCTGGTTCCAATTAGTTTAAATGCTGCATCCAAAGGAAACCAGCAGAGGAGCTCTGCTATATTCCTTTAATTGATGGTTGCGCTACTATCCTATTTCATAGCCCAGTTTCTGCAAAGGAAACTTGAAAAACACTTCATTAGCATGAAAAGCTGCTCTTTAATTATTCCACCGTGTTCATGCCTGATTTACAAGTGCCATTACACGACATGTCTATTTTGAGTTCATTTATTTAGCTGAACAGTCCACCAGTTTTTGCACTGGTGATTTTAGTATTAATATAATGAATAACGACATTAGACATTTTTTAGTCAGTGATTCTTCTTTTCTACACACCATGGGAAAGTTTCTGCATCTGCTTTTCTTGTATTCATCACTGAAACTAAGACTTACTGCTAACAACAAGCTTATATCACGTTTTAAAAAGGGACTGTATGTAACTTTTTACATGTATAAATCATTTTTTATTGTCAATGTGTGAACAGGTCAGTGACTTTCTGGGTTCCTCTCAGCGTGTAGACTGCTTTTAATGTGAAGAACTCCGTGAAAATGTGCCGTCATGTACACTCACAAGTGCCTATACTCACTTACATTTACTACACTTACGCTAACAGAGTGCAACCGAAGCTAACCTTCAGTTAGAAATGGAGTCCGCTAACGCCAACCATCAAGCCCCCACGACGCAGACTCCAAGTTATTTCTAGTGAAGCCCGACTTACAAAACAGGAATGTGACCGAAATCGGCCAAAAACTAGTGTTGTGGGCAAAGAGTCGAGTCAGTGTGAAAAGTGTGTGTGCACGTAAGAAGTGAGTGGTGAAGCCCGTGTGAGAGAGCGGCTGCGAGTGTGAGAAAACGAGCGAGCAGCAGAGCAGAAGAGCGTTAGTTTAGCTTTGAGAGTATCAGTGAACGTTCAGTGGAAGTCGCAGTTCGTGCAGAGCTGTGTCTTGTTTCCTGCTGCTGAGTGGAGTGATGGGGTTAAATCCAGAGCGGGTAACAGTATCGACTCCGGCTCGTGTGTCTTCTATCAGGAGGCTGAAGCAGGAAAAGTCAACACTAAGATCAACACTGGTTCAATCAAGGAAGCTTTGTTTGGTAAGTTAACATTGCCAAGCATGCGAAACAACAACATATTGTGCTTTTAGCTGGCTAACACTAATCAACACGATACCCGTCAATCACTGTCACTGTTGTGAATCATCATTCTGTTATTCTCTTGCAGATGCATTTCACCGTAATGCACATGTTGCATGCTACTCAAGTAATGACTGTGCACGAAGTAACTAAACAGGCGATAAATAAATATAATAAACATGGAGCACCAGCCCGCCTCGTTAAAGGAGACCGGGTGTCCTCCGTTAGAGCCCCACAGCCTTTACAGGAAGGCCTTTTAATAGCAATCCCTTGTTTTAATATCATTATTCTGTTTTTAATCTTTTGTTCAACATTTTGTTTTGGCCTATGTTTTTATGTTTTCATCTGGATGTTTGCACTATTTTAACTTACGTAACGCACTTTGTATCTATGTTTAGATAAGTGCTATACAAATGAAGTTTATTATCTATTATTATTATTGATGTTCGAGGGACAGGACCAGAAGGCTGCCCCCAGGTAACCAGGACATTTAACCCTCTGCTGCTCTGTTCATACTGCTCTCCGCATACAGTACAAGACTGTGGTTTTGCAGGGCTGCTCCCAATGTGAACGCCTGTGCAGATGTGAACCAAGAGAGAGCTGATAGTGAACTTGTCAGGCTGAATTTGCCTGGATCTTTTGCAAGTGTGCTGAAATAAAGTTGTGGCGAAGTTAGACCCACCCAGGCAGTTGTAGGTGTGCGCAGCTTGTGACAGAGCATGTGTCAGTTTGGGGAAGCTGAGACAGTGATTTTTAAGGAATAGAAAGGCCATCAGAGGTGGAAACTAGAGCCCAGGTCAAGGCACAGTGGTGGGGGAGGGGGCAGCAGGATGTGTTTCACTCTTCTCCTGTTTACTGATGCGTGTAACGAGCGAGACATAAGAAGGTGCGCTATAATAACACCTTTGACTGCACAGTGTGGCGCGTGATAACAGAGGCCCAACAAAGTGGAACTGAATCTCATTCGCACGGCGTTGCAATAGCCGACAGCAACGCTGGGTAAATTTGCCTGTAGCAGCTTTCACCTGGGTTGCGTACTGTGGCATAGTTCACTCTAAAATTTTACGATCACTAAAATGTGACTTTTTACGTGCTAGAGTTATTACTCGGGATCTACAAACTGTAAGTTAAACAGGCCCTGACAAATCAGGGAAAAGCAGCAAGATTTACACTCGTTACCACCCAAATACCTTTCACACATGAGCAAACTGAGCTGGTCCCACACCACAGCACTTCACTGATGCAAAGTGTGATGAAAATGACCACCTCAGTGTCGTTTAGACTTTCATTTAAGTGTCTGAATTACAGGTGTCAAAGTTGCATTAACACAAATTAACTTAAATGCCACTAATTTCTTCAATGCAACTTGTGATAGAGTGAAACTAGAAGACCTAAGGAATCCAGCGGTACCAACCAGGTCATACTAGTGAATGAGGTTAAATAACTCCAAAGTTACAGCACATTTTGTGGAGGAAAAACCGTCACGTCCATGTTCAAAGGGGTCCCTTGACCTCTGACCTCCAGATGTGTGAATGTAAATGGGTTCTCTGGGTCCCCACCAGTCTCCCCATTACAGACATGCCCACTTTATGATAGTCCCAGTCAGTCTGGATCAAGTCCTAGTCAAGTCAGCACTCTGACACACTGACAGCTGTTGTTGCCTGTTGGGCTGCAGTTTGCCATGTTCTGATTGGAGCAGATTTTTGATGCTAAAGTCAGAATCTGTGAGGGTTTCTGGACAATATCTGGCATTGATTAGTGTTGTTCATTTATTTCCAATCATAAATATATACATACATTTGCATAAAGCAGCATATTTGCCCACTCCCATGTTGATAACTCTCCCTTTAAGGTATATTTTGAGCAGAAAAAAAAAAAGTGTCATTAATCACGATTAGCTCTTTGAATCAACTGACACACCTACAGGGAGTTTGAACATCCCCAGCTCTCAACCATCACATGTAAATAAATGGGAACATCTAAGAAATGCCAAAAAACAGATGCACCAAGACCTCAGGGGAAACGTCAATGTGCCCAGCAACTAAAATGGAAACTGTCAGTAGCACTTCTCTTTATTTTCCAGATCAAGCAAGTGGAAGTCTGTACATGTGTTGAGATGGTTCAGTTTTAGCTAAATAGAAATGGCCTGTCGCAGTAGGAACAGCACTGCTCTATTTTATAATTTACAATACAACACTTAATTTTTTTTTTTTAATCAGACGCTACCTAATCGTCATATATATCTCCATTACCTTATCTGTATTATCTAATCTATGTGTTACCCCTGTGCAGTTAGACAGTTTGGCATATAAAACTTGGCTCGTCATCATATCTGCTAAATAAATGACTAACTTATGGATGGGTATAGAGCCTCAATATTTCTGTGAACAAACCAGATCCTGTCCATAACAGAGAGGAACTGAGCAGTCGAATACTGCAAACAGGCACAGAATCTCCTATTCTAAGCAGATGTTAATGTGTTAACGTTGATAATTAACCGTTTAACTGACATTAAGAACCTTAACCGATTAACATGATCAGTTAAACGGTTCAGAGAAATGTTAATAATTAATTTAAAAGCTGAGCAAAACTCAGAGGAGCAGCTTGTCACTAGAAGGAGAAAAGCTGGTCCACGTTAACAGCGGGGCGGACTGTACACACAATGCTACACAATTGCTTCACAGCTATAATGCACCAGCAACCTCACAAACACACAGTGAATGTCGGACACTCACTGAATTCATGCCAGGCGACAGAGTATCGTTACGCAAGGCAGACACACAGCTGACAACCTGTTAGACTAACCTGGTGGAGACTTTTACTGGGAAAGTGTCTGCATGTCGGCGACACGGCAGGCAGCATCGTGGCTGCTAACGCTGACGATGCCCAGACGATGAACTGGAGACTCAGCAGACAAAAACTGCAGCTGGCGCAGCGCTGCATGCAGACACTAATCTTGTCAGTTAACGGTTAATTATCAGTTATCGAAGGTCGGTTATTGGCTAAAACTTTTTTTTAAAAAATAATCCCTAATTCTACGTCATGCAACTACTCATTCTTTGCCTGATGAGATCACTTTTCACTAATTGATACTGTTTCTTATTTAGGCAAATTTCTAATTACCATAACACCTGCATTTAAAGCTCCACAAATCATGTTGACCACAGTGTCAAATGTGGGAATTATCACCAGACTCTTTAGCGTTAAGGAGCTTTTTAGCCTCATTTAGCCCAGTGTTTCGGTTTCATAGCCCATGACTGTACTGTATGATTCTAGGGTTGGGAGATACATATACATGGTACATATGTATGGTATAAACTAGTGGTGGGCATGGTTCTGGTAAAAAAAAAAAAAAAAAAAAACAAGCCGTTCAGTTCACTAGTCACAGTTCAATTTGTGTATGTATCATTCAATTCATTTGAAATAGGTTATGAGGCCGATAGTGTATTTTTTTCATCGCAGTTATTGTCACACTAGAACTCAAAGCCTATGGAAAGAGGCTGGGACACGGTGGACAGGAGCATGAGGTATAACACATGTACAGTGTTACTGAAGCTGCAGTCTAGCGCTGTGATTGGCTCAATTTTGGCGAGGGCGGACCAGATTTTACTGCACATGTGTCGTACCGCCAAAGATACGAGGCATTGATGACGCTGACCCAGCAGAGACACTGATGAAGAGCAGAGTACGGCTGTCATGATAGGAAAAGGAGAGTGGACACGGTAAAGTTCAGGTAGAGGATCCACCAGCGTCGTTTCTCTCTGCTGTGTGGGAGCGTTACGGATTCGATGTTACGTATGATAGTGACGGGACAAAAGTGGTGGATAAAATGTCAACTGTGTGTCAGCACTGTGCTACATGTGTCTTATGCTAGCAGCAACACTTCATATATGATGATCCCAGCAGCATTTAAACAGCCTCTACATGCAGACTGAGACAGAGCAAAAAAACACAACTGGAGCCGAGGAGGACGCTGGATTTCAGCATATGATTCGGGTACTTCAGCCTCGCTATAATCACATAAACTACACAGTAGAACTGTATGAACAGACACAACGATGAATGGTGAAAGAAGCGTCCAACACAGACCATGTAGCTGTGACTACAGACGGATGGACATCAGGGCTGAATGTGGACAAACTCGTCTCCTAGCAGACGAACATGAAGACAGGATGAACAGAGCAGAGCTGATCTGAATCAGTGTGTTTGGTTTATGCTGCACTTTATGTCGATGGTCTGAACCTCTGTGTGTTTTATTATTATTATTTAAATATCAGGGAATAGAGAGTCAAGCTGGTAGGTATTTGGTAAATGGTAAAATAAAAGTAAAAGTACCGCGCCTTTCAATTCTCCCGACCACATCAGGATGTGATCTAAATAGTCATTCACACACTGATTTCAGGTTAAGTATCTTGCTCAAGGACACTTGGACATGGACTGGGGGAGCCGGGGACTGAACCAGCAACCTGAGATTGGTGGACGACCTGCTCTACCTCTGAGCCACAGCCACACCTGTAAATCTTAAAACCCGCAACACTTCAAATTATTGTTCTCAGGAACTTTAACTTCCATTCAGAATTAATTTTAATATGACCAAGTCTTTTGTTTTTAACTCAAGCGCTGTCTGACGCGAGGCAGCTGATTTGGTTATTTAAAACCATTTTCTTAATTGACTTTACAGTTACCGTATTATGATATATACCAGTACCATGACATACAATTACATATACCGTCATAGAATAATACTGCATTTATACTGTACATTCGAGAAGAAATCTTATTCATTTCATATTTCTGGTATTTATATTTGACACACTTAATAGAACCCACTTCTCTGCACTTATTTGCACTGTGGTTATATATTATATATTTCATGTCTTAATGCAAATATTTGCACATATTTCATATATTCTCATTTTCTTATATCTCTTTGCATATACTGCCTTTATATTGTAACATTATGCACATAATGTACATGTAATTCTAGTAATTTATTTCTGTTTTCTTACATTTCTTTAAGTTTATGCAAGAGCAATTGTAATGCCACAATTTCCCCCAGAGATCAACAAAGTATTTCTGATTCTGATTCCTGTAGATTTTGGCCATACTGATTCAGTTTCACTACTCACCTCAACCCTGTTTCCAGCAGCAGCCAGCAGATGTTTTCAGCAATAATAACCCAGGCTACCTGCCCAGCACCAACTAGCATGGACAGACTCAGTTTGTTACCAGCTGGTCATGAAAGTCAAACATTTAGACCAACCCAGAGCTTGAAGGAGAGGTAATATTGGACCCGCATATATCAGGTGGCCAGAAGCAACTAAAAGTGAATGCTGATACACTGTGGTGTCTGCTGGATGTGTAAATAGGCAACTATAAAGTCAGACTTTGTCAAGGCTGTGGATTGGTCGGCTCCTTGAGGAGTTCTTCTGCTGTCAAGTGGCCAAAATAAATCAATGAATGCAGCTTTATCTTATCAAAATAAAGCCTAATCATGCATAACTTCAAACTGCTACAGATCAGCAAACCTCACATGATCTTGTGCAAGAGCTATCATAACGGTGGATCATTTGTAAAGCTGCTGCAAAAGCGGCAAAAACAAAACGCGCTCTGCAAATTGAACGAGCGCTGTGCAGACGACAGCTAGAGGTGCAGCGGTCTGTGCGGTGTCAGCCCCGATGCATGCAATTTAACCCTTGAACTGGAGAGAACCACGGGCAGCATGTGTAATGGAGGACTCCATTTAAAGCGGAGAAGTCAGGAGAGCAGGGGGAGGGGGCTTCAATAAGAGCCTCTCTTCCTGACAGCCACACACTGGAGTGGGGGAGGGTTAAAAACACCAAGCCCTCTTCCTGAGTCGGCAGCAGTGGGCATAATGTGATGGATCCTTCCCTTCCACCTACTTGATTCCCGTTTGGTATTATGGGTCCGTCTCACCCCGACACTTTTACCCTGAAGAAAACACGCACTGTAGAGTATAATAAATAACCTGACAGTGCAGTGAGTATCAAGTTATACATCTACCCTCGTTCAGAGTCTGACACACACAGAAAGAGAAAGGTAAACCAATATAGTTTCCTGGGTTAAACTGACTCAAACAACAAGCATTTGTACTCCATCCAAACACTCATATGTAGCAATTATCCTTCCCCTTGTGAAAGGGGAAAAAACTACACTCCCCCACCCTTTGCTCTGATTGGTGATAAGTTGTTGTGCAAACTGCGAATGATAAATCAGGAAACAGGTTTTGTAGGAAAGAAGATTTGAGTGTTGGCACAGAGCTCATGACAACATGCCACAACCTCAGCTTGTTGTAAAAGTTCTTAACCACAAGTGTTAGTCCTGCTTGTTTATTGCACAAAAGCAAACACATCAAGTGAGTCCACTTCTTCACTGCTGTCAACAGGCATCAAGGTATCTTAGATAACGCAGTTTACATCTATAATCTGTGTCCTCGCTTGTTGATTTAGCCTGTTAGCATATGCCTAATGACACCCAAACAAAACAATTAGCAGCCTGCTAATGTGTACGATCCTCACCAAAATCCTGATTTAGCACTTATCATACAGGCTGTGAGCGTTCGCAGCGGAGTCTCCACAGAGTGGCAAATCAGCAAGGCCTCCTAGCAACATATTTGCCCTGCTACAGGCACACATGGTTTCAGTTAGGGGTCTGCACCTATAAACAGTTGGCCATGGCAGCTTATTGGTCAGGAAGTGCAATGTTGACTGCAAGTCAAGACAGGCACAAGCTGCTAATGAATGATACACACTCTTACAGTGTAGCTGCGATGACAACACAGCGTCGATCGGAGGAGTTTAGAGGCAGACAGAGGAGTGATTCTGAGCTATTTAGGGCTGTGAATAAAGTCAAAGCGGAGAGACAAGCAGAGACGCCAGTCGACGTTTGCTGAGGATTCAGTTTCAATTCAGTTTTCTATTTTGTTTATAAAGAGAGACAAAGTCCCTCCCCTTCTAGGGGACCACCATGGGTCCTTATATCGGAAAAAATACGAACAGTAGTCTGATCCCCTCTGAATTGCTCCATGAAACACACATATGATGTTTGTCAATTTAAAAATTTTAATTTTGCAAGTCAAGAAAGTCTGCTGTAAAACTGTTAAAGTATCAGACTGTGAAAATACATAATCAGAAAGACGACACAGCCATAAGTCACATAAGTGACGTCTGTCTCGCTGAAGCCATGATGCCCATGTTAGGAATGCTGATCTGTCTTTTTCAGCCCCGATAACAATACCTGGACTTTGGGTAACAGCCAATACTGAGTCCTGCTCCGATACCAGCGTTTAATTAATAAGCTGTATGCCTCACTGTGCGGACGTGGCCGGCATCATTCTGTTATGTGTAAGACATCAGGCTTGATGTAAACTTTGCTTTACTAACTTTGTAAAACAAAATGTAACAAATAAATACATAGATAATAGATATAAAACGTTAATGATTAATATTATTCATGAGTAATGAATCATACACAAAATCTTCAAAATTCACAGGAATTATAATTCAAGTGTAAACCTTTTTAATGCAGCTACAAATTGGTCTTAAACAAAAATTTAAATCTCAGTACATAATGAATATAATATATAAAGTGAATTTAACAGATCAGCCCAATTGTCACTGATACCCGATCCAGCTATATGAGCCAATATCGGCCCAATATCTGATCTGGTATCAGGGCATCCCTAGTCTATGTGTTTCGTACTGGGATGAACTCTCACCAGCAACAGGTCTCGCTCGTTCTCTCTCTTCCTGGTTGATAAAAAGACCCGGAGTCACTGGATAAAACCCATCAGGTCAGATAATGTTTTATCCGTGTGTGGAACATAGCCACGTTAGTTAGCTAGCTAGTGTTGCATATTGTGCAAGACCAGTGATGTAGTTCACTGAGTGATTTCACACAAAACTGAATGATACTACCACAAACATACCACAAACTGAGACTTTCTTGACTTGCAAAATCATCTCATAAATTCATGTCGCAGTTCAAATGGGATCAAAAAAATATTTGTCTCTCACCACTGACTTCTGTATATACATTTTTTCCCAACTATGCTCTCATGGCGTCCACCGTAAGGGGAGGGACTTCACCTCCCTATAGCCCAATATCATAAAGCGATGCCTCAGGGGGCTTTACAATCTGTAGATCATACAACGCCCTCTGTTACGGGATCCTCAATCAGTTAAGGGGAAAAAAAAAAGTTAAAGTGGAAAAAAATGGAAAACACCTCAGGGGATGGATAGATGTGCATTAGATGTGGTGTGTACAGAATAAACAATATACTAAAATTACAACATAGTCGCAGAGATGGAAACTAAATTAAGAAACCAGCCAGGTAGGTTTGACTTGGAGCGTGTGATTTCTAACTACACCAGAGTGAAAACCTAACTTTTATCTCACAAAGTCGATTTACGGTTTCACAGAGCTATTCATGTTTCTGAGCTGCCAGGTTTAGAGCAAAAACACAAACTAGACACAGGCTGATTACCTGCCAAAGCGGCTGGTACAGCCGACTTTCCAGCCACAACCAGCATGTTGCATCATTTGACTGGTGGCTGGCGATAATATGAAGACCAGCCTTAGTGATACAACACGCTGTCAACACACCCGGAGGGGCTTTCGCTGTGCCAAGCAGACCACCACAAACTGCCAAACGCTACCATGAACTGAAAGAGGCTTTATAACCACACTGCAATTACAAAAAAAGACCTGACACGCCTGTCATCGAACGGTAATATTTGTGTTACATTTGGCTGCAATCAGCACGATTAAGTACAATTTAGTCTGCATGAAAATAACCAACAAGAAGAGGCAAAGCCAGGAAGATATCTCAAAGGTCGTCACATTTTTTTAAAATCACTCAACCACGGTCTGTCATAGCTTTGAAATAACCTGATTCTCGCCTCACAAACACCCAGCTTTGAAAATAGGTCAAATGCTGCAACCTGTGCCTCCCGGCCCATCCGGACACCTCGAGAGGCTCTGCAAGAGTAAATCCAACGGGAGGGAGAAGCCTAAAACCTGACAGGTTGGTTTATCTCTCATCTTAACTATACCAAGAACACAAACAACAACCGAGCTGTCATGATGGCTGTCAAAAACTCAGAGCCAGGCCTCTTTCCATCACAACTACCAGGAACATCTGATAGGAGAGGTACAACGTGAGAAAGCGATCAAACAGGTGAAGTGACTCACTAAAAACAAGCAACACTCAGTGGAGAGGTGTGTGTCCTTTAGTTTAACTTGGCCACAGCTGTCGTCTTATTGTGAAAGGATACAGACAGTATAGTGAAGCTTACGAGAGCATTAACATGGGTGTATGATGCATTCACTGACACACAACTGACAACATAAAAAAATAGTTTCAGTGTTATAGCAGAGGGATAAACAGTTAACTGAGGCGCAACAGCCTCATTCTGAGAGATAAAATAACGTGTGTTTGAGGGGAAGTGAGGCTATCGTTAAGGGTAAAGGTAAAGTAAAGGGATTTAGCTAACGTTAGCGAACTGATTTATCGTTTCCATCCACAAATCCTGCGACGTTTCAAAGTGGAGCTCTATGGAAAAAGCAGGCTAACCCGGGCTACAAAACACGTAGCCTCAGCTACAGTTATGATCAAATAAGAGCTATTTAAACATATCCATACTAAAGCGGACCTCGGGGGGAAGTGTTTTAAAGTTAACACAGTGATTTTCCAGCTCGGCCGAGGCGGCAGCAGCCTCCACACTGCGGAGCTAACGCAGCTAGCTGCCCGCTGTGGACGAAAACTTTTCCACATCTGAAAACTTTCTTCTCTCCATTTTCTCTCAAACAGAAAGGGACGGTTTATTAAAGCGCTTATCGCACATGGCGCTCAAATGCGTCTTCGTCTCACCGTGAGGTTATTAACGCGGCATTCTTCCGGCTGTCGCTAACTGGCCAAAGTGCACTTAACTTGGTGTAACTTACCGTTCCGTCTCCGCCGCCGCCGCCGCTCCCCGGGCCGCCTTCAACACCCGATACCGCCGCCGGACCTCCAGAGGGCCGCGGAGCTGAGAGACGAGAAGCCGAGAGGGGTCCAGCTACTACCAGGGAGACGAAGAGCCAACTGCACCGAGGCCCCGGGCCTTGTGTGTCCTCGAAATAGCGTCAGGGGAGGGATACCGAGCCTCGGCTCTCCGCCGTGTGACAGAGACTCGGGATTAACTTTTTGACAGCTCCTCTTCTTCGCCCCCCCCCTCCCCTCGACGGCCCTTCACTTTTCTCTTTTTCCTCACTTCCAGCAGATACGAATCAAAATACTGTCACACAATATGGCGGCTGCTGAAGCGAGCTGCTATCGCGAGAGGAAGCGATGTTTTTCTTTTTTTCCTCCGTTTCCCAAAGCTGAGCGGAGGGAGGAGAGAGCCGAGGCCGCGCCGGGAGCTGAGCGGCCCGCTGCTGCAACTACACACAACACTCACATCGGTTTTAATCACTGTAGTTTAGTTTTAATAACTGGCTGCTGCTGGTCTGGTCTGACCCTTCTAATGGACAGTATTGATCTTATCTCACCTATCCTCATGGAGAGGTTGAAGGTCAGAGGTCAGGTGGAGAAGGACACCTCAGCAGAGGACTGAACCTCTAGTTGAAGTCTGACCTGTAAGCACCACCCGAATCAATAAATCATCACCGTTATCCAGTCGTACAGCTGGATACAGGTTCACACCACTGTTACTCCCAATGACATGGACTCACACCAAACTGTGGTACTTCTGAGTGTAGACAGCTCCGTCTCTGCAGGATTTAACAAGAAAACGTGTCCCCCTAAATACCTGTAAAGACCCATTTCCACTTCCCCCAGAACTAAGAACCTTTTGAGAAACTCGGCACTGTCCAAAATCACATACTATGCGCTACACGCTCAATATGTGGGACATACTTTGTGTGATAGTAACCCGTGCCAACCTCATGTGACCAAAAGGGCGAATCCCTAGAATCAGTCTCAATGAATTTATACAGTATATTACGCCTAGCAAAGTGAAATCTTATGCTGCCAGTTAAATTGAAGTGTTATTGATGTCACAGAGCTGTCTGTCAATGTCCGTTACTTCACTCCCTCATTGCACTGTGGGATACTTATGCCGCTGTAGTGTCGTATGTAGTGTCAGCGTTGCACACTGTAATATTTCACCACAAATAGTATGCAATTTGGCTTCATACGTACTAAACTAACATACTGTTTTAGCAGACTAAATAGCATGTTAGTGTGGAATTTCAGATGCAACCAAGGTCTAAGTTAAGTTAAGACATTTTATGGGGCCTTTTTACCCTCCAAAAGGTCCTGGTTTGGGGGTAGTACTGTACTTTTTAAAAGTGCCAGAACTTTCAGGGTGGAGTTTGCAGGGATGACTGTCGCTCACCGATAAAACTTCTGCATCAACTCGTGTACCGCTTCATTCATAAAACAAGGAAGTACTCAAGTATCAATTTAGCACAAGGGGAGAGCATTTCTCTTTCTTTGATAGCATTAAAAATAAAGTTAGGCTCTGCTGCTGGGTTCCCACAAATGAATAACCCTCAAACACTCAAGAGATGATTTACTGTGGAGACAGATGCTCTTAGTTTCATTTCATTCATTCCATCCAATGTGCATCAGTAAATACATGGAGCAGCAAATATCGTTGCAGTGAGGGAAAGCATGTTTTAAGAGTAAACAGGCGGACACACTGAACTGCAGGCTACAGAGTGTGTTTCCTCGTCTCACGTCAACAGTCTAATTTGCCTAATCATCTCTGTCTTTAGACCACAGTGGAAACACAGACAACAGTGGGCTGTGGGAACCTTTTAATTCCTCGAAAAGTAGTTTGAGGGGCTAAAAGTTCCCAGAACGTTTGGAGGAAACCCAGCTTAAGTCAGTAATCTGTCTAAAGACCAGACAGGGTGCTACTGTCTTCAATGTAAATCACAAAGTAGGGCTGTCAGAGAGCAGCTTCCTCTTATCACTTTTTAACACCTTGTAGATTTGCTGTATTTGACCTGGTGAAATGCTGATGTTGGGGAAGGAAACCACACATTTCATACTCGAGTGAAATACAAAGCTGTTTCCTTTATAGCAGCATATTACATTAGTGCTCTGTCCAGAGATAGTTGAACAGCCATTGCAAAGCATTTCGCTGTTTGTCCATGAGCATGTTGCTCGCAGTCTTTAAAGTTCAGACTCAAAATGAATGTTCCCCTACTGAGAGATGGATTCATGGGGTTTGAAACGGCTCATTCATCTGAAGTCTCTGTTGTTTGTTAACAGTCTTTGTCAAGAGGCAGTTCCAGACGACAGTACGCCTTCTGAGCACTGACGCCTCCAGAAGCACAGAATGTGGAGATACAGTAGGTCTGGTCAAACAAGGCCCAAGACTTACTTTAAAGTGTGCATGATTGCATGTCATTGTCTGTATTTAAACCTTATAAACAACATTTTATCAAATCAATCCAACATTGCAAACAGTCGACTAGATAAGACTTGCACATGCAGTTGTTTCTGCAGCGCACATGGCCTGTAGTCCGAGTGCTGGAAGGCTAAAAGGGTGAGTGGCAAAATCTGGCAAGTGAAGACCAATCACGCTGTGTTCCCTCGCTGGAGGAGGGTAAACACACTTCGCTCGACCACTTAGGCAGAAGAAGGGCTGTTAGTAGCAGCCGAAAGAGCATCAGTGCAAAGTGTGTTTTTACAGCTCTATCATTATACTGTACAGTATATGTCAGCTTTTAGTATCAGTGTTCAGTCTGTGTTTTTATTCATGTTTTGACATTCATGTTTTCCAGACGATGAATCTATATTTGCTTTTTTTTCATTTATTTTGATAATGTTTATATTGTTTTATATTATACCGTATGTATTCTCTGTGAGATATTGTATGTTCTTCAATGAGTATATAAATCATGTTTTTTTATATATTTATATGCATTATTGCAGAAAAACAGCTTTTGGGCAGCTCCTCCATATCATGTGCAGTGTTGCAGATGTCCACTGTGGATTCAGATTTGGTGATCTTTGTGGGTGCAGCCAATCGCTGTTGCCCACAGCGTGAACTGAAATATGGACAAAAAGTAATTGTGAATTTCTGGAATTTCCAGAACTGTAAAATAACAGTGTCCTCATATGAAGACCAGACAAAAAAAGATATTCACTTCACTGCAGATGCAGCTTCAAAGTTTGTTATAAAAACTCTGTCTGAGTCTCTGAAATCTAGCAAACTACTGCTAGCAACCTTAGCACGGCAGCTGAGGTGGCGGCGTTTAGTCCAGCCAGGAGATCCAGAATGGTGAATACTGCAGAGACCTTGTCTTCCTGCTGTCAGGTGAAGTTAACTTTACTGACTGTGGTGATCCTCTGACTTTTCCTCATCATGAGGCTGACATTTATGGTTCCGAGTGAAATATCTATAGGCAAATATTGGATGGATTGCCATGAAATTTGGTACATTTAAACCTCCAAAAACATGGTGAACACAGTAAGCATTAGCATGTAAACGTCAGTATTCATTGTGAGCATGTTAACGTTGTGCGTTAGCATGTAGCTGAAGGCATCACTGTGCCAAAGTACAGTCTCACAGCCGCGAGCATGACTGTGGTCTCTCGAATAAATCAGCTTTTGCTATTCAGCTTCATTTTCATTTTTTGCATGTATATCCATTGTGTTTAAACTGCTTTTGATGCTCAGTTGTAGATAAATATCAGGCAACAATAATACAAATATGTTCAATAACTCCAGAGCATTGTCAAAAAGTAAAAAGAAACAAGATTTAAAAAAAATAGATGTCATCATTTCCAAAATCCACAACATAATTTTATCTGACAAAATATTCTGCTTGAGTCCATATTTGTTGGAGTTTATCATCAAATATGATGACAGATTTTTGAAAACCTCAATAGAAGCTTCAAAGATTAAAAAAGACATCTGGTATAGCCCTTTTAGGCTCTTTGTCTTGTTATGTATTTCATTAATTTAACATTTAACCCTCAATGACAACTGAGCAAAATCCATCTACTGAGGAAGACCATGACATGTGGTTGAAAGCTTACAAAAATCAAAGAAAAAAAAAAACTGGTGAGTGAACCTTGAGTTCTTGAATTTTTCTTGTAAAATATCTTTCCAGGGTTCCCAAGATCAAACTTCAAAATCAGCATGTGTGTTATGTTTTCAGTTCTACAACAAATTTTAAATCAAACTTTACTGACTGACTTAAATGTCTTTCAGCAGCTGCAGCAACAGATATCACATGATGCTAGAAAATCATGTCATGGAAGCTTGTCAGGAAGGAGGTTAAATAACGCTCCAAAGTTAGGCTAAATTTGGGGCATGTCCATTTTCAAAGGGGTCCTTTGACCTCTGACCTCCAGATGTGTGAATGTAAATGGGTTCTCTGGGTCCCCACCAGTCTCTCCTTTACAGACATGCCCACTTTATGATAATCACATGCAGCTTTATGCATGTAGTATAAATGTGTTATTGTCTCATATCCTAAAATGGTGTATCTGAATATTTCTGCATACTGGGGTCCATGAACAGTCTTATGAAACTTTACAACCACAAACTAGAGACCTGGAGCATTCAGGGGATGGATGGCTTTCCTAGCTACACTGACGATAAGGGGGTTTCTGAGCACTTTATACAGCAGAGGTGCTCGCCATCCAATCACCAAAAAATGCAATTCTTACAAAAATTTCCAAATGTCAAAAGTTTTTGATACCAAATCCCAGCATGCCTTTTTCTACGGTGTTCCTCAAGGTCTTGGTGTCTTAATGTGTTTTTAAGGGATTATTGATCATTTTAATCAATTCTTGAGTGTTAAAAATGGCTAAATTTAGCACCAGATCTTTGTAACAAATGGTGTCAACCCAAAAATTGCTGCAACAATACACCTTTACAATATATTTTGTCTCATATCTCACATTAATCTCCAGGTTCCAGCTTTCAGATGATGTTCACCACATGACATCTACTGTTGACCCCTCCCCCAAAGACCCCCGTACCACCTAAAAAAGACAGGTGTGTTGTGGGTCTCCGAGGGTTAAACATTCTTATACCATAAAAATATGAATACATTTTTGATAATAGACTGCTGTGCCTCCCGGCTGAGGGTTTTTGATGATCAAAATGTTGCCTCAGAGGCTTTTTCTGCCCACCAAGAAATCATCATGACCTACAGGAAGAATCCTCCAGTTTCCTCTGGAAATGTTGTACCCACTTTTAAACCATTGATTTTTCTTTCTGCGTGGGCATCATAATCAGGTGTCCCATTATTTTTTTCTTTTACAGCATGATTGATGTGGACCACGTCTTCTGCTCGCTGCTCCTCGCTGCACTGACCCACACATGAGTGAGAAAACAGACGCCTGTGGGAACTCTCATGAAAAAGGACGGTGCATTTGTTCTTCAGCGAGCTGGGTGGAAACATATGGCGTCTCGTGTGTCGGCGTAATGCCGTGACTCACACACACACAGTCGCTCACACACACAAATTGTGGCCCCTGCTATCTTGCACAGACCGTGACCCCGTGACTCTGGGTTTGAAGCCGGGGAGCTGAAATCCCCTTCATTTTGACAGCACAGTGCAGCCTCTTATCCACTGTGACCAGAGCTCTCACAGAGGATTCATTACTTTACACAATGCCCTACACACTTTATGATGTGCTAGTGGCGTGGGGGTTATGTGTCAGACCAATGAATCAGCAGAAACAATACAAAAACACAAAATCAGTGGAATCAAAATTCTCTGTATTTCCAGTGACTGAACCTTGTGAATGTGGTTGCATTTTATTCCCTCTCATTTCTCAGGCTGCCCGACAAGTGGAAGTGGACTGTGTTTGCTTTTAAAATTACACCCCCCCTCCACAGGCCAGCCCCACTCCACCAGCTCCATTTCCCTGTGTACATACTGCACATAGACCCAGATTACAAGAATGACAGCGCGGTCCGTCCGAAGCAACACGTGACACGTATAGCGGCAGCAGCCTGAGAGAAATCAGACTTAAAAACCTGCTGTTGCACTCCAGTGCTGCAACTGGCCACACTCCTCAGATAGAAGGCCGGCCACCCACATTCTTGGCATGGAAAGAGGCCCGTTTCTCACGGTCTGAGGACAGCTTGTCATGGGTCAGCAGTTTAGATTTAGCTCTGCAGTGGGTCTGCAGTCATTATTCCCCTCTTAAGCAAACTTCTGTGCTCGTCCACTGGCCATTTGGAGCAGTGTTGTTGAGGACAGAGGCAGCAGGGAGCAGGAAGTTCTTCTACTCTCAAACTAACAAACAGGACATATGAAAACACTTATTTTATTATCAGGACCCAGCTTTGTAACGGGTGAAAAGAGTAACACCAGTCAAACTTTGCCACAACTAAATGTTTGAAAATGCTTACCTCACCCATTCACTGCATATAGCCTACCAAAAGGCTTATTGTGAGAGGTGGTTAACCATCCAACAGTTAAAAACAATGAATAATTCAGTAAGCACACAATTAAAACTGAATCAAAAGTACATCAGTCCCAAAGAATGGTAGCACAGGGATGTTAATACATCACACAGACCAAATCCATTAAAATCTCTCACAAATATTAGCTTTTAGCTATAGATAAATAGATACATGTATGTAATACCTTCTTGCTGACAGCTATCCATAGTGTTGAGGATAACAGACATGTAAGCTAGTGTATGTTAAAAGAAACAGACGATGTATGGAGTGGAGATTTTCTAGTGAAACTCTCTGTAGTGAATACTCAAATATGCTGCTTTATGCAAATGTATGCATATATTTATTATTGGAAATCAATTAACAACACAAATCAATGCCAGATATTGTCCAGAAACCCTCCCAGGTTCTGACTTTAGCATCAACAATCTGCTCCAATCAGAACATGACAAACTGCAGCCCAACAGCAACAACAGCTGTCAGTGTGTCAGAGTGCTGACTTGACTATGACTTGATCCAGACTGACTGGGACTATCATAAAGTGGACATGTCTGTTAAGGAGACTGGTGGGGACCCAGAGAACCCATTTACATTCACACATCTGGAGGTCAGAGGTCAAGGGAGCCCTTTGAGCATGGACATCACTAAAATTTAGTGTAACTTTGGAGCGTTATTTAGCCTCCTTCCTGACAAGCTAGTGTGACATGACTAGTTTCATATGATACCAGTGTCTTGACTCTAGCCTTAAAACTGCGCCTGCTGGAAGCTAGAAATCACAAGTTGCGTTAATGCGTTAAAGACTAGTAGCGTTAAAACAGCTCTAATATATTCATATACTTAACGGTTCTCTATATGTAATTCGGAGCATATCTATTGCCTCCTCAACATGCTGACGTCTGCAGCTAGCAGCTAACGGTGCTAACAGTGCTAATTGTGCAAACAATAACAATACATAAGCAATAGCATGCTTACAGTATGTAGGTCATATAGAGGCTTCAGTATAACATTGAGTTTGAGTTCCTCATAGTAACTTTAACTGAGAACTTTCAGGCTAATCACAAGGCTATTTTCCATCCTCCTCTGATTCCCAGGACATCGAATACCAAGGCTTTGTCACGGCCGTCGGCATGCGGTGCCGCAGCACATGACACCCTTTAGCATCGGTATGAAACATACCAGACGCTCCATTAACTATAATGTAAACCCACGTGTGGCAACAGTAAATACTCAGTCAATACGTAGTTTAAAGAGCCATGGGTCCAACAAACACGAGGCTTTCATCCAGCAGACCGCTGTGTCACGTTACAATCAGCTGGTCCTTTGTGACCCGTGTTCACAACATCCAGGGTCATTTTCACTGCACAATCGTGGTAGTTTTAAGCCCAACCATGTAGTTCTTTCTTAAAACCTAACTATAGTGGTTTTGATGTTGAAAATAAAGTGACGCCAAGGGCCAAGGGGCATGACGCCAAGGGCCAAGGGGCGTGACGCCAAGGGCCAAGGGGCGTGACGCCAAGGGCCAAGGGGCGTGACGCCAAGGGCCAAGGGGCGTGACGCCAAGGACGCCAAGGGCCAAGGGGCGTGACGCCAAGGGCCAAGGGGCGTGACGCCAAGGGCCAAGGGGCGGTATGTGACAAGATGGCATGAGAAGGTTTTGCTGTTTCTCATAGATCCAGGAGAAAGGTTTTCATCACAGTTATAGTGAGTAAGCTACAGGGAGGATACAGGTTTCCTTAAACCTTTAAGATAAAAAGATTGACATATAATACAAAAAGATATGAAATCATCCTTTCTGATGGCATCTTTAAACAAAACAAGCTGTATGTAAGAACAGAACTAGAACGGTATTGCATTAATTAGTACGTAACAGATAATGATCCAAACACAGTCTGGGCCTGTTTTGAGTTGTTTGTTTCTGAGAGGAGAGTTTATTACTGAGAGGCAATTGAAATGTCAAGGTCTGTGGAGTGTAAGCATCGAGCTGTGGTTGGAGGCAGCTCTGAGAGCAGACTGGGAGTGAGTGGTGCGATGGCGGAGCTCCAGACACCGATCTCCTACCCTTAAGGTCAAACTGACACTGTGGATCGGCCCGGCGCTTTCCCACTAGAACTGCAGAGGATAGAAAGGACCCGCAGAGCTCACACATCTGATGTGGAAAAGAAAAAATGGCTGCTATTAGGCTGGCAACATTAGGCTTGAGAAAGCTGAAGATGAAGATAATTTTCAGGGTTCGATGAAAAGGCTTTACCCGGCAAACATCTTCACAATCATTATGGAAACTTAGGAACTTTCTCAACAGTATTGTTAACCCCGATTTCAGTGTGGCTCTGTGGATGAGTTTGGCCCACTTTGGTCTAGACTGAAATACAGCGACAACTTAGACTGTCATGGAAATTAAAACAGACATTCGTGATCTCCAAACTAAGATGGTGAACATGCTAAACAAAGTTACTGCTTGTGAATGTAGATGTTGCCTTCAAATGGAAATCGTGCGCTCCTGGTTACAACATGGGAAGTCATGCACAAATCAACATTTTCCTCAGACATATTATAACATTACAAAGAAAACTCTACAGATAAAATTACAATATGAACTAACCATCCTCTGAAAAATAGCCTCCGCCATTTCTAAAAACCTCAGCCAACACATCACAACTCATGAACTGGAGTTAGCATCGCCTGGTTTCCTCAACAAAAAGCTAATGGGATTTTTCCATATTTTACAGAAAACAGCCTTTATGATACTTACACCTTTATTTTCAGCATGATAATCTTCATCTTGGGGGCGGCAGTAGTTCAGTCCGTAAGGACTTGGGTTAGGCGGAGACGCCGTTCAAGGCCCCCATACCAAACCAACTGGTTGCTGAGAGGTGCCAGTTTACCTCGTGAGCACTGCCGAGGTGCCCCTGAGCAAGGCACCGAACCCCCAACTCTCTGGCGCTTGTCAGAGCAGCCCCCTCACTCTGACATCTCTCCATTACATTATATGTACTGTGTGAACAACAGAGGAAAACATTCCCCACTGTGGCAAAAAAACTTCTTCTTCTTCTTCTTCTTCACATATGAACACCAACTCTATGCTTTTTGAAATGGAAATGCAGTCGCCTGAAGTAAAAAGCTAACGTTAAACCAACTATGCCGCGGTCACATGAGGGTCAGTAAACACAACGAGGCTGTAAAGGAGGACGAGCTGGTGTGATAACATTCAGCAATCTCATTCAGCCATTTTTAAAGACGCATAAAGGCCTCAAAACTCTCGACTGGAGTATTTATTGATGTATTTTATGTGGTAAAACACAACGTTAAAATCTCATTATTAATATCTCATCATCTCATTATCATTCCAACAGTTTAGCAGAATGCTAGCAGCAGACTCCTGGGGACTGTAGACAGGGATTTATTGATTTTAATTATGGGGTGAATATCATTCCCATTCTGTAGGCTGCCCCACACAGCTGAGCCTGAGGAGGAGGGTAGACATCTGTCTAACATCCCACACCAGACAGAGGCGACTGGTACTGTTACGCACACTGTATACACATACATAGTCTTTACGAATGCAGAAATCATTAGAGAGGTGTAGCCTGCGTTTCATTACATGTTCACTGAATCACACAAAATAATCTGAGGTCTACTCTAATATACGATAGATGAAGTTGGTTTGTAAATGAGTCACGGAGGGACGTCCATCAGGGAGGTTTTCTCCTAACTTCTTCAGTGTCAGCAGTAAATTTGCGTGTTTTGAATGATGCTAATCTCACTCGAGCGCGACACTGAGCAGAAAAGACATCATGCACTGACACAGCTACTCCATATTAATGTCCTACCACCATTGTGTATGTTATGTGTTGTCATGCTGACATGTTTGACTGATACCAACTTCCTACTTTCACTACAGGTTCTTCCTGTTCACAGGAATGTATAGAAAGGCCACCCGCCTTCTCAGTGTCACAGTGTGGACAGACTAACTCTTTACTTTACGTTACTTTTTTTTTTTTTTTACTGATGATTGATTCTACTTTAATTTGCTTTATTTAATTATACTTGTATTAATTCATTTACACGTCCGTTTACTTTTCCCTTTTATTTATTTTTATACATTTCTAATGTACTTATTTATTTTTGCATTTATTTTTAATTAATTAATTTTTAAATGTATGTATTTATTTATGTAGTTATTTATTTTTCGTTTTCCATATTTCAGGTGATTTGTTGACCAGAAGGAAATCAGCACATGGCCAGGCGCATCCTTTAATGGGGGTCTGGGCCCTGTTACGATAGAGGCGGTGGTGTTTTTTCTTCTTCATTCTATTATTTGAGCGGACTAACCCTTTAGATTAACGGTTGTTTTCTTGAAATGATGTTTTGTGTTGTGTTTGTTTGACGCCATATTATATCAGGTTGTATCATGTCAGGTTTACGTCGGCGTCAGTCATACCATGTTGTGTCATGCTACGGTCTGTTAGTCTCATGTACCTGCATGTAGGTGTGGTACTAAACGGTGTTTTGGATAAAAGCAGCCACACTAAATGATGCTATTAATCTGAATTAGACCGAAGCATTTCTTCCCAGCGGTAATGGAAACCTCAGGATGTGTTTAGAGCCATTTATCTTCCACAGTGCTGGTATGACAGGCAATGAAGAGGCAGTTACAGCTGACTGTGAAGTGCCGAGAAACCCTGGTCTCCGTCTACTGTTGGACAGCCAGTATAACACAGCTGCCCGTCAGGGTTCAGCTCTATATAGTATGTGTGGGGTACCTGGTCCTCAGGAGCTGACCCAAGCAGCAGCACCTGGAGACAGAAAAGGAAATGGGATCATCTGTGTTAACACATTCTGCTGAGCTCTCTCCAGCTCATAAATTTCCTTAAAGAGGTAGCAGTAACACTGCAGGCCGAGCCGTCGATTCGCTGCCAGGACTCACGAGGTCGATGCCAAGTCTCAGCTTGCCTGCACTGGTTTCACTTGTCAAACCAGCAGCCCATCAAGAGAGCTGAATGTGGCGCTTACTTGATGCATCTTGTTGAATGTCTTGATGGTGGATAGAAGTGATCAGATCATCCAAACACATTCACTCCTGTGTGACCTGATGACACCAGCTGGGTCAGTAGCAGGTACACGGTGCACACGCAGCATTTGTGATGGTATTTTGAGACCTTTTTCATATCCCATCTTTTGTACATCTGAGGGAATATCTGGTTAAGCACTTTAAAGGGTAATTTACTGAAATTACCCTTTAACCATAAATCTCATGTTGTATCAATTATTGCTGACTTTGACAAAAAATTCAAACAACTGCATGCTCACTGTGATGGATTAGCTTCCTCTAGTCTGTGGAATTTGTATCTCATTCAATTAATGAAACCAGTAGTTGGGTAAAGAAGCATTTAACATTATACGCAGTTTAAAAAGTACAGAAAACTTTCCACTTTACCTCCTGGGGTATATACATATATATATACATATATATATATATGTATATATATACATATATATATACAGTATACATATACATTTGCGTAAAGCAGCATATTTGTCCATTCCCATGTTGATAAGAGTATTAAATACTTGACAAATCTCAGTTTAAGGTTCATTTTGAACAGATAAAACGTGTGATTAATCATCATTAATTATGGACAATCATGCAATTAATCATAACTCAATAGCCAGTCCTACTCAAAACCAAAACTGTCTGCATGACCAAATAATGTACAACTGGACGTGACAGAATAATTTCAATTCAAAATGTCCACTTACTAGCTCAGAAGACAAAGTCATTGGAGACGCTGGATGACTGGAGACGGATTAAGACCATTTACATCCAACTCTGGAGGACTTTTTTAAGGAGAAGACACACATCTACAACCATTTAACGAAGGTGGTTTTTGGCAGAAAAGACCATGAGATGGCGTTAAAAGCTCCAAAAAGCACGGAAGTGGCTCTTTAGTTGAAAATACAACATATACAGTACAAAAAAAAAAAAACATGAAATGGTCCTTTAAAAATAAAAGATGTCTTTTTGAAAGTTGTTTTTTTAAATCAGCCTTTTTAGGAGGACTGTGATTCAGCCTGTGTAGGAGTAGACAGGACGAACGGGCACCCTTGGGTGACATCAAGTGGTGAACAGGAACAACAGCACTCTGCAGCTCAAACAGTGGCTGCAACATCTACTGCACACACGGAAGTGATTGAGACAAAAGAGATTTTTATTATAGAGAATATAAAATAAATATACATGACTTTTTTCTCATTTAACAGTCATTTGTACAGTGAAATTTGGACAAAAGCGGCTAAATAAATGTCTTCTTTTTTTATTTTTTCTGCGCTGAGCTATTGCTGCCTTATCTATAAATGCTATGAAAAGACAATACATTTAGGCCATATGTATATTTTCAATACAGAGAGCATGTAGAGGAGTGGACAGACGCCCCGACCTGCAAAGCTCTCTGCTGATGCAACTCACCAAGAGCTTCAGGGACTTCACGTCATTCAGTTTCTTCCACAATGAGGAAGCTCTTATTAAAAGACGCTCTGTTGGATAGAGGATTACTGTGGCCAAGTTTTGTGACACAAGCTCGACATGGCTCGTTATATGAATGGCACGACGGGCATGGAAGGCATCGCAGAGACTCGGATTTGCAGATGGAGTGTCTGTCTCTCTGTACAAACCGTCGAGAGAGGGCGACAATAAGTGCTTATGTTCTCCACTGGAAAAAGACAGGCACATGCAATACTATCAAAAGAGGAGGAAATGTAAGAGGAGAGGTGAACTAGATTTCATATAGGCGTGTACTAACGTGTGTCCGGCCTTATCTACACACACAGAGGAGCATCACCTGCCTCACAACCCTCACAGCACTGCCAGGACTTTAGTGTCTAAAGCGGGACATTAAAAAACATTAAATACTTCTTTTTATTTACCACTAAATATCTGAGCAACAACAGTGCATTAAAAGACAATTATTGTATCAATATCTCAATGAGAAACTCTTAAAATGTGTTTTTATGTACAGCATTTCAAAATGCGCTTCAGTAAAGTGTGAGGACGATATCTGTCAGGACAGAAAACCAGAGCTGATCCTCCGTCAGGACTGTTTGCAGTCTTTACAGGTGAAATAAAATATACACATTTAGCTGCTAGCTTCCACATTGTGTCAATAACAATATGCTACATAGTAATGAGGAAAAGAGAGGACATCGAATCGACCCACAGAGCTGACAGAGAAGGCGCGGAAATATACATGAAATAAAAATACAAAAAATAAATCCTGAACAAATTCCCATGACATCTTTAGAAGATGAACGACTGAAAAAAGGCACCATCCACACGAATAGAAATCATTATTATTCCTGTAAAACAACAACGAAAGACAAACAGTGACACTGTGGAATATCTGCGTGACACGAGAAGCCGGCGTCACCTTCATTCTGCTGCACATCGATCGGCGTCGACACATTCAGTAACCAGACATGAGTCCATGTGAGCATACAGAGAGGAAATCTGCTCTGGTGACAGGCCTCCTTTCTATAGCTGCTATAGTTAAGGCAGAGGAAAGTTCAAAAAAGTATGCATTATTCATAGATGTATGGAAATAATAAATATGATTGTATACTATCCATATATATGCATTTCTTTACAATAGAGTACATTTTAAAATGCGGTGAAAAAGGGACAGGAGTGAGCGCTGTCTGGGACGACTGTACACAAGGAATGAACACACATCGCCCATCAGAGCAGGAGGAAACCTGTCAACTGCTAAACCTAAGCAACCGAAGTCAAAGCTTTAGTCTGGGTCAGTTTCTGTGTTTTTTGCATAGGAGTTGTTTCAATAATACTCGCGACACCTTGCTAGTTTGCAGAGAGAAGTGTTTTCCTCACTGCTACTCCGACTGACTTCAGATATGCACTGAAGGGAGGAGAAAACCTCTGAATAGCTGCTGGTTTAGATCCCCGTCATATATGACCGCCGCTGGTACCGTCACAACACCAGAGTGGACGAGATGAGCACAGCAACGAATGCAACGCACTGTGAACAGCTCACTGCCGACATGCTTTACATCATTTACCTGAAGTTTGGCTTTAAAGCTGCACTAATCAATATTCTTTTCATTAAAGAGGACTTATTATGAAGACTTTCAGGTACATTGTTTACATGCAGCACCTCTGTTTGAGCTCCCGCCCCCTGAGAAGCCCACTCTGCTCTGATTGGTCAGCTGGCCCACTGTTGTGACTGGTCAACCAAACCAAACTCTTCGGACTCCACTCCAGCTCCACTCTAACTAGCTTTGTTTCAGGGTGTGCCAAGCTAGCTGCTGTTACTTGGTGACATCACCACGTTATGGAAGAAAAAGCGGGACTTCAAGCAAGGTGTTTCAGGCAGGTCAGTGTTTCTGAGGGGGGAGGAACCCTTAGACTTTGTCACCTTTAACATGCACAAAAAAATACAGAGTAAGCAAAACATACCGCGCTAAAGGAAAGGGGAAAAGCACAAAAACATAATAGGTCCTCTTTAACAGCTAATCAAATGGTGAGTAATGTTAAAGGGAGTCATTCGCAGTGACAAATCTACAGAGAATGATCACCTGACGCTAAAGTTTTAGCCTCTTCTAGCTGACTGTTTTGGTTTTCAAGCCTTCAAACTTGCCACATGATCGTATCCAACCACAGGACGCTGTTTTCAGCCGTCTAATCGACCCGTTCTCACTCCGATACTGCAGCCTGGTCAGAGCCCCTCTGTGCCTGACGCCTTAGCCTCTCTATGAGACGTCCCAAGCTTTCAGCTAACTCCAGCGTAAACGTAGGACATAGGACGGGTCAAATAAATACAGGACTTTCACCCAGGAGACTGCTGCTTGGAGTCGAAAACTGACAAACCAAGTCAACACTGACTTATTTTACCGCAGTTTTGTAACATACTTTACTAATGCCAGTTTCTGTACCTAACAGTCGTATGTATTTTAAACCAATCCATGATCTTTTCCTAAACATAACCAAGTACTTTTGCTGCATAAGTAAACCTAAAAACTAAGCAAACTTATGTTGGAAGTTTATTTTGAAAAGACATTATGGATGTAATGAGTGGAAACTGGCACGTCGTCCCTGACGCGTCCCAAACTGGAGCTATGGGGGAACCTGGAGCGTCGTCGTTTGAAGGAGCTGGGAGTGACAATGTGTTGGTCTGGCAACAAAAGGCAGACAGACAAAGTCAGCAACTGAACTTATTCAGGAGGTGGAGACCAAAGCAGAGCTAAAAGGAGAGTGAATACTGAACAGAAACATGACTCCATGTCTTCTTGTAAAAACAAGTCGCTAATACATTAGTCATATCCACTTCATAGAAAGCTGAAGTGAAACCACAACTTCTGGGTTCGGTTCCACATTGAACTGATTTTTGTAATAATGTAAATTTAGATCGGTTACTCACGACAGAAATCTAGTTACGATGATGCATTACATTTTCAGCTGTAGTTTTTTTGTATGCTAATGATGAATCTCTGTTTGACAGCCAGTGTGAGTGCTGTGAAGCTGATTTGTGTTTGAATGTGAGCAGCAAACAGCAGCAACACACTTCCAGAGTCCAGCCCTGTGGTGGCGTCTGGACTTCAGCTCTCCATAAGGTAACACGATGTGAAAGACGTCTTTACAGCTGTCTCTGCTGAATCCAGTTGGACAAAAATAATCAATGAATGACGCTTTTTTTTGTGTAAAATATGCAAGATACTGTTTTTGTCAACCAATTAATAATAATTAAAAAAATCAACTACCAATTTCTTTTCAGTTTGTGCAATAACCATTTTTCTTTGATAAAGATTTGATTTTTTTTTTTTTTCAAATGTTAAATCAAAGTGTCAGGATCTGAAATGGATCCTGCAAAGTTCATCTGCACATGTTTCAAACTGGTTTCGATTTACAATCCTGAAACTTTTCACAGAATCGAAACAATGTGGATGGAAGTGAGCCCAAACCTGTCACATGGACACACTGAGGACTCACTCAACGCATTTCTCACAACTGAATGAGGCAACAGACACATCATGGGATCAATGCAGGGAATAATAATCAGTATTATCGGACTGAGAGCAAAGCAGGAGGCTTCTTTTAGCATCAGGGAACATGACCCAGTTCAACACTCAGGTCTTCTAGGATGTTCAGGTGAAAACTGCTTCAACTCTTGCAACAACAAATCATGTATAACTGCAGTTTCACAGGACGGGACAGAGGTGCAGGTGTCTTTTCAGCCACTAGGTGTCAGTGCTTCCACATCCCAATGCAGGCCACACATCCCCCCCCCCTCTCTTTAATACAACATGCACAACGGCCGGTCATGTGACCGAGCAGGACCAGTGAGGATGGAGCAAGTAGTGCAAAAATACTCATTATGCATTTTGCATTAAATCCTACTGAAGTATTTCCAGCAAAATTAACATTAGGTATTACAAGTAAAAGTACTGTGGAATGAAAATGAATGTGTTGGTGTTTGTTTGAGGTGCAGCTAATTTGATGGACTTTATATACTGTCGCCAGTTCGACCTCCAGCAGTTCAAAAGCCTCATTGTTAAAATACAGCTGTGTGTTAGTGCAGTGAGAGTATTTCAGCTGCTTCATGCTTCAAATGAACCATCTCAAGCTGTGGTTTTCAAAGGGGTCCTTGAGGGGGTTCATGAGGGTCCCCAGCAAAACCTTTCCCTATGATTCCATCCATATGTAACAGAGACTTTATGTATGACCATTTTGGGTTTCATACACTTCCTGTAATGAAGTAAAACCCCTATCAGATGGAGAACTTTAGGGGACCATGACGCGGTAACATTTGGGAACCACTGCTTTCCAATTCATTGTATCTAGAAAAAAAGAAAGGTGGATCGCTGCACTAGAAATATGTAAAATAAACCTTGATTTTATAATGTACTTGAAACAACTTGATTCATTCATTCATTCATTCATTGAAAACAGGCTGGAATATTCTTACTGCACAAAAAATAAATTAGGACAAATATATAAATTACCTGTTAAAGAGATTTCTGCAGGTAAAAATGCTTCATAATTTAATGGGGAGTTTTTTGTATAAGAAAATAAAATCTTAACTGGTAAAGTAATTAGAAAGTTAGGCTCTTAGATAAATGCAATGGCATAGAAGAGTTAAGTAGCATGAAATGGAAATGATCAGGTAAAGCATGCGTACCTCAAAACTGTACTGGCCAGCAGCCGGTTAGCTTAGCTGAGCACAAGTACTGGAAACAACTAGTGTACACCAACTATTCTCTGTACACTAATAATGATCCGTACTGATTTTTTTTTTTGCCAATCACTAAATAAATGTTGCCAGATTGTGCATAAAAATTCATATCTGTGTTATCCTCAGTTCCCTCTGTGACCAAGCCAGAGACGTCCACCATCACTTCCTGTGAGATTTCAGTCAGTTGGCGACGTGGCCCACCGCCCGGAGGGGAAGCTCCAGGTTTAGACTACAGCAGCGAAAATGTACATTTCATCTTAATTCATGCTTCTCACAGTACTGTAGTCTGTATGGAATGATTATGCTATAACAAGTTGTTTATAATCTATTACCTTTTGTTGAATAAATGCTTTTAAATGGATATTTTTAGCATCAATGGTGCACTGACTGCTTGGCACTGCAGCAGGTCTGTCAATATAGATGCTGTTTGCACCCTGCATCCTGCATCCTGCGCGCAATTTTGATGTTACAGCAGTGTTATTTAATAAAAAGTCTATGAAGTTAATGCTTATTACATCAATCAGATATTTTTGACATTTTAAATTTGCATTAATCGCTGCTGAAATCACGTACAGCTCTGTACGTAACGCCTGGCGTGGCGCTGACGGGCGAAAAGTGTACGGAGCATCATTAGTCTACGTTAGCCTGGCTCCTTCTGTTTCCAGTCTTAATGCTAAGCCAATCTAACAGGCTGTAGCTTCATATTTAGCATACAGACATGTACTCTTGGCAAAAAAGATAATAAGCATATTTCCCAAAATGTTAAGCTATTCCTTTAAGTGCAGTACTTGAGTAAGTGTACTTGAAAAATACTAAAAAAAGGACGAAACAAAAACTAATACTTGTTGTAGGGCCACTGAGGATTTCCATCAGTGCTTCATTACTGTTGCTCCTGCCTCCTGGGCACGTATCACAGAATGCCCCTACTGTCCTTGAACGCCTCAGCCAAGTGTCTGCTCAGTGAGGGTCGGAGTGGAAAGAGGATGAAACTCAGCCCACATTTGTTCCAGCTCTTTGCAGATCAGTTCAGCGGTCAGTGCAGTTCTAGTAAGTAAAAGGATAAACACCATGCATAAAAACATACTGTGCACACACACTCACACACACACACACACACACACACACACACACACTCACAGGGCAACGATGAAAACATTAAAAAACAATCTGACATCAGGCAGTAACAGTCTCAACAAGCATATGGAAGGGGGGGGGGCGTACTGTTAGCTGCCCTGTACATTGATGCGCACGTTGGTGTCCAGAAACCTTGAAAGTGTTCATTATAAGTCGGGTGTCAGAGCAAAGTGTCCAACGGCAGCTCCCCAACAGGAAAGGAGTCTGGAGCTGCAGGCCACGGCGAGAGGCGTCCAGCCTCCTAAACAGGCCGCTGTCGTCAAATGTTTCTCAGCTAGGTAGTGGAGTGGACTTAGACCTGTAAAAACTACTTTTCTTATGTTCCCAAATCCAAATCTAGATAAAGACAGATCTAAATATAGAAACCTTATAATAAGAAGATTAAGTTAAATTGCGCATTTAATATTTCCCTGCATTTGCATCAGCTAAAGTGCTGATTTTTCTGTGTAGAAACATGTGACTGTGTTTTTTAAAAGGACAGGGTTAGCTCAGACTCCTCTGATTATCCAAGGTGACATTACACTAGAGATGCTCCTGTGTTCTGTCTCAGTCCATCACTTCCACATGTAACAATATGTACACTGACATCATCTATCAAGGTAAACTAAGCAAAGAAAAAACAAATCAAATAGAAAAAGGTGCTATATACTGTACATACTGTGTCTGAACAGAGCTGCAGTTGTTCCTGGTGGGGAACGTTGTGTTTGTAAGTGCCATGAATCCGATGCCTTCACATCTATCTTACATTATTTTCACCGGCCAGACGATGCAGAGCTTCTTGTTGGATTGTTTTGGTTCCTACGTTTGTCTTGCCTTCATGTTACAGTGCCGTCGAAGGCCGTCAGGGAAGAGGTCAAAGGTGAGGGAGGGGTGAAAGTTGGAATGATGTAATGCACGGACGGAGGTCTGACCAGGATGGAGGGACCGCACGGTGGAAGAGGAGCTGACTCCTCTGCTGGTTCAGGATGGACTGGGAGCCTCAGTAACGGTGGGTCTGGTGGGAGTACTGGGAGCTCTGCTGGGTGGTTGACGAATATCCCATGGTGCTCTGGGGCTGAGTGGAACCTTGGACGCTGCTTTGGTAACCAAGGCGGGAGCCGGAGTGCTGATGGAACAACGGAGGGAGAAACAACAGCAGTGAGCAAACTCTGACTATGTGCCCCCCCCCCCCCAGCTAACGTGTGGTGTGTTAAAGTAGGACTATGGATCTACTTATTACTTACTCATTAATTCAACTGTATATCCATGATCACTAAGGCTGTCACAGTTCTAACACGTTCATGCAAATTTGTTTTAATGCCACTAATTTCTTTAACACACTGCAATGGCTCAGATTTACAGCTAGAATGAAGATACTGGTGTCATATGAAACTAAACAACCCTGCACAGCTCCCCATAAAAGTAGATGTTCTGTAATCATTAGGGCTGTCATGCGATTTAAATATTTAATTGCAATTATTCGCATGATTGTCCATAGTTAATCGCAATTAATCACAAATTAATCACACATTTTTTATCTGTTCAAAATGGACCTTAAAGGGGGATTTGTCAAGTAACATGGGAGTGGACAAATATGCTGCTTTATGCAAATGTATGTATATATTTATTATTGGAAATCAATGAACAACACAAAACAACGAATACGAAATGAAATACTGTCCAGAAACCCTCCCAGATTCTGACTTTAGCATCTAAAATCTGCTCCAATCAGAACATGGCAAACTGCAGCCCAACAGGTAACAACAGCTGTCAGTGTGTCAGAGTGCTGACTTGACTAGGACTTGATCCAGACTGACTGGGACTATCATAAAGTGGGCATGTCTATAAAGGGGAGACTGGTGGGGACCCAGAGAACCCATTTACATTCACACATCTGGAGGTCAGAGGTCAACGGACCCTTTTGAAAAAGGACCTGACAGTTTGGAGTGTTATATAACCTCCTTCCTAACAAGCTGGTATGACCTGGTTGGTTTATTGGTACGCTGTAGGTTAGAGACGAGACCACATGGAGACGAGAAGAACTGTGATTGGTCAGCTTTGGCTGCTTATGCTTTATCCTACCAGTTATCTGGTATACCATTGTCAAGGCAAATGTTTATGAAACGCTACCAGTGGTAACAACTTAAAGACATGAAACAAAGAAAAGCATGTTGACCTTATTTTCTTTACTGGTCACAAGTCTCACAGTGACATGAGATAGTAATGCTCCTGACTACAGGATGTGATCTTACACTGAACAAAAATATGAACGCAGCACTTTTGTTTTTTCTCCCATTTTTAATGTGCTGAAGTCAAAGATCTCAGACTTTTTCTATGTCCACTAAAGGCCTGTTTCTCTCACATATTGTTCACAAATTTGTCTAAATCTGTGTTAGTGAGCACTTCTCCTTTGCCGAAATAATCCATCCAGGTGATGCTGATTAGACAGCAGGATTATTGAGATTATTAGACTGGTCACAATAAAAGTCCACTCTAAAATGTGCAGTTTTATCTGCAAAGGAGAAGTGCTCACTAACAGATTTAGACAAATTTGTGAACAATATGTGAGAGAAACAGGCCTTTAGTGGACATAGAAAAAGTCTGAGATCTTTGACTTCAGCACATTAAAAATGGAGCAAAAACAAGTGTGTTTATATTTTTGTACATAATTAAGATATGAATCTCATGTTAAGTGTAAGATGTGAAATGCTTTTACAATCCTAAGTGACTGTGAAGACACACATTACAATCACAGTAAGTGTATTGTGAGCTGATGACGTCACTGGATGTTTACAGTGTTTGTCATGGTGAAAACTACGGTTATATTCAGGCTTGGTGAATGGTTTTAATAGTCAACCAATTTTACCGCTATCTGGACATCTGCCAATATCTGTCATTGTTCTGTGTTGCTGATTAATTTCCACTAATAAATATATACATACATTTACATAAAGCAGCATATTTGCCCACTCCCATATTGATAAGAGTATTGAATACTTGAAAAATCTCCCTTTAAGGAACATTTTGAACAGATAAAAAATGTGCCCTAGATAAACCATCTACTCCAGCAAAGTGACAGAAGATGAAGATGAAGAGTGAAGTTTGAAGCTGGACATGTGAAATGAGTAGAGTCACAGGATGACAAGAGGCGAGGACCTCAGCTGAACTCATTACATGTCTGCTACTCAGCTGGTCACATGTGCAACACTGCATCTGTCTAGAAGAACGATTGGAGAGTGGTGCATGCTGGGATAGCTCGTGGTACAGGAACAATGGGGGGGGGTGGGGGTTGGGGGCACCCTCCACTCCACCGCTCTATTTATACATGTGCTGAGGCCTGACAGCTACCAGCTGTCTCACATGCAGCCTCAGCCAGTGATATATATATATATATATATATATATATATATATATATATATATATATATATATATATATATATCTGTGTCATACAATAGGTACGCCTGAGAGCGACGCCAACACAGCACACTCATACAGAGGCAGCAGAGGTCACACTGAGCTCTACAATCACTGACACACACCCTCCATCACTCAGAAATCTCCCGTGATAAGAGCCAAAGATACAGCGGAGCAGGAAACAGAAGCTAGCAGTCAGGCACCACAGTCATTTGCTATCAGCTGCCAGCAGGATAATGTAGAAGCTTCGGTCCTTATCAGACAGCTGACAGGCTGCTGTTGTCTGATGATTGTGTGTGTATGCCTTCCTCACACTATTACACACACATACTGTCGATTACACTGCTGGCATTCCTTAACATCTGTATACATCTAAAGACGTGCTTGCCATCCGTAGCATTGGCAGGCTACAACACAGCCTCAGGACAGAAAATAATAATAATCGCTAGAACCTCAACGTGATATCACACCAAAGCGTGTGACAGACCTGCCTGTCCACCAGAGGACGGCAGGTCAGTGTCACGCTTTGCCTCACCAAGGCGTGAACGTTACACATACGGACTAATGTGCAGTACTAGCAGGTATCAGTGGGCTGAGGGAACCTTTCAGTTCCTTGGACTAAAATTATTAGTTATGGTGGAAAACCAGCTTATGACATTTTTAGGTTACAGTTAACCGAAAGGGTTACCAGCTCAATCATGACAACACAGACATTCATTCACATTTTACCCCCCCCCCTAAAACGTCCCCTGATTTTTAGGTTACGAAAGAAAGATATTCCTTTATTAGTCCCAAAGGGGGAAATTCAGTTTTAAACTCTGTTGTTCACACAGTACAGTTCCACAGTACATAAACATGTCAATGGAGAGATCAATCACAGTGATGGGGCTAGCTCCACCCCAGAGCGTTGGGGGTTTGGTCCTTCTAGGGGCACCTCGGCAGTGCCCAAGAGGTAAACTGGCACCTCTCCAGCAACCAGTTGGTCTTGGTCCATGGGGGATTTGAACCCGGGTCCTCCACATCCTAACCCAAGTCCTTACGGACTGAGCTACTGCCGCCCCCTATCTGACTCTAAATGGACCATAATTTATTAAATGAACATCATGCTGTATTGAAGAAGACTTGAAACTAGTGATTGAGACCATAACCTCATATCTACAATGTTTACTGAGGTAATAAATCAGAGAGGAGGATCATTTTCTCATAGACCATGCAACCACAGGAGTCTCCCCCTGCTGGCCGACAGACAGAATGCAGGTTTAAGGCACATCGGCACAGACTTCAGTTTTCAGACCTGAAGTTTGCCACCTGATCTGCATTTTAAAGCTTTTTGTATTTTGGTTAGATGCTAAACTGCATTTCACAGACGTAGCACCTGCAGTGACTATAAAGTTGAATCTAATCTTAAAGTCCAATTTTGCCATAAAAGGCACAAAGTGTCGCCAGCCTCAGTACAAATGGTAGAAAAATTGGTTGCCATCTCACAGTGTGCACCATCATGTGGCCAAACCCCGACTTTGACCCACTGATTCCTACTGAAAACAGGCTCAGGAATTTCCTAAAACAGATGTTACCCAAAACCTTTACTCAAACAGTGAATATAGGGACTATTTTCAGCGGTGGATTAATCCACATTTGGTGCTCTAATGAGGATTGTATGTGGGTCTGAGTCAAAATGAACGACAGTGTGAGCGTTCATGGTGATGAACATGTCAGCCAGCGACACAGTGACGCTCCATGATGATTTCTTAATGGTGCTCTATGGAGAAAGAGGATATATCAGGCTGTGAAACACCCACAACACACAGATAGAGTACAGACGGTCAGTCGGTGTTGGTTTGAGTCTTTTATGGGATTTGTTGACATCTAGGATAGCAGCAGCCACCAATTTCCCTCTGGAGAATAAATCCCACTAACCTGGTACTCTGACTGAAGCACCCCAGTGCCTGAGGAGGCCCCAGAGGGCCCGATCCGAGGTTTCTTGTTGGGGGGCCCCTGGTCCTGGCTGTGTTGTAAACCCCCGCCGGCAGTAGCCCCCGTGGCTCCGGCAGTGCCGTTGGTTTGGGCCAAGTTCTGCTGGGAGGGGGCCTGCTGGGCTGTCGTCTGCTGCTGGTTCTGGGCCTGAGTCTGACCCGTGGTCTGCTGGTGCTGCTGGGTCTGGTTCTGCAGACGGACACACAGGGCAACAGATGAAAGCTGAGCAGAGTGATTAAGAGCCTGGCTGTAGGGAGTGGGGGAGAGGGAATCTAATTAGAAAACCAAAGATGAAGTGTGTGTGAAATAAGTTTGGTTAATGGCTGATAAAAGTCTTGTTGTTCTACCTTCTGTTTGCTCCTCTTCTATTTGTGGGCTTTTCTTCTCCGCTATGCCACAGACATTACATGCATTATTTTAAAGAAACATCAAAATAAAGAGAAACTGAACATGAGGAACGACTTTACCACCAATAAGAGAGGCAGAAACATTCAGTGACTCAGTTCAAAGCCACCTGTTTGTGTTTCAGCAGTAATAACAGTTCACATCGGCTGCTGACGTCTGTGTTAAGGCTGGAGCACACTAAAAGAGTTTTCAAATCTTAACGCACATAACACTATACTGTCTGTTAAATTTAACAGTTTTGTTCCTAAATTGTGTAGAGAGCAACATTTGGGCCAACACAGCCCCCACACACTACCAGATTCATTCATGAACAACAAGACTAAAAAAAAAAAAAAAAATCTGGCAAATATCTCCCGATCAAACATGACGTTAGTGTAAACAAACAGGTGGACCACAGGCAGGAGGAATTAGTGATGTTCTTGTACTACTTTATACTGAAAATTTATAATGAAAAAAGAAATGTCATGGAGAAACGCTTGCCTTGTTGCCTCCATTTCTGACCTCCATCTTACTACTACTTTATGATTTGTGTTTTGCATTAGCTCATGCATTAGCCGCGGCCGCCATGACGACGGTGGTTGCCTTTCTGTTTCAGTCTCAGTTGGTCGTCGTTTCCCATGTGACAGCGTCATCGGCTGTCCTCTGTGCTCCCCACACACAAACAGGAGATCCGATCGGAAGTACTGACCATGTTTAATATTTACCATCTGACATCGGTGCAGCCAGGATGGACTTCTGAGCCGATCAGGGGACGTAAAAAACACTTTTAACATAGCTCACACCACAGGAATGTCTGGAAAAATCATCTTTACAGCTATCAAACAATCAGGGCTTTGCTGACGATTGTCAGTGGGAGAAATTGGGCCTGAAATCAGCTTGATTGTCATGTAGTGTGTACCCAGCATTAGGGGATATTCATATACCATCTAATTCATAAACGTCTTCACAATCTAAAAGGAGACGAGCTGAGGGAATCACACTGCAGAAATTGTTGCCCAGAGATGTTTTTGCCCTTTAAGCTTTCCATGTGACTGAACATGAGAAGAAAATAGACTCTCATTCCATCTGGATACGCCCCAATCTAGTTCATTTGCCTCAAATACTTAACTCTTTCTGCTGCCACAACCTTTCGTGGCAAAAACAGGTGCACTTGCTGTCCAAAATAGGATCTGATTACAGTACAAGAACCAACAGAAGAGTAGGTAAAATCCTGCTTCCAGATGACCTGATGTAGTTTTCTGCATAATGATGCTGCTACGTGTTCAGTACATCCTTATAGTCTGTGTATTAATGTTACTTAGTACACGGCTTTGTTGAATATATGACTCATTTATTGATATATTGATTGGTCAATCATAGCGTTCTATGGTTTCTTTATGGCAGACTGTTGCTATGGGCACAGTTCTGATGTTGGACTCTGGAAGACCATTTTTGTGTCAAATCATTGATTTCTTAAGTAAGTAGCCGTGAGATAATGTACAACGAGCCGGACATTGTCGCTTCACGTTGGGGTCCACCATGTCGGGGTTTCTTTCACGATGACCGGCTCGCTGTACATTATCCCTTACATACAGTAACTAAGAACTGCTGTGGACGGGGCAGCAGCAAAACACAGACACCTGAAAAACCTAGCAAGTACCCACTGTGGTTATCTACCACGCCTCTGCTCATCTCTTGTAAGGCAACAATGAGACACAACTGGTGGTGGCAGAAGGATTGAGATCCTCACTGTAAGTAAGAAAACCAGTACAGGAATATAATAATACTCCATTATAAGTAAAAGTCCTGAATTTAAAGTCCTACTTCAGAAAAGAGGTATTATGAGCTAAATTTACTCTAAGTGAAGCATGCAGAAAACCAGCTCCTGTGACATGTAATAAACGGGATTGTTAACAGTGAAGCATCAACGTTAGAGCAGCAGCTTTCTGTTGCGGCTGTTCGGGGTGGAGCTGGTCTTAACAGCTAGTTTAATTCAGTGCTCCCCAAACAGAGGGTCACAACGTAAATGTGAGAGTTCATGAAGTAATGAAGGGGAGAAGGAAGAAGAACAAACACAGTCTCACTACACTATCTAATCTTGGCATGCTTTTATTGTGAAATATCTTAGTTTTACTTGTTTGGGCCTCAAACAGTTATTCAAAATTAAAGTATTATTACGATATGGGGAAGGGAAATGAGTCTTTGGTGAAACTGCTATCTGAGACATGAAACTCTTTAACGTGTGTCGTATTCTATTAGCTTATCCTATGTGTTTTTTAACATGACAAATAACTAAATAAATGTAGTGTTTCCCTCTGTGATGTGGTGGAGTAGAAGTCTGAAGTAGCATGAAATGGAAAGACTCAAGTAAAGAAGAAGTATTTAAAAAATGTGTACAAGCACAGTAGTTGAGTAAATGTAGTTAGTTACATTCCACCGCTGGGGCATAATCAGCTGCTCTCTGTTTCTACATGTCTCTGCTCGACCCCACCCATTTATTATCACACTTAGTGAATATACAGTCGGAGAAAGGGCAGGAGCAGTCCGACGGTAACGTTATTATTCATATGGACCAGCTGTTATGATATATGTGTACCTCTCTGAATGTTCATCACACACTGCTAGAAAGCAGCTCCAAAGCTGCTAACTGTAATCTACCCTGACAGTCCCGACATTCCACAATAAGAGCACAGAGATGAGCCTTCGAGGGAATAGTTTCACTGTCCAGCACAAATAACAACATAATCACCTCCTCACCCTCCGACACTCGCTGACTAGAACCATACAAGGTTCTCTGGCTCGCCCCCAGAAGAGAGCCCTTTTATAAAGGTTCCACCTGGATCCCTTTCAGAGGGTTCAACCCAAGCCCCCAGGAAGAGCGCCAGTCGTTGATCCCAATTTTCCTAGAGGTCAAACGGTGGTGCTACAATGTCACATGGTGCCACTGGGACTTTTTCTCATAGACTTACATTGAGAAAGAGACGTCTGTAGCTCAGCTGAATCAGCTCCGCAGTAGGAGCAGTCTAATAGCCCTGATTTAAACCATGTGGTCTTAAAAGTTGTAACATGCACTAACAGCTGAATCCAGAGTTATTTTCCTTCCTTCGTTCATGTGAATGAGACCCAGACTGTGACAACAGCGATGCTGGGAGCCAAGTCACCGAGCGGACGCTACCGTGCATGTTCCATCGATCCGGATCCGAGTACTGTTCTACCCGGAAGTCAAGTCATTTTGGCTTCATGCACCGCTGAACAACTCTCATGGGAATGACCAGGAGCTCTTTATAAATCAATGGTTCTGCCTAGAACCCAACATAAAGGGTTATAACTAGAACCATCTGTTAAAGGATCCACCCAGATCTGCATCAAGCGATCCCGATAGTGATACCTGGTCTTTGGGTATCGGCCAGTAGCAGTGTTTAATTACTAAGCTGTATACCTCACTGTGTGGATGTGACTGGAATCCTTCTATGTGTAAGACAACATCAGGCTTCAGTTAAACATCACCGTCCTTACTTTACTAATAAAATGTGACCAATAAATACATAGATATAAATTTAGTTAATTGCTCTTCATTATTGGGATGGTCGATTGTGCAGCAACTTGGTACGAGGTCTTCAGATTTAACAGGAATTACAATTCAGGTGTAAACCTTTTTAATGCTGCAACAAATCTGTCAAAACTAAAAACTAAAACTCCAGTAAATAATGTGGCATACAAACATAGAATCGAATAGATTGATCCCACTGTCACCGATATCTGATCCAGCTATCTGAGTCAGTATCGGCCCGATATCAGTATCGGCACATTCCTAGTTTCATCTAGACCCCACCAAGGGGTTCTCCTGAGTACCCTTTTATATTTGTCACAACTGTCAAGTCTTATTATTTTTGTCCTTTCATTTACACTTGCACTTCCTGTTTTATTTTGGTAATCTAACCTTCCCTCTTGTTTCAGAGCACTTCACTTCCTGCCCTCGTGTTTCCCGCTCCCTGCCTGACTGACACCTCACTGACCTACTTCTTATCATCGTCCACCTGTCTGTACATGATGCGTCTCCCTTCCTGCTTCCAGGTCGTCTTTCTTCCTCTGAGAGGCGTTCCAGCCTTATTTCCTCGGGTTTGATTCCTCGTGACTTTTTGAACCTCTGCCTGTTGTTTGACCTCCTGTGTACCAAACCTTTTTGTTAAAATTAAATACACTGATTGTTTTGAAGACACCTGCTCTGTGTCGTGTTATTGAGTCCAGAACAGTCCAGTATGCCCACAATATTCTCCTTTAAACCCCATAGATCGTTCTCCACCCTGACCGTGGTCTCAGTTTAACAGGTCAGCCTGGGGCCGTGGACACCACGTCGGGTTCTCACAGCTTCTAATGGGCCTGGGGTGACGTGGTGCAGCGCAACCCACAACAGTCACAGTTTTTGGGGGTGTGTGGTCCAGGATGATCTTTTAACACTCAGGATTTCAACAGTCCTTAAAGAACTCTTTCTTCCTAAAAGGGTTCTTTGGATGAAAAGGGTTCTTAATGGAACCCTTATAGTCTTACAAAGACCCCTTGAAAACCCTTTCTTCAAAAAGAGTTCTTCACAAGCAGATGGTTCCGGGTAGAACCTCAGCCCTGATTGGAACTTTTATTTTATGAGTGTAGAATTTGAGCTACAAATTACGTGACTTTTGCCAAAACTGATAATGATACTAAAAAAGACTGTGGCAGTTTCCCACTGTAGATAATCATAAAAACGACTGGTCCGATATTACGGGTCCGACCACATGAAAGAATCCCCGCAGGGGAATGTCCTTTACTGAAATGTGGTCTCCTTCGCTGGACTACTTGCCTGAGGAGTTGACTTGGTTAGTAATGCTCTTTGCAGTGGCCCAGAATGAACTCAGAACTGTCTTTCACTTCCACACTGCTGTGTTTTAGTTTTTAACCTCATGTTTGACTGTGTGCTATTATTGTATGACCAATAATGTGTCTGTATGCAGGGCAGTATGGAGGACAGCGTTTGACGGTAAGGTCTCGGGTTAGGGAGTGGTTTCTGTGGTGGGAGTGAAGGAGCTGAAAGGTAACAGTAAACAGATATATATCCGGCAGCCACTTTCCCTCGACACAGTTTCTCCACTGTCATCATCTGCAGCTTTTCTGCTTTTTCTTCTTTCTCGTTTTATTTAATAGCAAACTCTAAATATTTAGCTGATCACATAAAATGTGTACATATTTCACTAATGATTACATGATTAATCAAAAAATAATAATCAGCAGACAAACAAATACAAATAGTATTGTTAGTTGCATCACTAATAACTACTTAAAAAATTAGCTACACAAAATATATATAAGATAGATAAAAAAAAGTGCAATTAATCACTGACAATGATGTGATTAATTGCAACTGAATATTTTAAAAGACTAACAGCCATATATTATAAATTTAGCCAACTACGACACCTGTTTCTATGTAATGACTTAATACATATGTGGTGCAACATGATCTCTGTATTTTAACACAGTTTTGATAGTGTCAATGAAATCTATTTTTTTATTAAAATGTATATTTAGGACCTTTGTATGTCACTCTGTCTCCCCTCATTTCCTGTCTTCTCCCTACTGTCACTATCTACTACAGGCATGTGGTTCCCCAACATAACTATTCTTCTATTTTCCATGTCTTTTTTTAGTAGTTTTCAATAAAACACATCATGCAGCATAGTGTTTGAAATCATAACTTTACTTTTACTTTATGTTGTTATGTCTGTGCAGTTCTGTTTTGTGTTATAATGATGTTCCTATGTTCCTGTGATGCATGTTGTTAACACTGTGTGGGCATACAGACAGACGCCAACACAGACAGCACTGTCTCTGCTCTGGTAATATTAAACACTGTAGTGAGAAGTGATCCGAGACCAACCAGTTAACCAAACTTGCTGTGCTGAAACACAGTAGTACTTATGTTGGACACTCTGCTATCAGAGTTGTGTCACTAGCATTACATCGTGTCACAGAGTGTGTTAAACCCTGTGACCTTTACCTGTCTGACCACTCGGCTGGAATACTTGAACCAGCTGCTCATGTTTGTTCAGCTTCTGTTTGTCTTTCTCTGTCATTATTCTCTCTGGACAGTGATACGCCATCTCACTAGATTCCACAGGCTGCCACTGAAAAACGTACCTCAGCGGCTAATGTGGCGTTCATCCACTGATTACTGCACTACCTGAATACTGACTACTGGCTGGTTATGTCGTCTATTAAAGCTGCAGTTGGTAACTTTAATAAAAAATAACTTTTGGTCATATTTGCTCAAACTGTCACTATATCCTGACAGTAGTACACGAGACAGATAATCTGTAAAAGAAATCAGTTTCCTCTGCTTCATTTAAGTGCTCCTAATAGCATTTAGATTCCACCACGCCCGACGGAAAACAGCCAATCAGGGCAGAGGAATCTCCAAAGCAGCTGTCAATCACTGCTCGTGAAGCTCATGACCTCCGATCGAACTGATCGAATATTAATCAGTATTCTGTTACTGTAATGCCTATTTCATGTTTTCACAAACGTCTTGTTACTGTTTAGCTGTAAAATGAGGAAGTTCGTGACCCGGCAGCCATGTTGAGACCAGTTGAGCCAAAACCAAGAACCGCCCACCAGCCGGAGTGCACGTCCTCATTTTACAGCTAAACAATAACTACAAGATGTTTCTGAGAACACTGGTGGGAAATAGGCAATGGTTGGAGTTCACAAGGTTTACGAGCAGTCCAATAGAGACAGCTCGGCTCTGATTGGTTGTTTTCCTTTGGGCGAGGTGGAATTTCGTAAATGCCATAAGGAGGACTAAAAGGAGGTGGAGGAACCTGTTTTTTCACAGACGGCAGACTTTTCTGTCTCCTGACCTACTGTGGAAGACATATAGTATATATATATATAGGATATAGTGACACTGAGCTATATGACAAAAGGTTATTTTGATTGAAGTTACCAACTGTTGCTTTAACATGATGGAGGTTCCTACCAAGATTACAGATAACATACAATATGCTGTTCATGTATTTAAATAAACTCAGCACAGAGTTGTCTTATTTTAACTTCCCAGGTTGGAAAGTGTGGGCAATGCAATAACATGACATTTGAGTTAGCAACATCAAATAAACATCACTTTACTACCCCAGCAAGTTGAAGTCACATTTGAACCCATTTGTACCCAGCAATGAATTGCAATGAAATTGGTGGAGTGGCCAGTTGACAAAGCGGTGTTCATGCTGTGGTTACCTTTTCGGTTTTCTCCTCTGGCTCATCTTCGTTCAGGAACTCTCGTTTTGGGTAGGGGATCTGACAGCCAGCAAACACACTAGAGGCAGTCACAGAGAATCACTGATTGACATGTGTCCACAGGAGGGCAGGGTAAAGATTACTCTATATTAGAGGAGAAAATCACTGTGGGCCTGTTTTCTCCGGCTGAATCTAGACAGAGGCGGAAGTTTACTAAGGCTCACTCAGTGGTTGGTAACGGGTCCTCCAGGAAGTACGGGTCCTGCAGCGCCTGCTCCGATGTGATTCTTTTGGTGGGGTCCATGGTGAGGAGTTTCTGGAGCTGAGGGCACAGAACAAGACCACAGTCATGTTTCTATAGCTCAGTGTCTGCAGAGCTTTCAACATACAGCACTGTCAGGAAGTCTTCCACATGTATCTGCATTGTTTTGGCTCAACTATATGTCAGTTTCAGGGTGTTGGCGCTCGTACTGAGGCAGCAGTGTGGGACTCGTGGCTCTGTCAATTTAAAACAGGCCTCTTGCAAGAAGTGCTCACTGAAACGGATTCCCTCCCAACTGTCACATATGACTGATTGAAGACAATGTGAGGCATTCACTCACTCATCTCCTCATACTTAGGAGTCTCTCTGTGGTGGTTGACCTGTGATTCCTGTCATGTAGTCAGAGAGTCGACGTTAGAACTACAGTTCATGAATGGACTTTGAGTTTAAATAGGATACCAGAGTAACTAAACCCATCATGTCATAGTAGCTTGTCAGGAAGGAGGCTAAACTTTGACAGTTGTAATATATACAGCATATATACAGTTCAACACAGTATGTAAAGTACACAAATTTCAACATAACCAAACAACATTTCCAAAGAGTGTCTGTCCCCAATAATCCTTTAGAAACCCAAAAGAAAAGTCAGATGATCTTGTGTGTGAACCTACCAACAGAAACACTTTGCTGTCTGGTTTGACTTTATGCTTCTCCATGTATTTGATTAAGCTGCTGTTTGCATACCTGTTAGATGAGAAAACACAGCTGTTAAAACACTTAAAAAGCAGAGTGACTGTATTTGTTTATGGGTCTGAGTCTCAGATCGTCACAGCGTCCACTCACGTTGTCCTCCTGAAGTCTTTCTGCAGTGTTGGGTATTCTGGCATCTTCCTAATGTCTTCCCAGTCCTTATCTGTGGGATACAGAGGCACACAGCCAAACTCTCACTTCATGAACGCACAGCAACTTCAAATGTGCAAGACTCAGTGTTTGGTTTTAAAAGTGGAGGTCTCAAGAAAGACCAAGGTTCTTATATTACCAAGGCCAAGGGCATCGGCCAAGGAGGCTGTTTTCACCAGTGTTGTTGCTTGTCTGTCAGGTCTGTTAGCAGGTTCACGATGGATTTCAATGATATTTTTTGGAGGGGTGGGGTGTGGCCCAATGAACAAGCCATTACTATTACAATCTGTTACTAGATTTTTACTACTAGTGGTTTTACTAGTGACTACTAGAGTTTTAGACTTCTAGTTTTTGACTACTAGTGTTTTTACTGGTGACTATTGGAGTTTTAGACTACTAGTGTTTGACTACTAGTGTTTTTACTAGTGACTACTAGAGTTTTAGACCACTAGTTTTTGACTACTAGTGTTTCACTAGTGACTACTAGAGTTTTAGACTACTAGTTTTTGACTACTAGTGTTTCACTAGTGACTACTAGAGTTTTTGACCACTAGTTTTTGACTACTAGTGTTTCACTAGTGACTACTAGAGTCTTTGACTACTAGTTTTTGACTACTAGTGTTTCACTAGTGACTACTAGAGTTTTTGACTACTAGTGTTTTTACTAGTGACTACTAGAGTCTTTGACTACTAGTTTTTGACTACTAGTGTTTCACTAGTGACTACTAGAGTTTTTGACCACTAGTTTTTGACTACTAGTGTTTCACTAGTGACTACTAGAGTTTTTGACTTCTAGTTTTTGTCTACTAGTGTTTTTACTAGTGACTACTAGAGTTTTTGACTTCTAGTTTTTGACTACTAGTGTTTCACTAATGACTACTAGAGTTTTTGACTACTAGTTTTTGACTACTAGTGTTTTACTAGTGACTACTAGAGTTTTTGACTTCTAGTTTTTGACTACTAGTGTTTCACTAGTGACTCCTAGAGTTTTTGACTACTAGTTTTTGTCTACTAGTGTTTTTACTAGTGACTACTAGAGTTTTTGACTACTAGTTTTTGACTACTAGTGTTTCACTAGTGACTACTAGAGTTTTTGACTACTAGTGTTTCACTAATGACTACTAGAGTTTTTGACGACTAGTTTTTGACTACTAGTGTTTTACTAGTGACTACTAGAGTTTTTGACTACTAGTGTTTTACTAGTGACTACTGGAGTTTTTGACTACTAGTTTTTGACTACTAGTGTTTCACTAATGACTACTAGAGTTTTTAACTACTAGTTTTTGACTACTAGTGTTTTACTAGTGACTACTAGAGTTTTTGACTTCTAGTTTTTGACTACTAGTGTTTCACTAGTGACTCCTAGAGTTTTTGACTACTAGTTTTTGTCTACTAGTGTTTTTACTAGTGACTACTAGAGTTTTTGACTACTAGTTTTTGACTACTAGTGTTTCACTAGTGACTACTAGAGTTTTTGACTACTAGTGTTTCACTAATGACTACTAGAGTTTTTGACTACTAGTTTTTGACTACTAGTGTTTTACTAGTGACTACTAGAGTTTTTGACTACTAGTGTTTTACTAGTGACTACTGGAGTTTTTGACTACTAGTTTTTGACTACTAGTGTTTCACTAATGACTACTAGAGTTTTTGACTACTAGTTTTTGACTACTAGTGTTTCACTAATGACTACTAGAGTTTTTGACTTCTAGTTTTTGACTACTAGTGTTTCACTAATGACTACTAGAGTTTTTGACTACTAGTTTTTGACTACTAGTGTTTCACTAATGACTACTAGAGTTTTTGACTACTAGTTTTTGACTACTAGTGTTTCACTAGTGACTACTAGAGTTTTTGACTTCTAGTTTTTGACTACTAGTGTTTCACTAGTGACTCCTAGAGTTTTTGACTTCTAGTTTTTGACTACTAGTGTTTCACTAGTGACTACTAGAGTTTTTGACTACTAGTGTTTTACTAGTGACTACTGGAGTTTTTGACTACTAGTTTTTGACTACTAGTGTTTCACTAATGACTACTAGAGTTTTTGACTACTAGTTTTTGACTACTAGTGTTTCACTAATGACTACTAAGTTTTTACTTCTAGTTTTTACTACTAGTGTTTCACTAATACTACTAGAGTTTTTGACTACTAGTTTTTGACTACTAGTGTTTCACTAATGACTACTAAGTTTTTGACTACTAGTTTTTACTACTAGTGTTTCACTAGTGACTACTAATTTTTGACTTCTAGTTTTTACTACTAGTGTTTCACTAGTGACTCCTAAGTTTTTACTTCTAGTTTTTACTACTAGTGTTTCACTAGTGACTCCTAGAGTTTTACTTCTAGTTTTTACTACTAGTGTTTCACTATACTACTAAGTTTAGCTTCTATTTTTACTACTAGTGTTTCACTAGTGACTACTAGAGTTTTAGACTTCTAGTTTTTGACTACTAGTGTTTTACTAGTGATGACTACAGTAAGTTTACTGTGTAAATACTCTGGTTCCTCTGCCTCCCTTTAGGACAATGGCCTTGTGTGTGTGTGTGTGTGTGTGTGTGTGTGTGTGTGTAGATGTTGAGTGTGTATTTTGTGCAGACCTGCAGGGAAACCCATGACGCTGAATATCCTGTCCAGCTGGTCATGATGGAAAGGGTTACTGGTCTTGATGTCTTCCTGGCGACAGTGAAAGATGGGTTCGGATGTTAGCAGCTCCGCAAAGATGCAGCCGATCGCCCAAATATCTGGTGTAACCCCCCCCCACACACACACACACACACACACACACACACACACACACACACACACTTAGTCTGAGCAATCTTGAGGTACATTAGCAACAGTACATCAAGAGTTAGGACTAGATTAGACCCAAATGATTGTTGATCTATTATCTATTACTTTACTGCTCTCTACTCCCATTTCCTCCCCTGGTTTCTGCTAAAAAACAAAGTGAGAATAAACTTGGATTGGGACTGGATTCAACAATCTGAACCAGGACGGTTCAGGAACATTTAAAGGGCAAGAACGCCCATTTTTCAGATTCATCCATGTTATTCCAATAGTCTAAGACAGTATAGAAATATCAGAAAACATGAACAGCTCTATCCACAACCCACAACTAGAGAAAAGTGGAGCTGCTCCATAGACAATGACGAGATGTCCCAGATAACACAGAGTCTATGGGAACATTTTCTGTTTCACAACTGACTACAATAGAACAAGGAAACCGTTCTGTGGGTTCACTGTTAATTGTGGCAGCTATTTTAGGTTTTTCTTAGTCTTAAAATAAAAATGCCTATTAGTTTTAGTCACATTTTAGTCATTTTTATCCTTCATAGTCTGGTTTATATCGTTGAAAAGTCCTTCGATTTAGTGAAAATGTCTTCTCTCTTAATTTTGTCAGCAATTTTTTTATTTAATCTCAGTTCTGTTTAGTCATCAGAAAATATTGAATATTTCTGTCATTTTAGTCAGACTTATTTCACATTTTTAGCTTATCATTATCTGATGACAAACACAGGTTAAATGATGAGGGGTGCAGCATTGCCGTTAGTTGGAGTCCTCCTGACTGACTGAGCTCAGTAATGGTGAGCAGTTCAGGAGCACCCACCAGTCAGTTAGGAGAGCCGATCTGCAACCCAACATGTAAAAATATGTTACTCAACCGGCCGAACCCGACCCCACCCGCAAATCACCAAGCATTATTATTAATAATTAATTATTATTAGAGATGGACTGAGCGCCGCCGCCGCAGAGCGCAGTGTGTTTGAGAGAGAGAGTCAGGGAGGAGGTGGAGGGTGACAAAAATAAAGAGAGATTCTGGTTTTCAAACTGCAGCTTAGTCTCATCTTCTTCCATCAACATTGCATATTTGATATCGTCACCACGGTGTTTAATGACTTTTAATGACAGGTTGCTGACGAACATATTTCATCAGTTGTTGTTAACGAAATGAACGCTGCCTACATACGTACACACACGACATAAAATCAGCGACCCATTCATTGTCTATGGAGCAGCTCCAGACATCTTTTATGGCGTCTTCGTGTCACACGTTTAGAGGTACAGTAATAACACTCAGTGTTGTCTCATGTTCCAGGAATGACAACCATAGACATGCGGACATGCCTGCTTCATACTAATGGATGCTATAGATCACAAAGGTGCTCAGACCTTGTCAGAAAGGAATGTGTGTTCCCACTGGCACTGAGACACCTTATAGTATAGTATAGGATATAGTATAGTGATGTATACAGGAGACACGCTGACTAATAATGCAGCTGAGATGACAACGACTCAGACTTAGTTACATGTGAGCCCAGACTCACCAATAGCTTTGGTGTAGTGCCGCGCCCCCAGCAGCAGCTCAGGGGCCCTGTACCAGAACGTCACCACCACAGGATCAAGGTCCGCCAGTGGCTTGAGGGGAGAGTTGAAGAGTCTGGCGAAACCCATGTCAGCTGTGGGAAGAGGGAAGACAGCAAACACAGAGGTGAAAGGCCAGGTCCTGTTGTCAGAAATGCAGGCTCAGAGAGCAGCTCTGGCAAGCTAGTCTGCAAGCATGAAAGAACACCTACAATTATTTAAGCTGACAAGGCAATATTTAAAAGCTTGACTCAACAGTGAGGAGGAGCATCCTCCCTTACAGAAATCCCTCTGGCTGTCAGGATGACATTGGACGCCTATCCACCTTTTAGTAACACACCTCAGGGTGCTTTAAAGGCCCATGTTATAGGGCAACTTTACTATTTTTCAACCTGGACCCTATTTTCCCATGTTTCCTTGTGTATAAGAAACTAATGGAGACAACAGATTAATTTTTCATCCCTGTTTTGTACAATCACTGTAAAGTGTCAGGCCTTCAGCTGAAGAGCGTGTTTAAGTAATAAGTAGGGCTGACGAAGTTAACATGAGAATAACATGTTGACACACAAATTTGTTTTAACACCACTAATTTCATTAACAAATTAATGCATCTTGTGTTTTTTAGTCATACTAGCTTGTCATAAAAAAGGCTAAATAAAACTTACATTCAGTGTTGGTGAGTAAAAACTTGACCTCTGACCTCCAGATGTGTGAATGTAAATGGGTTCTCTGGGTCCCCACCAGTCTCCCCTTTACAGACATGCCCACTTTCTGATAGTCCCAGTCAGTCTGGATCAAGTCATAGTCAAGTCAGCACTCTGACACACTGACAGCTGTTGTTGTCTGTTGGGCTGCAGTTTGTCATGTTCTGATTGGAGCAGATTGTTGAACCTGGGAGGGTTTCTGGACAATATCTGTCATTGATTAGTGTTGTTAATTGATTTCCAGTAATTTATATATACATACATTTGCATAAAGCAGCATAAGACATTAAATATGATATTAAAATAAGAGCATTAAATACTTGACAGATCTCCCTTTAAGGTACAGTTGCACAGATAAAAAGTGTGATTAATAAGCCCTAAATAAGACATTTTATTCTGATGTTTGTGGGTATTTAACTTTGATCAGCACTAAATACAGGCTTTGTTTTAGGAATGTGTACTTCTCTACCAGGAAGTAACATCTTAAAACTCCAGCATGAACACTACAAAGTGACATCACAACAGAGGTGAGATGAAGTCATCCAGAGAAAACTCAACTTTTGCCTCTCTTTTTTATTATCAAGGTAAAAATAATAAAGCCAGCGTTACGGTCAGAACAGTGTAGATATATAACAATAACCTGAACAGTTCTGCTGCTGTTTAAGGAGTGAAACGTCTCTTGCACTGTGAATACAGCCCTTGTTGTACAAGTCCGTTTCAGATATTATTTGTAAACTTTATAGAAATTATTTGTAAAGCATCAATAATCATTACCTAGATATTTGTAACACTGTGTTAATGGTTAATAACTAAAGGTATAGTAAAATACATTGTAAAGCATCTCAGTGATTAATAATTGGTTTCTATTCCATCTATACAGTATAATGTTTAAGGTTTACAAATCGTTTGGGTAAATATTAACAAATACTTAATATAGTATATACAATAAAATATTATAATGTGTATTATATATTGGAATATTATAATTTATTATCATCTATGACACAATATATAACTTATAAATCATTTCATATTACACTGCTAATAAAATACTATAAATTACAGCATTATGAATTAGTACAGATTACTAAGTATCATTTCATTGTCTGTTAGCAGTAGTATCTGGTAAAGTGTTAGCCTGGTGAGTAGTAGCAGTGACACAGTAACTTAGTACTATTACAGCGTGCACAGGGTTTATAAATAGACTCAGTCAGCACTGCAGCATTACCCTTCAACAGTCCTCTGGCCAGCCAGCTGGCTTATGCAACAGCGCTGACCTGAGCTCCCCGTCAGCCTCTCAGCCAAAAGGTTCGTGGTGATAGCGCTATCTCTAAATTTACAAGTAGTTCGCAGAAATAGTCCTTACCGATTTTAACTCTTCCTCGTTCAGGACCTTCCCCCATCACCAGGATGTTGGCTGGTTTCTGCAGGACACAGAGAAATATTAAACACTGTATGAAATACAAACCATTTAGTGCTTACTTTCATGTGATTACATACTGTATGTATACGGTAATTTTATCAGTGATTCGTTTCCAAAGTCAAATGTTGGGCGCGTACATGTTCAGTGGCCTGTGTTGGCTGCCCTGATAATTATTGAACCACACAACCACCTGAACACGTCAGTCTGTCACTTTGCGACCGTGCACTTAAGACTGGAATGGCGTCATGTGACAGAGCCCACAAACACACTCAAGCACCTTTGACATGTGCATCTGCATCTGGGTGGGAGTTTGTGGGAGAAACAGCTGAGTGGGCCTGTGGACCTAAATGAGAGGGAGGCAGTAGTGTTTGCAGAACACATGCAGCACATACAGGCCAATGTGTCCTGGTTAAACCTGCAGTAGGCAGAACGGTTCACTGGGCTAAAACCCCTTAATAACCTTCTAGCATGCTGTAATTCAAGTGTTCTGAGAGAAAACTAGACTCTGAACCTCCTCATGGCTGTTTTCAGGATTTAAAATATCTAACCTATGATGAGGAGACTTTGACCAATCACAGGTCATTTTAGAGAGAGAGTCTTCCTATTGGCTGTGGTCCGGCTGGTGGGTGGTGCTTGGTATTTCCTCAACAGATCTCAACATGGCTGCCGAGTCACTTTCTCATTCTACAGCTAAAAAAAAAAAATTTTTAATGAACTTTATTGAAAAAAAAACCCAGAAAATTATACTGATATTTTCATTTGTACAGATCAAAAACATCGGTTACAAAATTATAATCACACCTCCAGGATGGTTACAAAGGGACATTTCTGTCAATACATCAACTGTAGTTCTACTGGAAGATAAAATAAAATAAATAAAATAAAACAAGTAAGTAAACATAACAAAACAAAACAAAAAACAGGGGTCTATAGTTAACTGTGTTCAGAAATACAAAACGTTTTTGCATAGATATTTCATAGATTTTGCTGGTAATGATTATGTTGTTTACAACATATTCAACCTTCTTATTATTGGTAATTATGCCTGTTTGGAGTATAAATATCTATATTTATGGATTTGGAGCTCAACCAGTTTTGTAAGGATTCACCAGGTTTTGGACTATGTGACAGGAATAAAACAAGTTCTGCTGTTTCCACGTTTGTGGTACGCAGGTGACACATTTAAATCTCCTTTTAACAAAATCATTTGAGGGATAAATTTGGTTCAAAATTTAAAAATGTATTTCTTTATGTTTAGGAGGAACTGGGAATTTTTCACAGGTTTGAAAATGTGGTATCCTTCTTGGAAACAATGGGCACATTAACGTTATAAAATAATGTCTAAGAAATTTATCGTTTCATCCTTTGTGTAAAAATTGTTCATTGTCAATATAAAAACGCTGTCGCAGTGTTTTCCACATTGTTACTGATGAACTGTGCTGTTGGGATACTCTGTGTCACCTTAATGCAGTTTTTAAATCGAGCGATTTAAATTGTATTTAGTGTTGAATTCATCTAGTTTAAGCACAGTACGTTTTCCATCCATCAAGTGCACATCTGACCAAACTCATTTCGCCATCCAGTCATCATAAATGTAGATTTAAAATGACTCTGTCGTTCCACAGTGGGGCATTGTGAGTTGTGTGTTTATGAATAATCCTCCAGTAAAGCAGGACTTGTTGATGAAAGGATGAGAGTTTAACTGGTAATCTAGAAATATCAAAGTCACATTTTAATAAAACCTGGTGTTTCATTGTTGTCGTTAATTCCTCACATTCATACAAAACACATTCATTTGTAGCTTGGACTAGTAATATTTTAATATCTTCCCAGAAGTGTTATGTCATCTGGACCGGGTGAACGATCAGAAACTAGCTTTTTAATTATTATCATCATCGCAGACATTTTTAAAATGTTCATCTATTACAGGAATCATATTGAATTTATTTTGTCAAAGAATAATATTGCATTCTGAGTATGAAGATGTGTATAGCTTGGTGTAAAATTCCTCCTCTTCGTTGAAAATTCGTTTTGGTTCTGTGCATTAATCTCCATTTATTATGAGACTACAAATTTCATTTCTTCCTTGTCTATTTTTCTCCAGTTTAAGTGTTTTGTCTCCGTTCTCGATCCACCTGGCTTTGGACCAATAATAATAATAACAATAATAATAATAAGCTCCCCGTGCTTTGTTGAGATAAAGTTCATCGAACTAAGTTTGCAGAACCTGGATTTTGTTTTATCCTCTTCGTTCCAGTTTAACTTGCTTTGACTAATTTGGTTTCAACTGTGTTGCAATATTCCTGATTTGTTAGTAAATTTGCATTAAATTTCCAGTAATCTTTGGATTTGTTAGTTTTTTGACTTTTAGTAAGTTTTAGATTTATCACACAGTGATCACTCAAAGGGCTATTTGAGATATTGTTTCTGTGACATGCTTTAAAACTGAATTCAACACTAGCCAGTAATCAATCCTCGATCAATCCTCCCATTGGGTTTAAACCAGGTAAACTGTCTTGTAGACAGAAGCTTTCTCCATATGTCTATCATACTATTATTATTTATAAATTCACCAATAATTTGATTGTTTTGTTCTTGTAAAAATGTAGTTGTCCATCTGTCCATCCATTCGTCAGGAGTCAAACTGAAATCACCTCCCATGAGCACACGGTGGGAAAATTGGCATTTAGATCCTTAATGACTGTTAAAATTCCTGTTTTTCTGTTCATCATTATAACCACATATGTCAACAAGAATAAGAAACACCTCATCAATTTCAAGAACACCAGCTACCCAATGGCCATCATCGTCTGCCTTATCAAAATGATTTTACCAGGACGCCTGTTGAAGCAAGTAGCAGCTCCTGCAGAGCGATTTGTACCATGACTAAAAGGTATTTTATCTCCATCGTTGAGTCCAAAAATTAACATCTGTTGAATCAGAACGTGTTTTTGAAGAAATATCCAGTTTGCATTTTTGCCCTTTGCAAAATAAGAAATCAGCTTTGCACTTGATAGAGTCTTTAAGTCCCCTTGTATTGAACGAAGAAAAGGAAATATTAGTTTTCAGCTTTAACATAAAACACACAAACTCTGAAAACATTTTTTTTTTTACTTTTTAAAGAAAGTGTTGAGGGAGGTGGAGTAGAAAGTAGACGTTTCCACTGTAGATCAGTTCAGATGTAATGTTCAAGCCAACCTGCAGCCTCTTCTATGATTGTGAATTTCTCCACGGTGGGACTAATAAAGGAATATCTTATCTTATCTTATCTTATGATGCGCTTGCCGTTGATGAATCCGTGTGGTCCTCTGAAGCCTGCTGCCTCGCCCTCCTTGGCTTGGGAACCGGAGGGTCACCGGTTCAAGTCCCGACATGGACCGAAAACTGAGTGTGAACTGGTAGCTGGAGAGGTGCCAGTTTACCTCTTGGGCACTGCCGAGGTGCCCCTGAGCAAGGCACCAAACCCCCAACTGCTCGGGGCGCTTGTCTGGAGCAGCCCCCTCACTCTGACGTCTCTCCATTACTGCATGTGTGTGTGTTTGTGTGCATGTACCATGTATAAGTTAAACAGAGTGTAAATTGAATTTCCCCACTGTGGGACTAATAAAGGTAGATCTTCTTCTTCTTCTTCTTCTTCCGGTCTGGACCTCCAGTCCTCCAGCGTCAGGTCCTCTGCGAAGCGGATGCCTTCTGCTTTGCACAGCGGTGAGGTTTTGGTTCGTTTCCATATGTCATCTCTTACTACTCGTTTGGTGAAGAGGATTATGATTTGCCGGTGCCTATTTTCTGTCGCTCTCCCAAGTCTGTGCACAATGTCGACCGCATCTTCCATCTTAGTTCCACAGTTTCTGCTCTGATATTGTCGTTGACTCTTTCCTTTTTGCCTTTTATCCACAGACACCATCTTCTTGGTTCTTCTATCTTTCTTGGTCCAATACACGTCTCTTCATGTCCTCATTTTCTATTTTAAGTGTTTCCATTTGTTTTTCCAAATCCTTGACTTTCAACTTGCAGTCCTTTATCTCCTCGGAGTTGAACTGCACCATTTTAGCAATCTCAGCTAACATGGTGCTATGCTGCTGCAACTGGCTTCTTCCATACGGTTTCCCAGATGGCAGCGAGTCAGTATCATGCAGAGTGGCCTCAATCGATGTATTAGCCTCTGTTAACATACTTTTTCAGCTTGTTTAAAAGGGAGTTTTTCACAGCTTGAGGCTTCGAATTGTTCTTCATATTTTGGAGTCCGTTCACAATAAAAGTGGAGTTTTTAAATTTCAAATTATGTAACTTCGGGGCTTCGATTGCAGAGCTCAGAGGGACGTGACGGCTCACCCCGCCATTCCCCTGAAGTCTCTAATTTTACAGCTAAACAGTAACTACAAGATGTTTCTGACATCTAAGAAGAGAAGTATTCATTACAGTAACATAATATTGATTCATATTTGATCAGAGTGATTTCTCTCACCGACAGCCTCCACCACCGATTTAACATGAATTGGCAGGAAAACCTCAGACACATGCAGACTAGAGGCGACGGTGTGGATCACATCACAAAAACTAGGCTGACAGACTGTCTCCGACGGCTCCAGACTGTTCGTCAGCCGACTGTCGGCTTGGTGTGTCAGGGTCTAAACTGATGACTGCATGTTTAGATTGTATGGACCCCGTAGTAGAGGTAAAATGCAACGCCCTATTTCTTTGGCGCCTGTGGCAAGGATTACACAGTGCTCCTTTAACACCACAGGTTTCCACCTGAGAATGTTGTTATTTGTGTTTGTTATTGGTAAAGACATGAGCAGCATGAGGATGCCTGGTTGAGTTTTTCACCACAGGGGTCACCGAGAGGGCAGTATTAGGAATTACTGCTATTCACACCAATAGCATGCCTCAATCCCAACATTTACACACCTACATATAATCATGGGTTAGAAGTACTATGCTGTTATTCACTGAATGGATGTATAAGATATACAGTCGTGCTGCTGTACCTTCAATCAGAGGGAAATGTTTTACACTTGCCTTGTCATGCATGCAGTATCTGCTTGTTGTCAAACAGCCTGCCGATCCTCCCTGGGTATCTGTGTGAATGTGAACCCTTTGGCTCTACGGACTCAGATCTGCCTGGCAAACACGTCTTGTTGCTATAGAAACAGCGCTAATAATGAGGTCCATTATTCACGCCCACAACATGACACACCGCGATCGGCAAACACAAAGACAAACGTCTCTTAAAAGGCCAGAAGAGTTCAGGATCAGCGGCTCCTCTTTCGTATTCTAACCAGGCCTAACTGAATTATCGTGCCTGGCCTGAGCATTCATATAAGCTGGTTGAACAACAGTTATGAGCTCTTGAATGTCCAGTAAAAGACCTGAGTGAGTTTTAGTGCCTCTTCAAAATGATAAGTGAGCATGCAACATGACAGCTGAGGAAAAGAAGGGACTGTTTCTAATGAAAAAAAGAAATACAAAGAATAATAGACATGAAACTGAAGTGAAACTGCAGCTTAACACAGTGAAGATATTGATATTAAACATGGTCAAATATGGCTGTTGTTATGGTGAAATATAGTAAGAATTTACGATATAAACCAGTGTTATTCTGAATTATGCACCACATTGTGTTTCACATCCCAAAATGTAGGATTCCTTTTGAATTCATCCAGCTGAAATCAGTCACAGTTAGTTTCATAAATGGATCAGGAGTCAGGGGAAAATACAGTCTCCATCCCACTGAGGACTGGTAAACCCAATCCTCAGGGACATGGACCCCTTTTACAAAACCATCTACATCTTGTCTCCAAAAGTGGGACAGTTCAGGACCCAGAGGGGCACTTATACAACAGTCTGGGCAAGTTGATAAACAGGCTGTCCTATAACCAAAAGGTCACAGCCAACAGAGCCATCAACAACCACTAGTCCACTTACAGTGTCACAATGAACCCCCACCTATAGACTCCTTTCTAGCTGAAGTCATGATTATGCCGTGGTGTTAGCTGGAGGCAAACATGAAGATGACAGTTTGGCCAGGATGGAGACACCGGGTGAAACTACAGGGAGTTATAAGCACATTGTGATTCACATCTTGTCGCCTGAACTCCTGTTGATGCATTGAACAGCGTAGAGTAATTACTGAAAACCACACGTTTGATGTGCACATGAGAGCGGTGGGTTCTGTGGCTCAACAGTCTGATACTGGTTGCCCAAAATGTCGTTCCCGAGCATAACGGTGGCTCGGCAGCGTCAGCATCACCGCAGAGACAGCAGCAGGGCTGGCTCTCTGTATATATATATACTGTACACTCAATCAACGAGTGGGACAGAACAAGATAAGTATTATCATATTATGTAAGTATTAGGGCTGTGTATCAGCAAGATTCTGGTGATACAACACATCACAATACAGGGGTTATGATTCAATATATTATATTACTGTAAGCAAGGCGCTATACAGTATTATAATTTTTTACCCTAATTTTAGGAGAACTGTCATCTCAGAACAATCTGAGTTTTAAAAAGTTCGTAACCTGAACAGTCTGTAACATCCACCATCACAGCAGTATGAGAGGACACATACACTGAGAGGGTGCATCTCTTTACAAATGAAATAAAGTTAATCTTTGCAAGTAAACTGTTATTGATTGAAACTTGATACTGCATTTCTGAGAATTGATAGAGTATCACAAACCATAATATTGCAATATTTGATATTTTCTTACACCCCTCGTAAGTATAATATTGTTTTCATTATTTCAGTTGTGGTGCAGACTCTGACACTGATGGTTGAAAACATTTGACATTTGAGTGGCTTATGGATATTTGTCAGGACTTGGGACACCCAGCTTGAAGCTGGGACAATACCGGACAAATCTGGACAATCCTGGACAAATCTGGACAATCCCAGAGAAATCGGGATGATCCCGGACAAATCGGGACGATCCCGGCAAATCTGGGCGATCCCAGACAAATCTGGGCGATCCCAGAAAATTGGGACGATCCCGGACAAATCGGGGCGATCCCGGAAAATCGGGACGATCCCGGCAAATCTGGGCAATCCCGGACAAATCGGGATGTGTGGTCACTGCAGGTCAGCAGTAGCTACACTACTATAACTAAATGCTTTGTTATCTCTTTCTGATAAGTCCGTGTTAACACTAACACTCTGACAGTGAGTGACTGTACATATTCAGAAGCAACTGGAGTTTTTAGTTAGATGTCTGAAATAAGGTCTGTGGTAAACACAAGCCAAAGCGAGTTAAACATTTTGTTCTATGCCATAAAACACATTAATAAATATCCCACTCGTGAATTCCTTTACAGCCTCGTTACGTATACTCACGTTCTAACAACTGCGGTGTAGTTCGTTAATACGTTAGCTTTTACTTCTGATGATTGCATTCACACTTCAACAATCATAAAATAGTGTTCGTTTGTGGAGATTATCTTGGTGAACAAAACGTAAATATCTAAAATGTGTGTTTGCCACTGAGCCGATTTTCTATAATAATCCAAAACCCAGTGGGACAATCCCTTCGGCTTTCTGTCGAGAGAACCTGGATGATGCTAACTTCCAGGTTGGCCAACAAAAATACCCCATGACGGCAGCACTACTCTGCCTCCACCTACGCTACGCCTAAAGAACTACGTCATCATGTTCACTGACAGTAAAGGGGCCTATACACTTCATTATATGTAGGCTACAGCCCTTTGAGGCATGCTTTGTGATATTGGGCTATAATAAACTTTGACTTGACTTGACTATGATCAAAAGATCACGCTGGCATGTGGTGCACTGCTTTTGTTTATGTGTAACATAAATACATAAAGACAAAACTTGTTTAAAACCATTTGAAGGTTGAGTTTATTTCAGCTGTGTTTTACTTCCAGACTATTTTTAAGCCTTCATACTATGAAGCCACTACAGCCACAGTAGGTCCTTGTCATTTTCTTCTGCTCCATTTGTAGTTTTTCTCGTTATGACGACCTTTTTAATGCCCACAGTTCATGACACACACCGGATGGTATGCAGTGTTTTGGCTTGATACGGTCTGTCCTGTTATTGTGTCATGGGACTTGTTTGCCGGAAGACAAGAGTGGAAACGTGAGAGAAGGTTCAGCTCCACACGAACTCTGGAGCTGTTGTGTGCTGAGGAACAATCACAACATTGTGGATTTGTAGACATGTGATTTTAGCATGAATTCAGAGGTTAAACTACGATTACATTCACACGATCCATTTGCTGAACCCAAGTAACCATCAAGGAAGGGTCTGTGTAAGTGACGTGCATCATTTAGTAACCATAGTAACAGGCATGCACTCTGATAAACAGAGGCATGCTGTGTAGTTTTGCAGTTATTCATTAAACAGTGTGTAAACCCTGAATATCACAATATAAAAGGCTCTTTTTCAATTTTTTTCTCACTGTCTGTCATAATTAATGAAGTGAGGTCCATTTTCACCCTTAACTAGGGTTGGAAAATTATTATAATATTATCATAAGGTACATAGTAAAGGGTTTGTTTCTATCTCTATATAACATGGTAAGTAGAGCCTGAGAAAACAACCCTATACTTCCATTTTCTTCCTGTTATTTCCTGTTATGGTCCATAAATTCTTGTTAATTACCATGGAAAGTTTCCGTCTTGAATATTCTTGGACTTCTGCAACCCTTCAAATAACACTCATAAAGATCTCTGTGGCCCCAGAGGAGATAAATTAAAGGGTCTCTGTACTGAATTCAGAGTATGTCTATTGCCAACATACAGCTCTCAACATGGAGACGAACACATATACAGTACACATATAGTTACAGTATACATACTGCATAGTTATTCCTGTCTAAGGAAAGACATTCAGTCCAAACATGACATCAGGTGAAGGTTGGCAGACATGATTGTCCTTGATGATGACATAAAATTGTCTATCCATGCAAACTGAATACATAATAATAATGCAAGACCTAAAGAGCATAATGCTCATTGTTCACTATAATTACTGAAGATTAAAATGTGTTACCTACAAAATATCCAAAATGTACTGATGCATCATCACACAGGAGGGCTGTTGCTATGCACATATCAGTCCTGATAACAGCAGCGTCTGTGCTGTGTTGCTGCAGTGTGACTGTGTGGGAGGCATACAGTACTGTATAGACGTATACAGTAGAGTACATATTGCATTTACTGCAACACTGATCACCTTCAGGAATGCCCCACCCCCCTTGGCAGAGATTGTTGGTACAGTCTGCTGAGATGCTTTCTGCGTTTGCAGAGCTGCTAAGCCAACATCTTGACTCAGCTCGCCATGCAGGGTGGTGGGCTTGGCGCTAGCTGGAGGCTGTTACATAAGCCTGGTGGGGGTGGATAGTGGTGGGTGGGACAGGGAGAAAGGAGTGGAGGAGTGGCAGGACGAAGTGGGGGATGGGAGCTATGCAGTGGTGCAATGCAAAGCACATGCTTGATACCTGCAGAGACGCAGAGCATGCAGCACAAACACACGGTTATGTAACAGAGGAAGTAGTGGAACCATGGAAGATGTGCTGGTGGCGGCACCTCTCTCCACGGCTCAACCCCCAGCAGCAGGAGACACATCTGTGTGATCTGTGTCTATGCTCCTCCTCTCATGTAATAATAACATAGCTCATTGCCAGATGCGTAGCTTTCATATAAGCTATGACAGCAATAAGAGGTCTTGGGGACATTTTCCACAACATGCTCACTATGAGCAGCATTTTCTATTTGTTGCCACAGGGAGACCTGGCAAAGAGTCAGGCACCTGCACAAAGATGATAATCTGACCAGCAACAAGAAGCAAAAAGGACCAATTGTAGAAGGGAGGGAGCCACAATGGTAGAAGGGAGGGAGCCACAATGGCAGGAAGCCCTGGCAACGAGACAGCTAAACAACAGCCCCAACTGCAATACATCAGTGCCGAGTCAGATGGAGTACGACAGCGGAGAAATCCATCCAGCTGCAATGAAAATAGTTTTAAATGGGCCGGAAGAGTTGGTGCATAGATAAGAGTGGTGTGACCTTCAGGGAGCAAAACAAGCACACGGCTCCTGTGGGAGAGTTCATGTTGTTGTGGAGGAGAGGGGGATTCCCACTCTGTTACTCCTTCAGCATTAAAACGTGCACAACATTTTATCCTAACTCATTACACGGCTTTATTGAACACGCAGTTCTGATCGCAGCAGCAGACCATTGCTATGTATAACAGACTGTTGCTATGATGCCAGTTTTGTGTCAAATTATTGATTTCTTAAATCAGTAAATAGCCTTGCAATAAGCAAGCCGGTCATTGTTGTGAAATAAACCCCCTCAGGGAGTTGCAGGACCCGTCGACTTCGTCCTGTCGGGGATTATTTCACAACAACGACCGGCTTGCTGTACATTATCCCTTATGTCAAACACAGTTTGAACAAATCTAAAAAGAGCCTACAAAACAAAAGTTTTTCTTTTTCCATTCAATAGTGCAAAATAAACACCGTACATGCTGTATACCCTGATACACTAAAACTAGGGCTGTCAATCGATTAAATTACTTAGTCGTGACTAATGGCATGATTGTCCATAGCTAATGGAGATTGACTGCACATTTTTTATTTGTTCAAAATGTGCCTTAAAGGGATATTTGTCAAGTACTTAATTTAATTTAGAATTTTGGATATCTTTTTATTTAATTTGGACAAATTGTCACAGTCACCAGATCTGAGGTCAAGTTTTATTTTCTGTCTCTTCTTTTCATTCATTGTTTCACTTCCTGTTTTATTTTGTCATCAATAACATCCCTCTTGTTTCAGATCACTGCACTTCCTGCCCTCGTGTGTCTCCACGCCTCCTGACCTACTTTCCATCAGCTCACCTGTCTGATTGGAGCCCCGCCCCTGAATGTGTCCACCTGTGTCCCGTTGATCGCTCCCCCTCTAGTATATAATGTGTCCTCCCTTCCTCATGTCGCCAGTTCGTAGTTGATCGTCTTTGTGATTCTCGTTCCAGCCTTTCCTCATGTCTGCCTTTTTGTTAATGATTCTCTGCCTGTTTTTTGACCCTGCCTTTGCCTGTCGTTCTTCAGCTCTGGTTGCCTGGTTGACTCCCTTCCTGTGTACCGACCTTTTGATCAGTAAAGACTTTTCCTAGTTTACATCACCAGTGATTTTGAGTCGCGCATTTGAGTCCAGTTCCTTTCTGCCCCGACTCGTAACAAAAATATGCTGCTTTATGCAAATACATGTATATATTTATTATTGTAAATCAATTCACAACACTAATCAATGACAGATATTGTCCAGAAACCCTCCCAGGTTCTGACTTTAGCATCAACAATCTGCTCCAATCAGAACAAACTGCAGCCCAACAGGCAACAACAGCTGTCAGCGTGTCAGAGTGCTGACTTGACTATGACTTGATCCAGACTGACTGGGACTATCAGAAAGTGGGCATGTCTGTAAAGGGGAGACTGGTGGGGACCCAGAGAACCCATTTACATCCACACATCTGGAGGTCAGAGGTCAAGAGACCACAGTTTTTCCTCACCACACTTTAGTACAAGTTTGTAGCGTTATGTAACCTTTGGGTTAATGCGTTAAAAAATGAGAGGCATTAAACTGATTTTGCGTTAGCGTGCTGTTATTGGGCTGAACTAAAACATAACAATTATATGGCTTCCCATCTTAAATGGCATTGAAGTTATTTTAAAGGATTTCCTCTTAACACATCACAGCAAGAAAGGTGTAAATGACAGGTGACCATGAATCATGGCTGAAGTCCATTTAGTAGCCTCAGTGTGTCGGGGTCCTGGTGTTCATGCTGGCTAACGGTCACACTGTCCCTGGGGTCCATTTTTAAGAAACATAATACTCCTTTTCATTGTTCTGCTGATGACGTATAAATATATTTGCCTACAACAACAAATAGTGAAGATTGGTTTCAGCCTTTGATATCAGATGACGATGACATGAGAACTTGGACAATGAGGACTTGGAGCCTCCCTCCACTGGCTTCCTGTCTGTTTCTGGCTTGATTTTAATTATTGATTGATTTTAAGGTCTCTTATCTAGCAGAACTATTGTACCTTCAAATTCCAGGTAGAGCACTGAGGTCGACCAGTCAGATGCTCCTGGATGTCCCTAAAACTACAGTAGACAGAGGTGACAGCGGTGCCCTAAACATCACCTCAAGCACAGTCATTTACGTTGCTGCTGAAGACTCAGCTGTTCTCGCTGGCGTTTGTCTTCTGTTGTGCAGCAACACTATTACTGCTATTATGTCCACATTATGTTTATTGTTTTAAGTCTGTTCTTATTGTTGCTTGCTTTGTATTCATTTTTATTTTTTTATAAGGCAACAAAGTCATGCTGAATTTTGGCGAGGTAAAACTGACATGGCCATTTTCAAAGGGGTCCCTTGACCTCTGACCTCAAGGTGGATCCACCTCTGGTGGATCCGATGAGTCCAACTGGATTCATGTGTGATGATATTAGTCCCCATAGGAGCCATTTCATTGTAGTGAGACCATTTTTTGTAATTTGACCTCTCTGTATAAAATGACCTGTGGTGACCTCTGGGATAATCACAGCCTCATGAAACTGTACAGTCACAAACTAGAGACCCGGAGCATCCAGAGGATGAATGGCTTTCACAGCTACATGGACAATAAAGGGGTTTCTGAGCAGTTTACACAACAGAAGTGCTTGTATCCAATCGCCGAAAAATGCAATTTTCATAGAAGTCTTCCAAAAATAAAATAAAAAAATCATGTATTCTTGAATGGTGGGGTTAAGTGCCCAGTTAAGGGGTTAAGTCATTTAATCTTTGAAGATACATCCTAAACGGGCAGTACTGTACACATACAGTGTAATACATACACTGTAGTTTAATGGGCATACCCTACCTTTATTTGAAGACACTGTTTCTATCAGTTTTATTTGAGCCATCTTCACTGATGCACCAACTTTTCCATACCAGCCAAACACAGATCCTTTATTTACTTGATCTTCATCACTTCATCATAATTTAAGCAAACAAAGTCAACTGGTTCCAGCTTTTCAAACGTGAATATTTTTTGTCTGTTGAGTTAACTGAATATATGTTATTATTTATTTTAGGCTGTTGGTTGGACAAACCAAGCTAATAAACTGAAGCTCAGGAGACGGCCCATGCATCGTGGATCATTGGTTACTCATGTTGGACCCAGTATTAGACAGACACAGCTGGTTGAGCCTAAAGGTGAATCGTTCTTGGGTGTGACCAAATACTGAGCTAAAGCCAGTAACTGAATAAATGACTTACAGCAGCCCAACCAATGTAAAACATGAGGGAGTGATTTGAGATGAACTTGTGTAACAGGACTACAAAGAATCTGACCTGAGTCATTTACTGGACTTACTTTCTGAGGCCAGATTCTGGGAATCTAAAGAGTCAGCGCATTTTTAGTCAACGCACTGTCACTTCAGGTCAACTATAACCTTCCTGGCGCCGATGCACAGCGACTGCAATGGAATAAAAAAAAGCTGAGTTCACTGACTGATAGGATTGACGCTGGCAGAGAGACAGAGCATTTAATGGCTGCAGAGATGTCCTGTAGATCACCAGAGAGAGAGAGAGTGAAAGCCTGCTTCCTGATCCCTGCAGGTTTACATCATGTGATGTCCAGTCACCACATGACCACTGAGGATTGCCAGGGATTACATAAGAGAGGACGACCTTATTCAAAGAAGTCTGAACCCTGTAGATCAGACCTGGGCATTGTATGGCCAACGAGGTCTCAGTCAAACCACACAATCTTACCTATGAAGCTAAACAAACCAAAAAAGCTTTTATTTTGAAATGCTAATGTATTGTTCCTGTCACGCTTGACATTGACGTATATTGACGTGAATGATGTTTGAAGTAGCATCGCCTGCTGAGGCTGCAGTGTTGTAAACTTAGTGACTTTTTCTGGTGTTATCAGAGACTTTTGGAGGCGTGAAAGCATGTTTTGTTCTCCCTCTTCCCAACGAGCAGAGGGTGCTGCTGTGGACCCCTCCCCGTCCCAAAGCACCCACAGGTGGCCCAGTTAGTCCACAGGCAGCGGCCCCTCCAGCGGCACGTCTTTAATAAGTCATGGCATTTTTTCGCGGAGGTTGGTGGTAAAGCTGTGAGCTTAGTTTGCAAAAAACATGTCTGTATTCAAAGAATACAACTTCAAACTGTCACTTTGAGACAAAACATGCAGAAAAGTATAGAAAGCTGTCTGGAGATGAGAAGGAGAGGACAGCTGAGGGGCTGCTAGCTAAGATACTAAAGCAGCAAGGACTGTTTACAAAGCTGCAGGAACCAAAGAAGGAAATGTAAGGGTTAATGTTAAGATAAATGTTAAACTGAGGTGTTAATATTAAGTTAAGTTAATGGAAACATTCCTACCCTAAACAGACTCCTGTATATAATGTCATTTTCTTAATAATATGCTGTTTAGGGTGATTTTCAGTATAATAAATGCTGAAAAATAAGTGCCAAGGCTGTTTCCTATAGTGCTAAAATTGAAGTTACGCCTGACAGTATTTGTTTGTTTGAAAATAATTGCCTCCCTGCTGTAGATGGATAGAGGCCTGAACTGTGGGACTTCTGAACCCTAGAAATAGCCTCCCTCCGGATCATCTGACATCAAAGCACTCACGCTGGTAATCGAATTAAAGTTTTGCCACATAATCTGATGTGTTTGGTTAATTATATGTTTTCCTCCACAAGCAGCGGGAAAATGCTGCCGGCTGGGAGTGGCAGATGCAGCGGGAGATACGAGCGAGGCAGCTACACATTCAGATGGGCACAGTTACATATGAGAGAAAGGAAAGCCTTCCAGTTCTGTTTGTCTCTGAATCTCACGAGACGGATCTGATGTTTCTGCTGCGTAGAGCATGGATGTAGAAAGAAAGCGTCCGCTCGGTCACATGACTCAGTCCCAACGTCGCCGTCCGGGTCCCCATCGACAGAAACAGAGGAAGGAAATAACTCTAGATTCAGCTATTAGTGCGTTTTACCATTTTTAGGACCTAGTTGGAATTTCAAAATAACATCACCTGATGGCAATTACTCCCTATCGCTTACATAAACCTTATTCTTTAAAAATAAAATAAAATACTATCATCATTCATTAGCATTTTCAAAGGACATGAACAAACAAAATAACACAGAAAAGCATGCACCAATTTATTACTGACACTGACCACATAAGAGCTGACAGTCAGTGAGCTAACTCTTGCTAAATTTTCAGCTAGCTTAGCCAACCAAGACTGTGGTAATCCAAGTTCATGCAACACTTTGGTGGCAAAATGGATGCAGTTTTACTGTGAACGTGCAACCACTTAGATTCAATTCCTGCCAATCTGCCATCTCGAACCCAGATCCGAAGACACACAATGAGAGGCCTGTGTGCTGCTGCAGCCTGACTCTCTAAACCAAACCTCCCGCTAACCAAAGCACTGTGGGAAAACCAAGATGGGAGAGTCTCACAGGAACCAGCAGTGTGTTGCAGCCAGGTTAAAAGGGAGACAAGAATCACACAACATTCAGATCGCTCTGCTCTTCATGCATCACAATCACAATCGCACTCGTAATAACAGACCACAGCAGACTAAACAGCAGCTGCTCTGAAAACAACACAGCTCTGCTGGCTGGCACGGCTCAGTGTGACAGAGAGACGAGGTGAAGTTAATGTCAAGGTGAGAGATACCAACACGATGAACTTTTATCTTTGTTAATGCTGATTCTTCCTGTGTGTACAGAATGAGGACTAACTGCTTCTACCTACCATCACTTTCTTTGGACACCAATGGAGCATGAACCAAGCGACTTTACTGACCTTTAAACTGGGAGTGTTTGTATGTTGCACTTGCACAACTGATGTCAAATTTGGACGTTTGTCCATATATAGAGCAGTTTGTTGTTTGTCTGGAGACACTAGTGAGCACCGTGAAATATTTCAGTCTGGTTTAACCCACCCCTAACATAATCAAACACACGCTACTATACCTAAACAACAACCACCCTTGTAGCATAAAAACAGCATTAGTGTTAAAATTACTACCAAAAAATCCATCTCGTGCCCTCTGAGAGGTCGCAAGAAAAGGCCTCTCCATCTCAAAGTCCTGGATTTTAGCCGTCACAGACCCCTCAGCATCACTTTTTGGTCACAGTAGACATTTACTTAATGTTTGAAATTAAATAAAAACACTTGCTTAGGTTCAGGCAACAAAACCACTATAGTTAGGTTTAGGAAAAAAACAACATGGATGGGCTTGAAAGTGAAAGTATGACTAGATGTGAACTAGGGACACGAACAAACAGCTGACTGTAACGTGGGACACTAATGTTAAAGTGGGCATATCTGTAAAGGGGAGACTGGTGGGGACCCAGAGAACCCATTTACATTCACACATCTGGAGGTCAGAGGTCAAGAGATCACAGTTTTTCCTCACCACACTTTAGTACAAGTCTGTAGCGTTATGTAACCTTTGGGTTAATGCGTTAAAAAATGAGAGGCATTAAACTGATTTTGCATTAGCGTGCTGTTATTGCGCTGAACTAAAACATAACAATTATATGGCTTCCCATCTTAAATGGCATTGAAGTTATTTTAAAGGATTTCCTCTTAACACATCACAGCAAGAAAGGTGTAAATGACAGGTGACCATGAATCATGGCTGAAGTCCATTTAGTAGCCTCAGTGTGTCGGGGTCCTGGTGTTCATGCTGGCTAACGGTCTCACTGTCCCTGGGGTCCATTTTTAAGAAACATAATACTCCTTTTCATTGTTCTGCTGATGACGTACAAATGTATTTGCCTACAACAACAAATAGTGAAGATTGGTTTCAGCCTTTGAAATCGGATGACGATGACATGAGAACTTGGACTGATCTACAGATCTCAGCCTTAATAAAAACCAGACTGAGATCATGATGTTTGGACGACCTGACCTACTGGACGACTCTGTTGGTATTCTTGGCTCAGTCTACTTTTTGTTAAAAATCTTGGGTGGGATTTTTGACAGCTCCTTCAGATTTGATGAACAAATTAGCTCAGTTGACCAGTGTGGCTGTTCAACCTGTTAGCATGGACGCTGAAGTTAAAACAACAAGTTCTGCAGCCGCCACGCGCCGCTCACCTGGACGGTCTGACAGGCTGTCAAGCTAGCAGCTTCTACAAGACTCCGGTGATGCACAAGGAGTGCATGCAGGCAGGTATGTAGGTAGATAGACAGGCAGATATGTAGGTAGATAGACAGGCAGGTATGTAGGTAGATAGACAGGCAGATATGTAGGTAGATAGACAGACAGGTATGTAGGTAGATAGACAGACAGGTATGTAGGTAGATAGACAGGCAGGTATGTAGGTAGATAGACAGACAGGTATGTAGGTAGATAGACAGACAGGTATGTAGGTAGATAGACAGGCAGGCAGGCCGCCCAGTCATTACAATTGGCCTGAATTAAATGATTGGACAGGTCCTGCAACAACCACAGGTACCACATTTCTTTTTTTGTCTGAGCATTTGATGCTTCGATTGCTGTCGGGATGTAAAGAGCATGTCAACAGTTTCTACAGGGAGTTTTTTGTACTGAGACCCAGGTCTTTGTTGTTTAATTTAAATGTAATTTGTACTAATCTGGAAACTTCAACCTGTTTGTTACACCACAGAATTGAACTACTTCCTTGGTTGTTCAGGTTGCCTTTATGTGGCCTGGTTGTTGATTTTTAGTTATTTTTATCATTTATCTGTGCATTGCCTGGACACATGATGACGCCACACTGTGACGGTAACGTGTCCCTTTAGGAAAGGGCTCCAGGATGAAGTGTGTGCCGGAGCTGGTGTGTCTGTAAAGGGAAACTGGAGCAGTGAAGCTAATATAGCAGCTCACCAGATCCCTGTGGAGCACCCAGTTGGCATGGAGGTAATGGATCCCATCCAGAATCTGATACAGGAGAGACTTGACCATCCCTCTGGGCAGCTGCATGGGCTTCTTGTTGGCCTTGGAGGCCCGGTGGAACTTGATGATGTGCTGCAAGGCAGTGAAGCATGTCCTGTCAGTTCTCACCGTGTAGCTACAACATTCACATGAAAACAGCTTCTCCACATCTTGCCGGTGCCTGGTAAATTAGGCTAACTATATGTCATTTTTAAAAGTTTGCCGTGCTGGGATGGAAAATCAACACCAGCAGGCAGATGAATGTTTGGCAGGTGGCCATTTTCAGAAGAGAAAAGCATTTCCAAGTCCAAGCTGCAGTACATTTGACACATTTAGTATTGACAGATTATTGGCTGGATTAAAGTGAATGCTGACTGCAGTTGTCTGGCCAGCATGGTATGGTGTAACACAGGGTTCATTCAGGAATACATGATAAAGTAAAACCAGCAAAAACACATTTATCTTCTTAGATATGCAATAATATAGAAACACTGATGTTTTAATTGCGCTCACTGCACATGTGTTAAGTCATCATGTTGTCGGTGGATCACTAAAGGTACAGCAGATACGACCGTACAGTGTTTCCCCTATAATCGTACCGGCCTGGTGGAGCGTCTGAGCTTAGTTCACATGTCTGTAACAGCAGCAGGACAGCTGAGCGTCTGTCATCTAAACCACGCCCCCAGGAGGAGGGCTGGCTTATGAAGTAAATTTCTATAATGGCCAAACGGTGGTACATAAACATGAACATCTGACTGTAACGTGACACACGAGGCACAAACAGTGTCAGTGTGTCTTTCACTCTTTGAACTGTGACTGCACTTTCCCTGAGTATTTACTGTTGCCGTGGACGTTGTGTTTCATACCAGAGCTACAGGGTGTGTTGTGTAGTGATAATGAACGCTGACGGCTGTGACAAAGCTTCGGTATTTGACGCCCTGGGAATGAGAACAGGCTGATTACAGACTGTGACAGATTCAGTGTCTTTGGCGGAGTTCGACAGCACAATTCATCCAATATTGATCGTAATCAAGATTTTGTATTCCGACAATTAAATGAACATGATCGACTGTGATACTTATGTTTAAAATGCCTGCTAAGCTCAGAGAAAAGGCTGCTGTGCCTCCTAAACTAGCAGCTGGCCAGTTTATTTGTCGTCCATTTATTATTTTGAGGCTTACCTTGATTAAAGATCTGCACACTAACAGGAATGTAGCACAACATGAAAGTGAAAGCAGTACTTTCTGCCTATTTAAATGTGAAAGTGTAATAAAAATATTTGTCCCTAAAATCAGTGAATAATCATGATTAGGGCTGCAAATAACTATTATTTTCATTGTCAGTCTGATGATTTTTATATTATGTTCTCAGAAAATTACTCAAACTGATTAATTGATTGTCAAAATACTTGCCAATTTATTTAATAGTTGACAATCAACTAATCATTGCAGCTCTAATCGTGATAACTAATTGTGATCTTATTATTGAACAAAATAATCGTAATTTCCATTTTGATAATCATGGTGCAGCCTGTGTTGATGTATGTATGTAATGTAGCCCCACTAGCTTGTATCTGGCGTGAGCACTGTGCCTTTTAAATACTACACTGCTTATCAGCAACTCGTGATATTTTAATTTAGGAGGTAATTTGGCGTTGCATGCTCTGATTCATTTAGCATGCAGCTAACACACCTGTCATAATTTTGTTTGAATAAAAACTCAGCTCCTGGTTGCTCCTGCTGTTCTTCACCACTGTTTGGGAAGAAAGAAATAACCAGAGTAACAGATGAGCCAGACTTAACCCTCTGAGACCCACAATATGTTTGTTTTTTTCTTTTTTAGGAGGGTACAGTTGGTCTTTAGAGAAAGATAGCAGGTCAACAGTAGATGTCACACAGAAGTGGTGAACGCTGGGAACCTGGAGATTTATTTGAGATGCAGCTCAGCACTGTGTGGCAAGTTGATCTAGTCATAAATTAACCCATTATTTAATTAAAATAACTTGTGACAGTGTATGAAGGCTACATTAAAACATTATGATGGGAGTATATGATGGTAGCTCCCATGCTCCATTATGTCTCATCACACGAGTACAACTGGGCTCAGTGGATCCACAAGAGTATCAGCTTTACAGTGATACCCAGTTTATCCAGACTGTCTATGGACCCCAGAAATATTCAAATACACCACTTTTAAAATAGGCTAAAGTAACAAATTTACACTCAAAAAAACTGTATGTTTTTGCCACAAACTGCATGTGATAATCGTAAAGTGTCTGTAAAGGGGAGACTGGTGGGGACCCAGAGAACCCATTTACATTCACACATCTGGAGGTCAGAGGTCAAGGGACCCCTTTGAAATGCCAGTTTTTCCTTGCCAAAATTTAGCCTAAGTTTGTTTCAAAGTGAGAAACAGAAGTACTGGCATATTAAACAAGACATTTATCAGTATTGTATGATAAACGATAAAGTATTTGTTGGATTCTTTAGGTTTTCTAGTTTCATATAATGCCAGTATCTCCACTCCACTCCCCTGAATCTGGCTCTGAAATCGGCTCTGAAAGACAGTGAGGTCGGTCTAGATTTTGGGTCTCAGGGGGTTAAAAGCAGCAGTGGATCTACTTTATGCCGATGTGAAGAGTGGTGACAAAGTGACAAAGTCATAAATATTTAAAGAAAACTGAAAGTGTTAAATTTGCCTGCCGCCACAGCAGCCAACCTTGGGGAAACACTGTGCTATGTTCAGGATCTAGGTTTAAAAAAGCAGCACAAGGTCCAGAGAATCTAACAGGTAAATAAAAGGTCAACGTGTGTTGTATAATTCATCTGAACATGAGGAAACCATTTCTATGCCGGGGCCATCGGGTTTGCTGTCAGTTACAGTGAGAGAGAAACATGTGACACATAGCTTTATTTTACAAATATCACGTTATGCCACGTACACGTGCTATTGCATGAAGCGACGGCACACTGAGACTCACCCAAAGGTCATGTTCGGCATAGTCGAAGAGGAGCCAGACCTTCCGGTCGCTGTGGGACAGGAACACTTTCTGCAGGGCGATCACATTCGGGTGTTTCAGTTCTCGTAACAGCTGAAAGACACAACAGCAATGTGTGAAGAACGAGACACGACATGTGGTAACAGCTTTGTGTGTAAGCACAACAAACGTGATACTGATTAATAATAACCCAGACAGTTTAACTGTTGGAAAATAGTAAGACGGGACAAAGTGTAAATTCCTTCAGTGTGGTGGCCCGTAAATAGCAGCTTAAGTTGCGGTTAATGCCAAATTTACAGGATTATATCAGGACAGTCCTTACCCCGAGGCTTTACAATACAAAATATTTCTCTACGTGACAAAATGTGAGACGGTTCCCGTGTAAAACCCCTTTGAGCAGTGAACCCCAGTGGGTGGCCAAATGTCTGGCCTACGCCTACCCATTGGCACTTACATGAACGCACCTGTCAGCCATAACGTGAAACAAGGTGCATGTGAAATAAAATGTGTGCTGCTGTACTTCATTTTGACCTCATCCCACCACCGTACACTTGAACGTCACCAAGCTCACCTGAAGTAACTACGTAAATGTGCGCTCTCCGTGCACCGCCTATGGGATACACCGCCACTCTCCAGCAAAACCACGTCATCTGAGCAAATTACTGCCAGTAAGTCACCGAAAATCAAACCAAGAACAACATGACCCACAGCAATTACTGATCATTTTTTACAGGTCTCCAATGGTACAAATGGATGAATGAATGATTGAATGAATGAATGAAAATTTGCTTCAAAGCCCAGCACTCTTCCTCAGGGCTTGTTCAGGACTGTAGTCTAAGGGGGGACATCACGGTGACTATATTTTGGAGGGATTATTGATCATTTTTATCAATTTTAGAGTGGTAACAAATGGTTAAATTTGGCACCAAATGTGTAAAATGACTTATGAGAAGTGAGCACGGGAATGGCCATCATGTTTGCTTCCATCCAGATGTTATTAACTAACGAATTCATGTTTATTTCAGATTTATGACATTCATAACAACTTTTCACACAGTGCTGAGCAGCATCTCAAATTAATCTTCATGTTTCCAGCTTTCAGATGATGCTCGCCACTTCTATGGCGAACATCATCTGATCATCATCATGTAGTTTTACAGCGCCCGCCATACGGTCTGTATGCCATGCAGAGAAGTAGCCGCCATCTTGTCCTTGTTTCCCTCTCTCTATCACACACAGACTGTTTGTTTAGTTATTTAGTCAGATTAATATTGTGTTTTAAACAGCAGCTGAAGGCCAAACGGAGGTTAGCAGTGAGACAGCTGCATAATGGAGGACCTCCATCCTGGCTAACGCTGCACACTGTGCTGCAGCATTCAAACAGAACCTCTCTGTGTCTTTGTAACCGCTTCATTGGTTTCACCCACTCCCATCCAGCCTGTGCCATTTGCTGCTCCACCACAGACTATCCGTAATCAATCATGGCCTTTAGACTGGCCTCCACGTCTGCAGGCTGTTTCCGAACGGGGACACAGTGAATGCCACCCACTGAATGAATTATTCACTTATGCAGGCTGCCAGGACTCTTACTGTACTTCACCTACAGTAAGACGCACCGTCCGTTGTGTGACTCCCACATGGTAACAAAAGGCTGCCATAAGTGGTTTAAAGCATGTGAACCTGCAGCTTGATGACTGCTGTCATCACTCACTCAGAGTAACTAAAGCTGTGTATACCTTATGGTCTTGAAACCAGCTCAGCAACTCACAGAGAAAGGCTCTAATTTCAGAGAAGCCTGAGTTAACATGGGAGAAAACGCTATACAAAACGCTATAAACCAAACCTGCAATTGTGATGAACTGTAAACTCAAATCTCATATTCATGGACAAACTTTATCACCTTTATACAATCCCAGCATAGAAATGCAGCAGGTTTTAAATGTTTTATAATGAAAGAAGGTTGAAAGGTTAAATATCATGTAAACAATTTGATTCGGCTGTATGTAGGTTCCTAAGATCTCCTGCTTTTAAAGTATTAAAAAGGAATTGGATGTCATAATAAGTCATTATTTTACTTCTTAATTTAAGTGATAATTCCTTTTATCTTATCCCACCACTGCCAAGTGAAAGCATAAGCTATCTCTGGGGGCGGCAGTAGCTCAGTCTGTAGGGAGTTGGCTTGGGAACCGGAGGGTCACCGGTTCAAGTCCCGACATGACCAAGAACTGAGTGTGAACTGGTAGCTGGAGAGGTGCCAGTTTACCTCTTGGGCACTGCCGAGGTGCCCCTGAGCAAGGCACCAAACCCCCAACTGCTCGGGGCGCTTGTCAGGAGCAGCCCCCTCACTCTGACATCTCTCCATTGTTGCATGTATATGTGCATGTGTGTGTCTCGGGTCTGCATGTACCGTGTATAAGTAAAAACAACAGAGTGTAAAAATTGAATTTCCCCATTGCGGGACAAATAAAGGAATATCTTCTTCTTCTTCTTCTTCTTCTTATTGTGGCAGTCATATCTGAAAAGCCCCCCATGCAGCAGGCGTTACAAAACTTCAGCGATGCACAATCAAGCGCTGTGACAACTTATGGAGCGTTCACGCTTCACGCACAATACGTGATGATGTAATTTCTGGCTTGTGCACAATCACTACAGCGAGCATAAACCCGGCTTAAGGTAGCTAACTTGGACTACACTAAGGGCATTTCAACAATACTCCTGTATGCACACAAACATATGGTACAGCATTTAGAGTTGTTGCTGAAGTGCTTATGTGTTATGATCATACACTCTACTATATATAAAGATGGACGACATGACAGCTCCCCAAAGTGAAGCCAAAACATCTTGATCGCCCCCTGGTGGCTGGCTGCAGTATAGCTCATAAACCCTCCATGTTAGCGGATGGGACAAACTAAAAAGTCAAAGAACATGTCAAATACATTTTTCCCCAAAGTTGGTTTCTGTCATTTTAGTCAGTTCTTACCACGCTGATGTTTGTTCAAGCGTTAATTTTTCTGACCAGTTTGGTTTTAATTAGTTATTTGATGCTGTAAAAAGGCGGTGTGACATCATGATTGAAAGCTGTGCGCTAAAGTAGCAACTAGGTGGCTAACGCTAAAAAGCTGGGGCCTTGCTCGGCTCATGGTTGGCTTGTGATCAATAATGCACAGACTGGCTCCAAATGATGTCAAAATCTCAAGATGGCAGCTCCCGTATCCAGATATTTTGGCTTCACTTTTGCACAGTGGGAGGAAGAGGAGATGCGTCGTCCATCTATACACTGTATATGGTCATGACACATTCGACCTGATAATCAAATGGTTGAGGTATTGTTCCTAAACAAAGGAAACACATCAGACTGGAGTTAATTCCCAACGTTAACTTGTCACTTTGGATATAAACTCATCTGATGGGATTAAGACTCATGGTGGGAATAGGGCATCGTAGCCTAGAAGTGCTGCAGGAAGAGGAAGCATTTGTCTTGAGGACAACATCCTGCTTGTTCATCATACCGTAGTCATTCTGTTGAGACGGCTCAAAGGACACAAGAATCTACTTTGTCTTATTAGATTTGACGCTGACTTTTCATCTATCATATAAACAGGGGAGACCAAATGCTTCAACAAAGTTTTGCCAAAGACCAAGCAAGTTACTGTGCATGAAGAAATATGTCTCAACAGTGCAGTCATCCAAAATCTGTGCTGGTTTTACTGATTTTCTAACCAAAGGAAGCTGATTAATATTGTGCAAAGACCCTTTGGAATAGAGCATTAAAAACAGACCTGAACACCCACAGCTAATGTATTCTGATGATCTAAAATAGATAAGCAGAATCATCAAAATATATATGCATTTCATCAGTTGTAATAACTGGCTCAATTGTGCAGCAAAAGCATTGTTCTGAATTTAGTACCCACAAGGCAGCTGAAGTTAGCCTTAGCATGGGAAGTGATGGGAGGGATAAACTGAGGGGAATAACGCAGGAATTGTATGCAGGCTGTTTGATTTGGCCTGTGAATGGGAAATGAGGTTTGTGTTTCACCACAACCTTAATCCAGTGGGTATAATGGGGCATTGTGGTAATGAGCCCTGGGCTTAGGGCCTGTACACCCCCAGCTCTATGGCCACTTACAACCCTGACGGCCGTGTGCTGGACGAGACAGACCCACCGAGACCTCACATGATCACTCTATGTGGCACTAAGGTTACTTTCAAACACAAACCCAGCATTTGACGCAGGATTATGAGCACGTGTTTAACCCATTTACTGTATACTAGTGCTGTAGTAGTAGTAGAAGTAGTAGTAGTAGTGTTACAGGTTGATTCCTACTGGCTGCTGTATACAGTGTTGTAAATTACAGCAATAAAACAAAATTAGACCAAAGCTTGTTTATTTACTTAAATGATTAGCTGACCTAGAGTTTAACAAAAGTAGAAAATGTAATTTAATAACTTACATTCTACAATTACGTTCAATTATCCCAACTCACTGTCACTATAAGTTAAAAAAAAAAGTCCACCTCAGTTTCCCAGAACCCGTGTTGACAGCTTCAGATGCCTTGTTTTGTCCGACCAGCAGTCCAAAACCCACACTGAATAAAACTAGTTGCTTGACAAATGATAATTAATCAATTATCAAAAATTTCTTGACTGACTAATCAATCAGCTCTACCTTGAACATGATGAACATTTTTTCGTTTTCAGTAGAAACAAATGGGCTTATTGTTGACAGCCACAGACGAGGAATGTGGGCTATAATGGATACCTTCTGCTCTCCAACATGACAGAGACAAACTCCCGGATCCTTCTTCTCCTCTATAAGTTGTACAAGCTGTGAGACTGGTCGGACTGGTAACGAGGAAAGATCAGATTCTTTAATCGACCAGAGTTGATAAATTTTGGATGCTGATCTTAACGTCTGGGGCAAATATTAAACATCTCTGAGACGACCTTTTATCATCTTCGAAGGCTTCCTGCCACACTCAGATCACTCAGATATATGTACTACCTTCTGCTGTATTCAGTAAAAATGAGTACACACTATCGTGATGTTTTCAGACGTAATCTTGTAAAATTTCTAAAATGCAAGTATTTCACAGTTTGATGCCATTAATTCGTCACACCCCTGCAGGGTAAAGACCTTAGGGTTGCATTCACACCAGATCTGGCGTTGCGGTGAGAATGAGCCAGTCCTGTCATTTACTTGAAAGCGGTTAGTGTGTTCAGCCTGCGGCGGAAAGGACTGCAGTGAGTGTTGAAAAACACAGCAGCCTGTGGCAAAAAGTCGACACAGAATCAACTCTTGGAGAAACGCAACCCGAAGTCACGTCGCAGTGGCCAATCACGTAAGCAGCGATCCAGAGAGGTACTACCCAGACACAACAGAACAAAAGACGTTAAAATGGTCATGTAGTGGCTTAATGGGCCATTAAATGCCACACCGCCGCACAATCCTGAGCAAATTGCCGCAACGACTGATTTGGTGTGAATGCAGCCAACTGAGAAAGCTCAAACGTGGTTATTGTTGGCTTGGTTACATAAGGGTGACACAACCACAGTTGTTCTGCATATCTATGCTGGTGCATGTGGAAAACAAGCGTCTGAGAGCGTAAACGATGCCAGTGATTCAGTGACAAAATAAGATTACAACAAGGTCCCTCATGTTGTTAATACTGACACACCCTGTCACTACCGGGGGGGGGGGGTTGCAAGCTGCTGATATAATAACATAAAATAATAAAAACAAAGTCTTTGGAAAACAACACCACAAGCTATAATCACACGTGTGTAATCCAGCCTGAGCCACAGAAAGCCTGATGCACTGTGGGAAAATGGTCCATGTGCTGAACATCTTGTGACTCTCTTTTATGTGCTATTAGGTAAAGATCATTTGGGCCATTCTTCAGCAGAGCGGCGGAGGGCTGACTGGTCAATGTTGTCATCACACTGAAATGTTTTCCTCTGCAAAAAGATGCTGATCATCGGTGAGGTAAAACGCTGACTGAAAGGGTGAAAATACAGTGTAATACAAGAACACCACATTACTGATAAATGTGTTTAAAGTGGTGCTTAAATTACCAAGAAGAGGCAGGAGTACAAACATGGCAGGAAAAAAGTACACACTGTTTGTCCCCCTCTGAGGAGTAAAATAGGTCATGGTCCTGGAAAGGCCTCAGAGAGAAAGCACTCACTGGACAAGCGCCAAATATTCCCAGCTAAGCCAGACTTAGGCCAGGGCTGCAGTCCACCTTTAAAGAGGCTACTCAAGACCCTAATGTGTTTTCAGGTCACACTTGTAGGCAATTTATGGAAAGGAGATGATCTAGTAAAGATTAGGGGTGTAAGAAAACATTGATACCCATGAGTATTGCAATATTATGTTTTGCAATACTGTACTCCAAAATTGTTAATTAACCTCCCGGCTGAAGTCCTGTATATTGGAGGTTGCAGCAGGTTCAGTTTTAAAGTTAGAGTGAATGTGCTGGTACATATGAAACTAGAAAACCTAAGCAATCCATTGGTATCAACCATGTCATACTAGCTTGTAGGGAAGAGTGTGAAATAACACTTGTGATAAATTTTGGTGTGGAAAAACTGGCATGGCCATTTTCAAAGGGGTCTTGACCTCTGACCTCAACATGTGTGAATGTAAATGGGTTCTATGGGTGCCCATGAGTCCCTTCACAGACATGCCCATAGTTACATAGTAGGAGAGGCCACATTTCAAGCACGTCACAGTTCCCACAACTTTGTTCATGCTTTCTTTGTTCAGATAACATATTCGTTTATTAGTCCCACAGTGGAGAAATTCACATGACCTCATGACCTTTTCCTAAACCTAACTAAGTAAATTTGGTCACGTAACTTTCGTACTTAAGTTGCTCCACTTCTGGTGTTATTTCAACCCAAACCACAAGCTTTTCTTATACCCAGCGTAAATAAAAGTGTTTATTTTGCTTCAGCCTAACCAGGCCAATCTATTCCTAAACCTAACTAAGTAGTTTTATTTTGAAAAGACTGGAGCAGAAATTGACAAGTGTTGCTGGACATTTGTAGAAAAACGCACTAAAGATAAACCATTGAAAGTTGTGCTGAGCATCAAGAAAAAAGGGAAATTCATGTCTATGTACACAAACCATCTGATTAAATTTTGTGACTATTTCACAAACTGCAGTGAGACGTATGCAGATACCTATATGTTTATAGAGATTAAGTATTTTATGTCTCTACCATAATTTTAGCTAATGTTAGTAAGCTTTTTTGACCACTAAATGCAATTACAATCTACAAAAGCGTGAACAGTTACCATAACCTTCAGGCAGCTACAGTTTTGTGTCATGTTTACAAGCTATCAGCAGAAATGAGATAAAATGCACATTCAAGAACAAACAGTGAGCAACGATGTTCAAACAGCCAACGTTGGGGGATGACAACTGTGAAACTGAGCAAAGTGTATGTGAATCATTACCGTCTCAGTGACTCATCAGGTAACCTTGGAATGGAGTGCAAAACCACAGTTACTCCGTTGGCCTCACTCAGAGGCCATCCATACCATTAAAACACTACTTTAGGAGCAACGCAAGTCAGATGGCGACTGGCGGTACCACAGTTTTACGTTACCACAGTTTGACAAGCTTGTCAGAGAACTACGGTGGACGTCAGGGAACGTAAAAACACTAAAGGCATGGTGGAGCAACGTGGCGGTCTCCGTAAAGAGGACCCGTTCCCATACCATTCTTAGTTTCAGGTGATTATAATGAAAACATAGCTATGAATATTTGATTTCTGCTAATAGACCCCCTTGAAATGCTACACACTGGTCGTTTACTAAAATGTGACTGAAACTAAAATTACTAGAAACACGATTAAACGTGAAAAAGTGGGCAGCGCTGGGAAAAAACAGATGACAGTATATCTTACACCAAACGACTTTTCAAGCTCTTTCACTGTCGCGGACGTATTTCCAGTGTTGGAATAAAATCGCAAAAGTTTTGCTAGCGTTGCTGCTCGCTCACGTGATCTCGACCACTTAGTGTAAGGTAGAAATAAAACCCAGTCCAAGCGGTCTTAAATCAGTCTTTCTTAAATCAAAAAAGTTTCATATTATCGTAAGTGCAATGTCAACAACCAATAGGAGCGCTCTCTCCAGCACCAAACAGGAAGCAGCAAACATGGAGAAACCGGTGGAGTTCCTCTTTCCTCTTCGCATCCCTCCATTCGTACCACGATAGAGTGAAAGAAAAAAGCTGCAGTCAGTATGCTAGATGCTAACGCTGGCTAGTTAACCACTGTCCTAAATGGGGCTGTAATTGCTAACGTTAGCTACTAGAAAGTTTGCTATTAGCCTGCAAGCTAAGCGAATGTTTCAGCTGAAGATTGCTGCTTGTCAGACTTCAGCCTTTAAAAGTCTTTTCAGAGTCTCCTGAGTCTGGCAGGCATAGAGAGACAATGTCCCTCCCCTTCTGGTGGACCCCATGGGACCTTATTTTGGAAAAAAATATGAACGGTAGTCAATGGAGAGAGACAAATATTGATCCCATTTGATTTGCACCATGAATCACACATATGATGTTTGTCAATTTGAAAGATAATTTCGCAAGTCAAGAAAGTCTAAACTTTAATGAGCCGTTATCTGGCCTGATGTGTTTTATCAGTGAGTCCTGGTCTTCATAGCAGCCAGGAGCATAAAGACGGATCAGACCTGTAGCTGGTGTGAGTTCATCCCAGTAGAAACACTCGGACATCGTAGCTTCAGAGAGACAGACGTCACTAAAGTGACTTTTGGGCGTGTCGTCTTTCCAATGACTGACTTTCACAGTCTGATAGTTCAACTGTTTTCAAACTGATATTTTCAAACTGCAAAATTATCTTTTAAATCGACAAACATCCTAGGTGTCATTCACGGCGTCCTTCAGACAGGATCAGGGTTCAGCATTGTCTTCACAACACATCAGACAGGGGGGTGAAGTTTTGTGGGAAAGAAAAGCGCATAGGACAAACATCATCCGACTCCTGAGGACTGATTAATGGCCTTTCTCATGTGGCTGGCGTCAAGCGGGTGGATAAATCCACTGCAGGCTGCTCTGTGCGGTGCTCAGTCTGCGGGGGAACATGCACACCGAGCCTCATCTCTCCAGGGTGCATGGCGTGACGGCTACTGGCACAGCGAGACACCAGCACGGCTGCAGCCATTTGGCTACTGCTGCTGTCTGCAGGCAGCTACAGATAACTAGGCTGTCGATGGACCGCAAGCTGCAGCTGCACGAACGGCGAGGTTTAGCTCAGGATCCATCAGATCAGAAGTACCTCTAGTTCCATTTATTTTACTGCAATAGCAGATTTACGAGTGTGTTTATACTGTATTGTTTATAGGGATGAACCGATATACAGATACCTGAGCTCTGAGTATCGTACAGTTCCGAGTCCTGCTCCGATACCAGTGTATAATCAATAAGCTGTAAGCCTCGCTGTGTGGAAGCGGCTGGGATCATTCTGTTATGAGTAAGACAACGTCAGGCTTGATCTAAACATTGCTTTCCAAAGCAAATAAACATATACTGTAGACATAAATTTAGTCAATTGTTATTAATTATTAAAATACGAAATTGTACAACAGCAACTTGGTAAAAAAAAAAAAAACCTTCAAAATTAACAGGAATTACAATTCAAGTGTGAACCGTTTCAATGCAGCAACAAATTAGTCAAAACATAAACAGGAATTAAAATTCCAGTATATAACACAGTATAATGTATATAGTATATAATGATAGAATTTAATTGAATAGATTGGCTCCATTGTCACGATACCCGATCAATAGTGGCCCGATCTCCAGTCTGGTATTGGTATCAGTGCATCCCTAGTTGTTTAGCAGATTTTCCTGAGTTAGTTGAGTCAACCCTGAACTCTTCCTTTTACCTGACAGCGAGACATCAGTACACATTTGATCCCTATGGCTTCGGCCTCGACAGATACACCTCCGATATGGTCCTCAGCGCGGCAGCAACGAACGACTGCTGCACGCCAAGAAACACAGGCTGCCTTCGGGAAACTGAGGCAGAAAAGATGAAGCCTGTAATGAAGCCAGGACCGTAATTTTAGGTTTTTTACCTCTGAGGTGAAAGGACTGTTCAGACAATTTATTACAGTGTCATTTTCTTGCAGCATATCATTATTACTGAGGGAGTGATTGAACACTTATCTTCACATGGACTAAAGGCTATCATAAGCAAAATAATGATTTGCACTGTATCTGCCCTCATGCTGCTATGGCGGAGAAGAAGAAGGGGAATATTTATGAGGTCATTCAGCCAAACAAAAGCCATTGTGGCCAGCAGGGACAACAAGACTCTTTTCATGGGAATAATGAAATTCATGAACAATGATTCGATTCAGGAAGGTCAAACTTAATGGAGTGAACAGATGTGAAACAGGAGCAGGTGGGTGAATAGGATTTCTACAATAATAATTAAACCACTGGAGAGTTTCTGGGCCCCTTTAAGACAACTATTTCATATTTATGGCTTTCAACAGAATCATACTGTGGTGAAACAATGTCATCCAGAGATTCAATCATGACTCCTGTTTAAAATTGGGTTTATTCTGACTTTGGCATCATTCCGAGTATTAATACGTCATCCAGAGGAGGCTTTCATGACAACGTCCCCTTTTAGGGGAAAACAGTCCCGTGTCCCTCATAGACGGTAACAGAAGGAGTTGAAACATGTCTCCAAACTTCTACTTTAACCCTCTGAGACCCACAATAGACCTCTTTTGTCTTCTTTAGGGGGTCCAGGGGGTCTTTAGGGGCAGATAGCAGGTCAGCAGTAGATGTCATGAACATCATCTGAAAGCTGGAACCTGGAGATTAATCTGAGATGCAGCTCAGCACTGTGGCAAGTCGTTCTAGCAGTTAATAAGAAATACATATGAATGAAATAATTCATAAGTATAGTTGTATAAGTGTTTAGAAGAAGATGATATGAGTTTGTGATTTCAGTTACCATGCTCTATTATGGCTCATAAGCTGCTGCAGCAGTTTTTGTGTTGATAACATTTGTTACACAGATTTGGAGCTCAGTTTAACCATTTTTTGCCACTAGAGAACTGATAAAAAATGATCAATGATCCCTCCAAAATTCCACATTAAGACACCGAGGCCTTCAGGAACACCACAGAAACAAGATATGCTGGGATTTGGGATCAAAATAAGTGAAACTAGAAAACCTAAATAATCCATTAGTGCCATGTCATACTTTATCATTTAGCATACAAAATTGATAAAATTGTGCTAGCTTGTCAGGAAGGAGGTTAAATAACGCCGAAGGAGCACCATAGAAAAAGCCATGCTGGGATTTGGTATCTTGAATGTGAATGGGTCCGATGGTACCCACCAGTCTCCCTTTAACAGACATGCCCAAATTATGATAATCAAAGTCAGAACCTGTGAGGCTTTCTAGATATTTGCCAGTGTGCACTCGTCTCTGTCACCTCACACATTATCGTTGTGCCACGTCGGGGCTGCAGGGAACGAAGCTGGTGGCATTAGCTCCAAAAGTCCCTAAACCTCCCAGTCCGTCCCTTCAGGCCTCCTCCGATGCCACGCCCCCAAAATGATGACTATGAACACAATGAGGTGGCTGTGGCTGAGAGGTACAATGGGTTACCCGCCAATCGGAAGGTCGGCGGTTCGATCCCCAGTGTCCGCTCAGTGTCCGTCCAGTCATTTCAGCCTTATTACAGTCCTGTGACATTTCAGTCATTGATTGCTGTCAGGATGTAATGAGAATCTCAACAAATATAACAGAAAACAACCGTAGCTTTAAACTGATAGTTGAAGACAACAATATTGCATGAATGAAAGACGCCTCATAAAAATGGATTTGCCTCAGTACGGCTGTTGCAGAATTATTATGAATAAAGCAAATATAGCGCCGAACCACAGGGCTAACAGAATAACTCATCTGCTGTGTTATGAACCATGTATGAGGCTTTCACATGGCTTCCAGCTAGCTTGAGTTTGGGTCCATAGTATTTCTGATGGGGGTGCAGCACGCCTCTGATACTGTAGCTACAGAAAGAATGTGGCCCCTTTGACAGGCTGCTGGGCTGTTATGTAAGGGTCTCTGGTTTCTACTGCAACATATCCACCTGGAAGCAGGCTATGGGCCATATGCTGCAAACACTGTCACTGACACTGTGCAAACACACTTGCTGTAGTTTCATGTATAGGAATATTTTCATTACCACAGGTTGCACATTCATATTTCATCCTTGTTGTACTTTCAACCGCTAATAAGATGTTATATATTCACAGTTGCTCTCTCATGTAGTGGGAGGTGGGGAGCTTCTTTGACTGAGCTGAAAGGAGCAGACTAGTGTTTTTACCTGTTCAAGCCTGTTTAGCTTCAAGCTCCAAGTCTGCAGGCTGGTTTGTCCAGAGTAAACCAGCGACTGTCAGAAAAACACATTTCAAAATTCCCCCAAAGCCAGTGCTTGAAGTGGGTCGGTCCTCACCGGGACGTCTTCATGTCACTCCTCAGCATACTGGGACTTTTTCAGAGCTCCTCTTTATAAATAATTACTGAACTGTTCATCATAACTTTTTTTGTTGTGAGCACTGTCTGAAATTAATTGTTTTATTTTTTACCTGCCAAAATAATTAACTGCCTTTTTGTGTCACACGTGTTTATTTCAGTACATTTCATTGAGCTGATAATGAATTATGTTGAATACAAAGCTCAGAGAACTTAATCAATAATTAATTTGCATGTTTGTTTTGATTTGATGATGTTGACTATGCAGCTAAGTTAAATTTAAATATATTCTTTCTATGTAAAAGTAGCATTTGGTCAAAAAAACAGGATTTTGCATATGGGCTGCCCAGAAAGCTCCAAGCGGCCCTGCTAGCTGCTAGCTTAGCACTGAAGGAGTTACTGGACAACATGCTCCTGTCATGACACAAGCATGTCACCAAGAGAAAGATCTCACTGCAGCCTTGAGCAAATATCATTAATGAAACATGATTTAAAAGTTTATGAATCTGCTCTTTTGATTTATACAATATGATTTTAGAGGGCAAATGTTTCCAGAAGAATTAAATGCTCAGTCGAAGGCCATGCTGAATAAAAATAATCATTTAACTAGTAACAATAATGATCCAAAATGATAAAAAATTGCATGGTTTTAAGTAAAAAAATTTCAAGTTTTCTTGGAGGAGGACCCCCCAAACCCAATATGGTATCTTTGACTAAACTACCTGGTATCTTTAATTCAGTGTATAAACTCAGACTGTGTCTAATATGTAGGAGCATCCTGACTGGGACTGAATGAAGAGCTCACACAGCTCAGCTACCTGTCTGTCTGTCCGTCTGTCCGTCTGTCTGTCCGTCTGTCTGTCTGTCCGTCTGTCCGTCTGTCTGTCTGTCTGTCTGACTGTCTGTCTGTCTGTCTGTCTGTCTGTCTGACTGATTCCAGCCTACAGACATCCTATGATATATTATAGAGAGATACTACAAATGGAAAGCACTTTACATAAGGCTGTCAAAGTTAATGTGATAACTAATGTCTTAAATGCTTTAATGCAATCAATATTTAGGGCTCAGTTTTAAATCTAGAGTGAAGATACAAGTGGCATCATATGAAACTAGAAAAACTAAAGAATCCATCGGTACCAACCGGGTCATACCAGCTTGTCACCAAGGAGGCTAAAACGGTCCATCTTCAAAGGGGTCCCTTGACCTCTGACCTCCAGATGTGTGGATGTAAATGGGTTCTCTGGGTCCCCACCAGTCTCCCCTTTACAGACATGCCCACTTTATGATAGTCCCAGTCAGTCTGGATCAAGTCATAGTCAAGTCAGCACTCTGACACACTGACAGCTGTTGTTGCCTGTTGGGCTGCAGTTTGTTATGATTTTAGCATATTTCTTTATGCTAAATGCAGCACCTGATGAGGGTTTCTTTGTTTTGTGTTGTTAAGTGATATACAATAATAAATATGTACATACATTTGCATAAAATAGCATATTTGTCCACTCCATGTTGATAAGACCATTAAATACTTTAAAAATCTCCCTTTAAGGTACATTTTGAACAGATAAAAAGGTGTGATGAATTTGTGAATAATCACAATTAAATATTCTGATGACTTCAAGTAGTAACAGTGTACTGTATACACAGCACCTTTACCCTATCATGTTCCAGTGTTAATATCATTGGAGTATTATAGGCCTACTATAGAAGATACATAGCCCAAGTATAATAACATTGCAATAAAATCACAGCTGATTATGACTGACACAGTATAAAGAAATAATAAATACATAGTTGAATAAATGAATAAGTTGCAAGAGATTGCTGATACCATACACACACCTTCATGTGAATAAGAGCAGTACTGGCACTAATTTCTCTCCACTTCGAGCACTGCCCCCAAAACACCATGGTTTGCTGGTAAACATCCACTTGTAATCAAGGATGAACTGATTGGATCAAGGTCGGTGTGTCCTCACGTCCGTCCGATTCTTGTGATATCTCAGGAACACCTTGGGTGAATTTTTTCAAATTTGGCACAGCTGTTGATGTGGGACTCAAGGATATACTGATTAGATTTGGTGGACAAAGTTCAAGGCCACTTTGACCTCACAAAACACGCTTTTGGCCTTAACTCAAGAAGTCATACGGTAATTATGACAATTTCACACAAATGTCAGGATAAAATGATTAGTCGCTTTTAGGACAGACATGGATGTACAACTGTACTGGTTAGAGACGGTGAGACACGGCGCTGACTCTAGTTTAAGCTTTTTTTGTTTGTTGTTGTTGTTGTTTACCCTATAGTCATTTCTAGTCACTGCTGCATTATTGGCTGAACAACATAATCATATCACATTTTTTAGATTATAATATTTTCATTGTGGTGACTATGTATATTTTGTACATTGAGTCACTACAGGCGTTGTCATGGATTCAAGTGAGACTTTCTTTCACGTTGAGGACAGGCTGGTAACATTGCAGAGCTCTTACTTGGTGTTGTGTTACTTCCACAAGCAGAGAAGCTCAGACTGTTGATTGCTGTGTCTTTTAAACTTTGACAGAACAATTGTCCCTTTCAGAAGCCTGTGATGATGGAAAAGTTGGTCTGCTTTTGGTATCTGCTCTACAGGGAAACAGAAAATAAGATGAGATGCATTTTTGTTGAGGCGTTAGAAGCATTCCTCTCCAGAATAATCAAATCAAACCATGACAGTCTCTCCTGGGGCGAGCAGACAGAAGCACTTTTTGGCATGTTTCCTTTTTTGTATGCTTACAAATATTTATTATCTACTGATATCTGCTAGGCCTACTAACCAGTACAGTAGTGGACAGAAAAACTCCAGTGTCAGGTTTCAGCTTTTTAGAAAGATTGGAGAAGACCTGCTATGAGAAAATCAATTACCATATGGTACACTGGCTTGAAAGGGGGAGTCGGACTGCGGTTCCAAGACCATTTAGTGCTCTGAAAATGTTTGTGCGTTTCGTGCATTCTGCAAGTGCAGTGTTTTTTGCATAGTCTTTGATGTGTGTAACTCGACTCAAGGACAAACCAGAAATGAGCTGATGTTAAGTATTTGATCAGGCTGCATTGGTTGCCACTAATCTTTTTATTGGGCATTCAGAACAAAAACAGCACTGCAATAAAAGATAAAGTGTTTCAGACAATGAAATAAACTCCAGAAAGTCCACTTTAGGGAAACACACTAAAGAGCATAGCTCCTCTACAAGTGTTGTAAACCCGAGTTGCTAAAAATTCACTGTTAATGAGATGTAACATCAGGCCTTGAGTCAGTTTCTTGTTAGAGTTTCTCTTTACCGCGTTCAGAGGATTAATACAGCAGCAAAGTTTTCTGTGTAAAGATGTAGAGGAGTAATGTCTACCTGACTTGAAACAGAGCTTCTCTGTGCTTTGTTTACATCGCCGGGCCGGCCGTGCATGCTTTTAGGGCACGTTTCTGCATGTGAGCGTGCCCTGCCGGCTAGCTCATGACTGCCGCTCTGCACCGCGCTCATACGGCGGTTCGGTCACAGGAGCGTAGCTCCACCCTCTGGTCCCCCAGCAGGTTACCTCTGTTAGCTGTGATAGCACTGTTAGCTTTGTTTTTACTTTGTGCTGTTAGCACCGTTAGCTGTGTTTAGGGCCATGCAGAGGCAGCAGAAACGCTCCCATCTCGTATTTGGCACCTTTAATAACGACTGGCACCAGTCCTGATCAAGGATTGCATCAGGGCATCCCTGTTTATAGATCTATGAGGTTGAGGGCTTAGACATTAAAACACTATGTAGAGTTAACGTGGCGGCAATTATCTGATCATCTGCCAAGATCACGAGGTAAACAGTGGAAATACAGCACTCATATTTACCAGGAATGTCAGCTTCCATGCATTGGACTGGCCAACGTAGAGTTTTGCCACATTACATTGTGAGAAATGATGCTGATCTGGCACACTCACTGTGCCAACACAGTCTCACTGAAATGGAGGAAGATGCTGCATCTTTCCAAGCAGTGCTCATGAGTCTGATCGCTGCCTTAGTTTGGTTGGGTACAGTGAGAAAAAGACGACTGCAGTAGTCTGTCTTAGTGGTGATAAAAGCATGCTCTATTTATTTCCAGTCTGCTTTAGACATCACATCTCATTTTTTGTTGTATTTTTAGGATGGCAGAATATGCTGACCTTGTCGTAGCAGCAAAAGTTTAGTTTAGAGAGGATTGTTTTTGGATGTCTGGCGTCACTTTGTCAGTTAAGGCTTAAAGGGGAACTGCGCCCATTTTAAAATTCATCCATGTTATTCCTATTGTCTGTGACAGTCCAAAAATATAACTAAACATGAACCACTTTCTCCCAAATCCAGAAGTAGAGTGCTAAAACTGATATTTGTGACGTCACAAGGTATAAAGTGTGGAGCTGCTCAATAGACAACGAATAGGGAGAGATGTTCGAGATGACACTGACAGCAGCTAAAGGACTGTTCTGAGTATAAACACTTTCTGTTTCACAACTGACAACACTACAGTAGAATACAGGCACGGTGACACATACGCAAAATGAACGTTCACGTCCGGTTTGTGTCCAATCTGTGTGAGTGAAGGGGCGAAAACACACTTGCTGCCGGTTGTATTCATGTTCAACACCGGTGGTTAATACACTGTAATTTTAGTCATATATTTTTATGTCTTATACCTCATTTTCCTGTCCACCGTGTCCCAGCCTCTTTCCATAGGCCTTGATTTCTATATGGGATGAAAAAATACACAGTCGGTCTCATAACCTATTTCAAATGAACCGAACGTTACACACACAACCCGAACTATGACTAGCGAACCGAACGGTTCAGATTTTTACCCGAACCGTTCCCATCCCTAGAGGACATGTAACTTTAAGTTCATAAGATCAAATGAGGGTTCCCAAAGTTCGGCCCAGGCAAGCCAGCAAAAAAGGGAATAATTTATTTTCACTATAATTCCATCCATAAATAACACGATGACAGAATTTGACTGTTGTGGTCATGGGTTTCATACACTTTCTGTACTAAAACATCTACAAGCAAAAATCCTATCAGATGCAGGACCCTTGGACAAAATCTTATCAAATGGGGGTACGTTGTTTAATTTGTGTCAGTTTAGGGGTCCAAGATGTTGGACAAAATGTAAATGTGATTGTGTCTTTCTCGCCAAACAGCTACCATGCTAACGTAGCAGCTAGGTGGCTCACGCTAACGAGCTGTGGTCATTGCCTTGGCTTGGGAAAGTGTGAGTATGACCTTGATACTGCAGCTCCACCCCCCCGATCACCACTGAGCAGACTCTGGCTCCAAAAGATGACATCAAAATCTCAAGATGGCAGCTATATCCAGAAACTCTGGCTTCACTTTTGAACAGCGGGAGGAAGTGGAGATGTGTCGTCCATCTGTACATGCAGTGTATGGTCCCCAAAGTCAGCCTCCCATTCATTGTCTATGGAGCAGCTTCAGACTTTAAACCCTGTGACATGACAAGTTTGAGACTTACCTCTCTGGTTTCTGGCTTTGAGAGAGAGGAGCTCATGTTCCCAAATATTGATAGGTTTTTCCAAGGCCATGGGAATAACATATTGGGATTCTTTATGTAGGTGTGATTCCCCTTTAAGAACAGGTTAGGAATGTGTGTGCTCTCATGGGTTATAACAGTAAATACCTCCAAAACTGTGTGCAGGACATGCTGTACATACAACTCCATATACCTGTATTCCTACTGTACATGGAGCTGAGGAATGCAGGTGGGAGCGTGTCCCCTCTACCATTATTTCCCAGCAGAGCACGCCTCACGTTGCTTGTCTCTTGAACATTACAACCACCGGGAATTGCTGTTGCTTAAAAAAATCTCCTAGACTTGCCCTGCGGAACAAAGGAGTCTTTGTGCCTCCCAAACCACCACCTCGCTTCGTTTAGCAAACCGTGCAGTTCAGCAACTGGCATCCCACATGCAGTCGAGTTGAGGCGGGAAGGGTGGGGAGAGGTTGGTTTGGCTGCAATGTGTTTTTGGTTTTGCAGCGTAAAATGGCCAGGGTCTTTTATGATTTTTCCATGTTGATACGCCCCTTAAAGGACTGGAGACATATAGGGCATGAGCAGTAATCCAATGCAGGTCACCTATATAGACAAGGTTTGTTGTTCTGATTGATTTAATCAGACATCAGAACGTTTATCAACCAGTCATGCATGCGTTCCAATGACATGAAGTGCAGCGTGATGCAGTATTGAGCAAGAGCAGCGCCAAATGAAATGGAAAAACTCGTAATTGATGACATGACAGCTGTATTAAATGATTGCAGCCTGGCCTCTGACTAAGAAACAGGGTGCATTTTCTATCCACTTTCATTGAGTAACGGTCCCAAATTTGGTACTTTGTTGTTACCACACATTCAAATGCCTCCACTGCTGCTGAGACGAGTGGATAATGTAGCCTTCGTTTTCTATTCTGGGTGTTTGAGCTCAGATGAGGATCAAAAACAGGCATAACTTCAGGTCTCGGAAAAAGGAAATCAATATCTGAAGTAGGAGTAAACAAGGCAACACTTGATATTTCATCTGTTGCTCATTCTCCTTCACATGGAGGTCAGAAGTCAGCTTCACGATGTCGGGGCCTTGGATTGTTTTCTCTTTTGTCCCATACTTATCACGCCACCCTGCTCCTTTTCTGGACCATTCAGGGAGTTGCAGCCCCGCTGCATTGTCTCAGCCCGCTCAACATGACCAGCAGGTTGTATAACACGGCCCACTGAGGCTTCACAGCCCTTAAACCTCTGTGACAGAAGCTCTCTGTGTTTAGATAATGCTTGGGCAACTTTGGTAAATCCTCTGCTAGCCGGTTGTAGGAGGTGAGCAGGCGTGTGTTGGCTGAGGTCATCAGATGGAGGGAGTCCAGGTAGGGTGGAAAACAGGAGCTTGTTTGTTTTGAGATTGGACAATGAGGTCCAGGTTGTTGGCTGTAGTGTTCAGTTAGTGGTTTTGGTGTTTCTTAAGAGGCATGAGAAGATAAAGGTTTCGTGAGCGACAGGGTTTGAATCATTTCAAGCAGAACAGCAGTGTTCTGAGGAAGTATTACTGTAATTGTGGTGTTTACACATAGAGAAACAAAATCTGTACAGTTTTTGACATGTAATTATATCCCCAGCATTTTCTTATGAAAGTTAAAAGGAAGCATGGACTAATTATGGAAAGGATAATAACTACGGCTGTCAATCAATTCAAAATCACTAGTAAATGTACCTTAAAGGGACAGTTTTAAAGTATTTAATGGTCTTATCAACATGGAGTGGACAAATATGCTATTTTATGCAAATGTATGTACATATTTATTATTGTATATCACTTAACAACACAAAACAAAGAAACCCTCATCAGGTGCTGCATTTAGCATAAAGAAATATGCTAAAATCATAACAAACTGCAGCCCAACAGGCAACAACAGCTGTCAGTGTGTCAGAGTGCTGACTTGACTATGACTTGATCCAGACTGACTGGGACTATCATAAAGTGGGCATGTCTGTAAAGGGGAGACTGGTGGGGACCCAGAGAACCCATTTACATTCACATATCTGGAGGTCAGAGGTCAAGGGACCCCTTTGAAGATGGACCGTTTTAGCCTCCTTGGTGACAAGCTGGTATGACCCGGTTGGTACCGATGGATTCTTTAGTTTTTCTAGTTTTATATGATGCCACTTGTATCTTCACTCTAGATTTAAAACTGAGCCCTAAATATTGATTGCATTAAAGCATTTAAGACATTAGTTATCACATTAACTTTGACAGCCTTATGTAAAGTGCTTTCCTGTGTTATTTGTAGTATCTCTCTATAATATATCATAGGATGTCTGTAGGCTGGAATCAGTCAGACAGACAGACAGACAGACAGACAGACAGACAGACAGTCAGACAGACAGACAGACAGACAGACAGTCAGACAGACAGTCAGACAGACAGACAGACAGACAGACAGACAGACAGACAGACAGTCAGACAGACAGTCAGACAGACAGACAGACAGACAGACAGACAGACGGACAGACAGACAGGTAGCTGAGCTGTGTGAGCTCTTCATTCAGTCCCAGTCAGGATGCTCCTACATATTAGACACAGTCTGAGTTTATACACTGAATTAAAGATACCAGGTAGTTTAGTCAAAGATACCATATTGGGTTTGGGGGGTCCTCCTCCAAGAAAACTTGAAATTTTTTTACTTAAAACCATGCAATTTTTTATCATTTTGGATCATTATTGTTACTAGTTAGATGATTATTTTTATTATTCAGCATGGCCTTCGACTGAGCATTTAATTCTTCTGGAAACATTTGCCCTCTAAAATCATATTGTATAAATCAAAAGAGCAGATTCATAAACTTTTAAATCATGTTTCATTAATGATATTTGCTCAAGGCTGCAGTGAGATCTCTCTCTTGGTGACAACCTGCTTGTGTCATGACAGGAGCATGTTGTCCAGTAACTCCTTCAGCGCTAAGCTAGCAGCTAGCAGGGCCGCTTGGAGCTTTCTGGGCAGCCCATATGCAAAATCCTGTTTTGTGACCAAATGCTACTTTTACACAGAAAGAATATATTTAAATTGAACTTAGCTGCATAGTCAACATCATCAAATCAAAACAAACATGCAAATTAATTATTGATTAAGTTCTCTGAGCTTTGTATTCAACATAATTCATTTTTCATCAGCTCAATGAAATGTACTGAAATAAACATGTGTGACACAAAAAGGCAGTTAATTATTTTGGCAGGTAAAAAATAAAACAATTAATTTCAGACAGTGCTCACAACAAAAAAAAGTTATGATGAACAGTTCAGTAATTATTTATAAAGAGGAGCTCTGAAAAAGTCCCAGTATGCTGAGGAGTGACATGAAGACGTCCCGGTGAGGACCGACCCACTTCAAGCACTGGCTTTGGGGGAATTTTGAAATGTGTTTTTCTGACAGTCGCTGGTTTACTCTGGACAAACCAGCCTGCAGACTTGGAGCTTGAAGCTAAACAGGCTTGAACAGGTAAAAACACTAGTCTGCTCCTTTCAGCTCAGTCAAAGAAGCTCCCCACCTCCCACTACATGAGAGAGCAACTGTGAATATATAACATCTTATTAGCGGTTGAAAGTACAACAAGGATGAAATATGAATGTGCAACCTGTGGTAATGAAAATATTCCTATACATGAAACTACAGCAAGTGTGTTTGCACAGTGTCAGTGACAGCGTTTGCAGCATATGGCCCATAGCCTGCTTCCAGGTGGATATGTTGCAGTAGAAACCAGAGACCCTTACATAACAGCCCAGCAGCCTGTCAAAGGGGCCACATTCTTTCTGTAGCTACAGTATCAGAGGCGTGCTGCACCCCCATCAGAAATACTATGGACCCAAACTCAAGCTAGCTGGAAGCCATGTGAAAGCCTTATACATGGTTCATAACACAGCAAATGAGTTATTCTGTTAGCCCTGTGGTTCGGCGCTATATTTGCTTTATTCATAATAATTCTGCAACAGCCGTACTGAGGCAAATCCATTTTTATGAGGCGTCTTTCATTCATGCAATATTGTTGTCTTCAACTATCAGTTTAAAGCTACGGTTGTTTTCTGTTATATTTGTTGAGATACTGGAGAAGAGAACCTTATTTTTCCCCCCCTGGGGAAATTCAATTTACACTCTCTTTAATTCATTCATATTAAATACAAACCCAAAAAACACACACATACATTTATATGGAGATATGAGAGTGAGGGGGCGGCTCCTGACAACCGCCCCCCCCAGTTGGGGGTTTGGGGCCCCCCTCAGGGGCCCCCCGGCACTGCCCAAGAGGTAAACTGGCACCCCCCCCCCCCCCAGTTCCCACCCAGTTTTTTTTCCTTTTCGGGACTTAAACCGGGGCCCCCCCGTTCCCCAACCCACCCCCCTAAAAACTGACTACTCCCCCCCCCAAAGATTCTCATTACATCCTGACAGCAATCAATGATTGAAATGTCACAGGACTGTAATAAGGCTGAAATGACTGGACGGACACTGAACGGACACTGGGGATCGAACCTGCCGACCTTCCGATTGGCGGGTAACCCATTGTACCTCTCAGCCACAGCCACCTCATTGTGTTCATAGTCATCATTTTGGGGGCGTGGCATCGGAGGAGGCCTGAAGGGACGGACTGGGAGGTTTAGGGACTTTTGGAGCTAATGCCGCCAGCTTCGTTCCCTGCAGCCCCGACGTGGCACAACGATAATGTGTGAGGTGACAGAGACGAGTGCACGCTGGTGTTCTAAGACCAAGGAGAGGTTAGGTTGTAGTTCGGCCCACTGATTTAACCTGCTCGCTAACATGGTCAGCAGTTGCAGCAGTGGCTGTGACACATTCATAGGTTATTCAACACTCCTTCTTTGAGTCATAACTGTTGAGTCATAACAGTCAATTCTACACACAGACATGATGGACATATTTTTCCGCTTAGAAATCATGAAGAAACTTCTGTAGGACTTCCTCTCTGACGCAAGAAAGAGTTCATTATTTGCTCGTCTTGTATGTATTGTATGTTAATTCTAAAAGGTGCATCTCCACATTATAAGCAGGATGTTGTGAGTGGTACATTTAGAGGATAATTAAATGTAAAGCAATGCTGTCTCTTTGTTTATTCACCAGCTTAATGCTTAATTCAATTACAGTACAGAGCATCTTGATCTACTCGTCCACCAAGGGCAGAGAGTCAATGAAGCATTTAACATTCCTTTCTGCAGTCCTGGCAGTTAAACAAATACAAATGAAAGTCACAGCAGGTCCAGTAGTCCCATTAAAAGATAAAATGCACCACACGAGAGAGAGCTGCTTTCTCTAAACGTAATGCTTTCCACACAATCAAACTAGCATGTATTTTCTTTTTCTTCTTTTTTTAATAGTTCACATTTAGTTTTGTTTTGCAAATTAACATGCTTACAGTATATTGTTCTTTCTGGGAGTGAGACGTGAGGACTGATACCATACTCATGTCTGTGCCTTGAGTATGGAGCTTGCATCACAACGTTGTTAGCCTAGCTTAGCATAAAGACTGAATCTAGGAAATAAGCCTGGCACCGTCCAAATTTGTAAAATACACCTACAAACAACTGTAACATCAACCCGGTCTCACAGGAAGGCGTATAAATACCACAGTATTACACAGACATTCTGTGTCATGAGTTCCACAATTTAGCCTTTTTGCATCTCATTTGTACACCATGCAAACATCTGTAACGAACACTACGCTGCTTTTGATTCTGTAACAGCAGTCTTTTTGGGTAGGAGTCTGTCAGCATGGCACATCTTGACTTGGCAATATTTGGCCACTCTTGCATGCAAAAGCGCTCCAGATCTGTCAGTGTGGGCATCTCCTGTCCACAGCCCTCTTCAGATTCCCCCCCAGATCCTCTATAGGATTCAGGTCTGGGCTCTGACTGGGCCAGTCCAAAACTTCTTCTAATGAAGCCATTCTGTTGTTGGTTTGAATGTGTGCTTTGGGTCATTGTCCAAATCTTCCCCCCCCCCCCCCCCCCCCCCATCTTCACCTGGGTATCTCTTCTTTTGGTGATGAAAATAGTTCAACCTTGGTCTCACCAGACCAGAACTCCTTTCCCCAACAAGCTATTGGGAGACTTATATCTTTTCTAAATTAACCACTTGTATGTTTTCTGTCAGAAAAGCCTTGCGTCCTGCCACCCGACCCCATAGTCCAGACTTACGAAAAATACAAATGACGGAGATCTCATGTAGTCCACACCCAGAACTACCACAGTTTCCTGCAGCTCCTTTAACGTAGCTGCAGGCCTCTCCCCACCCCCCCTACCATTTTTCTTCTCTCTTTTCATCAGTTTTGGAGGGACGTCCAGTTCTTGGTAATGTGTCTGTTGTTCCATATTTTCTCCATTTGTTGATGACTGTCTTCACTGGTAGATCTAATGCACTGGAGAGTCTTTAGTACCCTTCTCCTGACTGATAGCGTTCAGCAGTGAGATCCTTGGATGCTTTGACAGCTCTTTGCAGCCCACGACTATTACTATAAGATGACACTAAGTAGATGTGAGGAAGATCCTAGTAGAACAGCTGAACTTTATTTGAGGTTAATCAGAATCACTTTAATTGATGGCAGGTGTGTATTGACTATTTAACATGAGTTTGAATGTGATTGGTTAACTCTGAACACGGACACATCCCCAGTTATAAGAGGGTGTACACACTTATGCAATCACATTATTTTAGTTTTTTTATCTTTATTTTTCCCCTAAATGATTTCAGTTTGTTTTTCAGTTTAATTGTTCAGGTTGTAGGTCACATTAAAGGTGGAAAACATTCTGAAATGATTGTACATGCCGTACAAAAGACATGCAGAAATCAAGAGAGGCATACTTATTGCACGCCAAATGGCATTTTTGTGGTGTTTTTTCACCTTTTTGTGTGAACAGCCTGGTAAATTTTCTTGTTTGTCTAACCTGTACACAAACAGAAATAACAAAATACCTATTTATGGTTTGAGATGAAGTTATGTGCTGGAGATACATGACAAATAACGTAGTAAACAACAACAATACCTTGGAAAGGACCAGGCCAGCTGATTCCCGTTTCCAGTCTCTATGCTAAGCTAGGCTAACCCCGACATGACTCCAGACATGAGTCTCAGGAAGAAAGCAAAGTGGAATATTTAACAAAGTGTTGAACTTTTCCTTTAAAATTAAACAGTGATCTGAGGCCCCAGAAATGATAAAGAAGTTGCAACTTACAGCGATTTCCCTGCAGGCAGACATCGATATTCCAGTGCCTTCTATTTGTTTCAGTGCGTACTCCTTCTCATCTTTCCTGTACAGAAGAAACAAGAAAGTAGGAGCAACATTGTAAGAGATGGCAATAATTTTCTTTATCAACATCAAGTGCTCTGTTGTTGCCTGGCTCACGGCCCTGCATGAATTATTTCACCCTTGATGCACAGACATTTGCTCACGATTGGGATCAGGCTGCTAGCTTAGCAGCAACTTTTTCACTAGGGCTGCTCTTCTGTTTTTACTCTCAGGCATTTGCTCTTGTGAATCACATTTGTACATGAAAATCAGTTCATAAGTGAAACGTGAGCCGGCAGGGTGGAGCGTGTTCAGCAGACAGATATTGATTAATTGAAATAAGCAGTGGTCCGGCGTATGAAACACAACCTGAGCAGAGAGCGGTGGAGAAAGGATGGCAAAAGGGAAACTACTTCTATTAAAATCAGTGCAAAGAGACACAATTAAAATGTAAACACAATATGTGGACGGCATCCAACAACAACTTGATTCAGTGAGCAGCCCACACAGATCAAACAGGTCCCTGTGGAGCCAAGATCAAACCCACTTCAGCCTAATTTGCACTGGAGATGGTCATGGATTAAGCAGTGCTCCCAGGCACACTTCTCTAATGCTAATTAAGCTGCACAGAAAGAGCTCATAACATTTAATCTGTTGGTCTCTGAAACAAAATTTCCTCATGAATTTAGTCAAATTCATATAATAAAATAACTGCTGTGCAAAAGCTCCGTCACACAATCCTGCAAGTATTTCAATTTGCATCCTTCACTTTGCAACAGGTCTGAGGCTGCTCTCATAAAGGGAAACACCACCTAAATGAATATGTTATTTCCATGTCCTGGGAAACCTCAATCAATATTAGTGAACATGAGCTCCTCTCTCAAAGCCACAAATCAGACAAGTGAGTCTCAAACTTGTGATGTCGTAGGGTTTAAAGTCTGAAGCTGCTCCATAGACAGTGAATGGAAGACAGAAGCTGGGTTCCTATCCATAGTGCATCCTACATAAACAGTAGTCCCTACTCCTCGTTCAGGGAATATCAGTTGAGAGATATAATTCCTCCATTCGAATTTCCTGCAACGTCACCATCACAGACATCACTTCCTTCATGTGTTGGTAACGAAACTTGGATACCTGCCACTGCTGCTGTGGAAATTTTTAACAACTGAAATAAAACAGTCATTATCTTCTCCCAAAACCCTGAATTAATAGTTAGCTCTAATAATATTACTGTTAAACTAAGCAATACTCAGCGAACAGCGATGTCTCCAGAGCACACCCGGCTGCAGTATGAGTGCAGCTAACATTAGCGGCTAGCATAGCCCTATGCTCGTGCTCAAGTGAGGCGCAATGACTGATGGGTAATCTGGCGCGCCAATCCGCAACAAAGTGTAGAGCTGTTGTATACTAAGCATCAAGTTAGTGTGGAATTTCAGATGCAACCTCAGTTTCAGCACTCTAGTTTTTGGATTTGGGAAAGAGTTGTTTATATTTACTAATATTTTTTGGACTGTCTTAGACTATAGGAATAACGTTAATGAATTTTAAAAATGGGCGTAGTTCCCCTTTAAAGCCTAGCTGTGTCATATTCGGAATTAATCTGCCAATCAATTTCTCCACTTATCAATTAATTGGTTGGTGTTTAAACTGTCTGAAAATACTGAGCAAATACTGAAAAATACCCAACATCATTTCCTAAAGCCCAAGGAGACATCTTCAGTTTACTTATTTTATTATTTATTATTTTCAGCTTGCTGTCTCGCTTGTGGAAGAGAAAGTGATCACAAGGCTGAAACAGCCAATCAGAGCGCTCTCTCTCACTGACTCCCTCTGATGCTGATTCAACATGCTGGACAGCTGCTGAGAGGTCCAACAGTGTGGGACACGCCACAAGATCTACTGCAGCCAAACAACACCCGACAGGTAACCGCTCAGAGCCCTCCACCCACTGCATGCCTCCACCCACTGCATGCCTCCACCCACTGCATGCCTCCACCCACTGCACGCCTCTTCTGCTGGTTAGTCTGTGCAGTAAGACTATGCAGCACCGCAGGCCTCTGGAATTACATCATTGCGGTTTGCGCACAGTCCCATCATGACTCTCTCAAAACGTGGAACGCTGTGGTCAGCGGATGCACTGGTGGCTGGCTCTTGGTATGCACTATGCAACGCCAGCACCATAAACCTATGCTTTAAAGAAAACACCAGCGACAAGCAGCACTGCAACTGTCTGAACAAAGTTTACTTTGGACCGGAACAGCGTTGTGTGTATTATTATAATACACCCGTAGTAGACCATACATGACACATGGACAGGGCCCAGACTTAAAGAACTGACTGAAAGCAACTAAACTTGAAAATATTATGAAAGAAATTTGTTTAGCTTAATTGTTGTTGCCATTTAAACAGTCATTCATTCTGCATACTGCTTTAACTGCTCCCTATGTAGATATGAGGAGCTCATTCTAAGCTAAAACAAACACAACATTTCTTAGTGTAATTATGCACTGATGAAAACCTTGTTATGAATATTATATTCCATATATGCTAATAGAGCCCCCGTAATGTTACACACTGGTCCTTTAATGTATTAATCAAGACCCATTGAGAGACTGCTTGAGATCTGTCTGGATTATATTTAATATTTACTGTATTTCCAACACTTCTAAAAAGAAAGAAATAGGATCATTGAACCATCATGTCACTGTTACACTGTGGGGTTTTTTTTTGTTCAGATAACAACAACTCAATATTATGTCTGATGATACAGTATAGATTCTCAAACACACTGTGTTGATTTATAATTAATATCTTAAATGCAAAGATTAACACAGTCAATCATTTATTTACAGTAAGTTGCAAGTATATGCTCCGGCAGACCCCACTGTTCTGACTGCATAAAAAAGTACATTTTTTGCAGTATATTGACTCATAACATGTATATAATAACATGTATCATATCACCAGATTCGTGCCAACACACAGGCCTATAATAGTAAGTAATCTTCACTAGTTAAAGTTGGTACATGCATTTCTGCAGCAGAGAGATGCACACACTGGTGCTTATATTCATCATCCTGGCTCCTACATGTGCACATTTCCAGACTGTATGCATATGGAAACACACTATCTTTAACACTGACAATACATCTTCTCACAGGGCACACTTCCTTTCCCTGCCAGCTGGGACAAACTAAAGTTACATATTCCTTAAGCCTTACAAGTGAAGCCAGCAAACATTAAAAAAACATGCATGTGTGACAATTCATTTCTACATCTTTATGCACTGGGGACGGAAAGTGGTTTGCTGCCTTTCAGTTTTCACTTAAATAAGCCTTACAGGTTAAGTTCACTGGGAATATGTGATGCCCTCCATCCCCAGGGCCTCACCTTCAGGCAGCAGCAATGCTCCACATTCCACTTATAGCTGTATCATGTATTTTTCTGTGGACAGGAACAACCACAGTGTTACACTTTACGAGTTATAGTATTGTATCACAGTATTTAGGTGAAGCAATGTATGTAGTTGTTGAGGCCATTGCTTTGAAAACTAAAAAAAAGTATTCGTCTCCACAGTCAAGGTGAAGTTAGGTTTCTATTCCTACAGTAAATCTTGTTGTCAGGTCCGATTCCCAGCAAAATCAAACAAAACAACAACAGCATGCAGGTTTAGCAGAAACTCACGGGGCCTTCGGCAGCACCGGCCCACCTTGGAAAATCAAAGCAGCTCCTCCTCCAGCCAAGAGCAGAGCTTAGCCGTGCTGCTCCTACCGTCCCCGCAGGGTGCCAACACTGACGCCACGCTGGACGCCCAGGCCGTACTGCTGGGCCCACTGGAGGGAAGGGAGGCACGGGAGAACCAGAACCAGGACTTAGCGGGGCAGACTGTCGGACAGCAACATGAGATGTTTTCTAAAGGGACTCTGATGCTCAGAAACACTACGGCTTTTGTCCACAGGGACCACCACAATCAACACAAAATGAAAGTTCCTCATAGTAGCTTTAATAAAATGATAGCTGCACTCATATTACCATCAATGTACTGGGCTATTCCCATCACAAAAAACAGCTACAAGCCACCGCTACAGCTGTTAGCTACTTCACTTCAGACAGTATAACTGAATGTACGGGCACTGTGAGGTTGCTTTAAAGAGCTGAGAGATTTCACAACACTGAGCTGAAGTCAAAAAAAGATTGACAAGATCATCCACCAAAGCTATCTGAGCTTTATTGAATGTTGTAGCCATCTCACTGTATTTCTCCATTTATTTGTTCAGTGTCTTTCAAGGAAGCCTTTAGTTATGCTACACACACCGTATCCCCCCTGTACAGAATCTATACCACCCCTGCAGATGTTATGACCTCCCAGCATTAAACAAAACCCTCAGTATTACAGTCTGTGACCTTCCTGTGACCTGCCTGTGTTCACCTTTTGACCTCACACCACATCTCTATTATCCAGTGTTGTAAAGGTGTATACGATAAGACACTGCCTGCAGCCCTGACTCAGCTTTACACCCCAGTGAAAGGCTTATCTGACACACAGTCATGTTGCTTACTGATATGAGATATGAAGAATGCAAATCATAAATTTCCCACTTTATACAAAAAGCACAAGTCTGGCTATTGGCTTAAAAGGAACATTGATCTTTTTTCTTTTTTGCGTTACCTTTACTGTTACCTACCCTACACCATACTCTGTGTGTAAGGTAACATAACGCTGTAACTACACAAAACTTCATCGCTCACATCTGGCTGGTGCAGATTTTAATGATATCTAGGGCTGTCCTCAATACCATTTTTGGGCTTCGAAGCTTTGGTGAGAAATATTTGATAGTATTTGAAGCTCTGGGAAAGTGCTGCTGCCGCACTACTGTACACACACACACACCTCCACACACACACACCCCCACATATAACAAACTTTGTTTGACCAGACCAAAAAACTAGCATATATGTTTTAAATTATGAAAGGAAGAAAATGAAGCAGCTCTCCATGCGCTATCCCACCGATAAATGCACTGCTCGCACATCATTTACTCTCCAAGCTGTCTGTCAGTGATTAACTCAACTTTGGGCAAATTTCAGTATTTAAGCTGCAGTGGGTAGTAACAGGGCAAATATGATTAGAATGTTATTTTTATAAAATGGTCACTATATCCTGACAGTAGTGCATGAGACAAGTAATCTGAAAAAGATCCTGTTCCTCTATGTCCTCTGGTGCTCCTAACGGCATCTGCAAGAGTTCAGAGACTGGAGGAAAACAACCAATTAGGGCTGATCTGGAGTTTGCCGTCGCTGAGCAGCTGTCAATCACTCTGACCTCTGATCATACTGTCAAATTAGGCAGCGCTGATCAATGTGACTATTTCTCTCCTCAGATGATCTCAGAAACATCTTGGAGTTACTGTTTAGCTGTAAAGAAAGTCTGACCCAGCAGCCATGTTGAGATCTGGGAGGAAATACCAAGCACCGCCCACAAGCCGGAGCAAAGCCAATAGGAACACACTCTCTCTCTCTGAAATGACCTGTGATTGGCCAAAGTCTCTCACTGTGGGCTCGTCATTTTAAATCCTGAAAACAGACCCATGAGGAGCTAGTTTTCTTTCAGAATACTTCAATTATAATATGCTGAAAGGTTATTATGGATTTTTTTTTTTTTTGCCCCAAACATTGTGCCTACTGAAGCTTTAACATATTTCACTATTAAAATCAGACTTCATGGTGAAGTATTATTGTCAACTGAGGATCTGCCATTCGTACAGTAGTAACAAATAGTGACGCTGCTGGCGTAGTAGGACAGAAACGTGAGAGCATATGTGACCATCTTCCTGTTGCTGCTATGTACATGGTATTCACACGTGCATTACACTGTCACATGCTTGACGGTAAGGAATAAAACAGTAGTAATAGCAGACAGATTTCGTTCAACTGTGAGTCTAAAAAAGTTTGTCAGTGCACGGTGTTGCAAATGGGGAAGTAGCTTGGCCGCGATACCACGCTGAAATGTCCCTATTGCGTTTAACGACGATACCAGTGCGTTTGGCCAGCTGTCTCCGCTGGCACCGCGAAGACGACACCCGTCAAAAAACAAGTAGCACCGCAGCTTTACTGTGTTGTTTTGGGGAGTGGGGGGAAGAGGAGGAGGGAGAGGAGGAAAGGGAGGAGGGGGGGACCGTTGGTGAGTGAGTGAGTGCGTTACATGAAAACAAAAACACAGAGACACGGGTTATCGCTTCGGGGAGGTCCAAATCTACCGCCCCGTTTAACACACAACCACGGTGCCCAGAGAAAATGCGCCGTGCAGTCAGCTTTCTGTCAGTATAAACAATAACGTTCACGGTTATCTTACCCGTCTTTGCGCTTAGCTTTATAAACGTGCCCGTAGGTGCCTCGACCCACTTTGCAACCTTCATATTCGAACAGATCTTCTACTCTCTCTCTCTCGGCCGCCAGCTTTGTTTTGAAGTCGTAATCCATTTTAACCCATAAATACGTCTTAATTTACAATAAAATAAAATATTAATTATTACATGCATTAATTAAATAATCTGGTCGTTTTATTCCCCCACCATTTCCTTGTTTGGGATTTTGGTCTGCTCCGCTTAATGTTCACTGGCTCGTTGACGTTTCTAATTGGCGCGCAGGGCTCGCTGGGAAAGGTAGTTCTGTTGAGCAGACGCCGCGGTTTGCCGCGCTGAAACGGGGAAGTAGGAAACTACAAGCCGCGTTTGTCGCTGCGGTTTGTTGCACTTTGCGTACACACGAAAGCTCCTGAGCAGAGGTTTGGGTTTCATAGTGTACAAACACGGCTGGTCCTTCAAAGTGTATGCTTTATAGTCTTTATTTACATTTATAAATATGTGTATTAATGGTGTTAATTTCAGCAAATCAGATCTTTACAGAAAATATATAAATGAAATTTCCACTGAAAACTTGCCAGATAATGCGTAAATTAACCCACATAAATTGCTACCACCCTCTTGGCGCTTTCATGTTATAATAACGATAACAATAACATTAATAATAATAATAATAATAATAACAGTTATTATTATTATTACATATATTTTAAAAAATACAAATGTTTTTTATGAATATTTGGTTGCTAAATGGAGTTACTTATAAACATGTGTACTTACAGTGTTGATATAATACTACATAATGCTGATATAATGCACAGAATCATAAATTCCCATTATATATTTTCTTCAATCAGTCTCATTTTTTTTATTCATTATAATATTTCTATTTGTGTGTAATCATATTGTTTTCACATATAAAGACAACAAAATTGTGGATTTCTGTATGTCAACATGGAGTGCAGACATTACATTAATGCATCACAGTCGTGCAACGGTACATGGCAGGAATAAAATATTCAGACATGCATATCTGAATATTTTATTCCTTTTATTCTGTAATTCATATGTGCACAAACAGACATATCTTAGAGAAGCACTAAATTTGCCTAAACATATCGGAGCTCTAAAATATAAAACTGTATGTAGGTGGTATATAGTCCCATGTTTTCAAATAGGGACTATTTCAATTACTATGATATTACTATGATACTATGATCAATTACGAGATATAATTATGATATCTTTCTAAAATTTGCTCTACTGTCTTCCAATATCAGTCAGGCTGTAAAAAATAAAACGCCACGTGAGGAAACCATGGAGGAAACCCCTGTTTGTACAAAGAGTGACAGGGCCTTGGACCAATCGCATACAACGATCCAGATTCCTACGATCTGATTGGCTTAACACAAGACTGACGTAAACGCTGCTACTATATAAATCCACCGCGCCATCTCCATTCAGCGCTTTACACAGTATGGCCGGCGATATTAGCTAGCACTCGCTAACGGTATTCTCTGCTAAAGGGAAGACGGTAACTCAAGAAAATCAACACCTAGATTGCTTAAAGGACTGTACCTCAATAAATTATAACTGATCGAAGAAGGATCAATCAAGTTGTAAACGTTACAACCGAAGTTTATTATTTTTTGTTGTGTGTCTGTTGTCCCATGATGGAAGATAACGGTGCACATTTCTTCGAGGGGACCGAGAAGCTCTTGGAGGTGTGGTTCTCTCGGCAGGATGAGACCAAAGGAACCGGGGACCTCCGTACCATCCCAAGGTTTGTGCCCTTTGACTGTCTCAGGTGTCGTCTCAGCCCGCAGCAGCATATGGAAACGCTGCTGGAGACGCCGGCCACATGCTTGGCTTCGTTCCCGCAGTTCATTCGTGACATGTTACCAGTTTAATGCCATAACATGTGGTTTTCCAGAAATAATTTCTCCTCTGTAGTCATTCGTTCACCCACAGTTAGCCAGCTAGCTTGCTAGGAATGGAATGTACCCACACTCTGACACCAGAGCCCACTACCATGGAGCTAGCTAACTCAGCCACTCGAAAATGGCCACCTCCCCCTTTTAACAGTGGCACTTCCAAGCTGAGTCATTCATTCTTCACCGGGAAGTGTAAGACGGTTATTATCTTGGTATGATACCTCACCGGTTACGATGAGCGACATATCAGTGGTATAAAAGCCGTGTAAAAGTCGTTTTGTGACAGCATGTCGGCAGCCCGTTTATAGCTAACAGTTAGCTAGCTTTAGCTAGGTAATGGGAGAAATCATACACGCATCCAGTCGTCTTCTGCTGTTTTTATATATATTTGCTCACATGACTATATAATGTAAGTGAGTCACTAACGGTAGCTTCTCTAGCCTTATTCGTCAGCTCACCGTGGTGCCTACATGAGGCGGACTGGGTCATTTTTCCTCTTATTTCACCATATCAGCGCGCTCGCGTTTCAATAGCCCCCGCATTGGTGCTGGGACGTCGTTTTAATACACGCATCAGGGCGCTAAACTATAAGCTGCTACGCTCCTTGGTTCATGTAGTCCAACGGGCTTGGATAAAACCGCGTTGTGTTTGCTTTGCTGTAAATAGGGAGGTTATTTTTTCCTGCGTCATTCAGCAACGAAGGGGGGGCCTCACTGAAGATGTCAAGCATGTGGTCGCCCGTCGTCACCGCGTGTTGCCTCGGCTGGCAACCGACAGGACACGCACACTAGTCACAGATCACTCACACGTTAGTTTCTGCTCAACCAGAGGGGATCTGTTTTGTAGTTAACAGAGCCTAGATGCGGTGAAATGTACATGATCACTGATTACACTGAGTGACCGGGGAGTGTTTGGGGACTGAGATCCCGTGACTGAAAGGGGACGATGATATGGTCAGGTTAAGCCCACTCCACAGACAGTCATCCACTGCATGGCAGACCCAAAACATGCTGTAGGTTCCACTGGAGTTGCATGTCGTCTTTGTTCCGGTCACGTTTCCAGCCATGTAGACGCTCTCCTCCCAGTTGCTCTGATTGGTTCGCGGGTCTCCCTGCTGGGATATGCTTAGAGGCACTTGACTGCTTTCAAAGAAAAGAGTATGTCTGGATTAAGTGATAGGACAGTCAGAAAAATTAATGTTAATGGTTAAAAAGTCTGACATCTGTTCAGCACAGCATAATCCATTTGCCTCAAACACTGAGGAGCTTGTGCCAAGTAGAGCAAAGTCTGTCAAAAGTGCACAGATAAAAAAATTACTTAGGTGAGTCAAATTGCTGACAAAGTCCCACCGAGGTAGTTTGGTCGTAACTGGTGTTGATTGTTCAATGTGACAGCCGAGCAACTGGAGGCGTGTTAATGCAGAATAATTTACAATGACAACAGCTGGTTAGATCCGACACATCCTCTCTGCTGGTCTAAAAATCAGTCAGCCTACAGTTTCTGTTCAGTCTAAATTGTTTAGTCTCTTTCCTTTTGAAAACTGGTTGACACTACTGGTTACCGCCGTACTGTTTACTCAGTGAATGGCCTGTGGCAAAGTTCAGGGCCAGATCCGCTCTAGCCGCATATGATTGACTTTTGCGGTTATTAACCAGATCACAGAGGTCAGTGTAAGAAAAGTGTGTAGCGGTTGGGTGAGTGAGGACCGGCATTAATTTACAGCCAGAGGGCAGATTACCGGCTCAGAGTGACACTGTCAGTGGATCAGGCTCGCTGGACGTCAGCCAATGTCCAAATAAGTCCACAAGGGCATCTGATTCACAAATGTGGAGCTCACTCACATTACCTCCTCAGGGCAGTCTGCTTCTGGGGATTGTCAAGCAACTACTCCTGAAGGCTAGTCAGTGTTACTACATCTACGCACTTCAAACTGTGGCTACTGTCCCTCTCTCTTTCATGACTCTGTCATCTTGGTAAGCCATGTGTCCCTGTCTCTTGGATGAAAAACTCCCTGGTAGTGTTTTAGAGTGGCCCTTTCCTAGAGACCACCCTTTCTTTGAGGGAAATCTGATCCTGCTGAGCCACCAGAAATAGCCTGTGGTGTACATTTCACACTGAAACGAGAGCTGGCGCAGGTATCCGGTAACGTTGTCCCTCTGGTATGAAGCTGGCATGTTGCAACAGCTCTGATGTCATCAAGAGAGGGGAAAAAACTACATACATGTGGGGCTTATCCTTGTTTGTATAAAAGGACAGCCTGTTAAGTTAGTTCACCAGATGACATGCATGATAAGGGCAAGAAAACGTGTAACTTGCCTAGACTCTACTGTATTAAAAGTTAAGGTTGGACTGGAAAATTCTTATTGGAAAATATGTACTATGAAACTGCATTTTAACCAGAAGAGGTCAAATGCTTGAGGGGTCTATAATTGTGATCAGTCTGGCACAGTATTGATCTAATAGTTAGGTTGCAAAGAGAGGAGAGGCAGCAAACAGAAGCACATGATAAACATGTACCAAGTCACAATTCACTGTCTGATCTCAGTCTGTCATGTAATTTGAGTAATAAAATCATGACACCATGGCAATGGCAGCATAACATACAGTACATGCTATTATAAATGGAGTAAGTGTTGAGCTGTAGGGGACTTAAAGGGGACATCTCATGTTAATTTTCAGGTTTTTCAGGTTTCAGTAGTTTGGGAATCTGCAGGGTCAAAAGATCAAGTCTCTGCATAGGACCTAGTACGGAATGTGGACTGGTAGCCAGTTTGGCTCCTGGGCCCTTGAGTAAGACATTAAACCCCCAACTGCTCGGGGGCAGTCCATGGGCAGCCCTGTCGTCTGTAGTCTTCTGCTTGGGGCGGTATACTCTAATGAGCCTATGTGTGACAGGAAATAGGGTTGTAATGGTATGAGCTTTTCATGGGACGATACGCCGGCAGATTAACCAGTCAGGCTCTAGTCGTTAGCAGGATAATAGAAACCAGTCAGTACAGTGGTGCTTGTGAGTGTGACGACTGTAGTTATGGGTTATTGGAGTCAAGATTTTTATGATTAACAACCACAACTTTGATCATTTAATTGTTGCTTCCCATCTTTAAGATGATATGGGTGTTACTTCAATGCAACATTTGTGTTTGTTTTTTATGGAGACGAAGCAGGGGTGGGATGTAACAAGAGTCCCAAGCCACACTTAAAGTGGGGAGTTGTGGTTCTGTAGTAAATGTACTTAGCGCTTTTCTAGTCTTCCGGCCACCCAGTGCGCTTTACACTACATGTCAGCATTCACACATTCATACACTGATATCAGAGGCTGCCATGCAAGCAGCCAACCTGCCCATCAGGATCTAATCTGATTACTCATTCACACCCATGGCGTCGTCTTCAGGATACATTTGGGGTTAAGTATCTTGCTTAAGGAGCACAGCCAACCCCAAAGTTGTAGACCTATACAGTAGTGGTGTCCAGGTCATGGACAACCTGGTTGCCCAAAGCCCCCAGAATATTTTCCTTATTTTTATTTTCTGCTTATATTTTGGCATTTCTGGTGGAGTGGAGGCTTATGAGCATGAGTGGTAGTAAGGTGTCCACCAAAGCCATGTGTGAAAAATATTTGCGACATCTAGCTTTTGTTTTCTGAGTTTCTGTTCCTTTCTTTGTGTGTAAATGCATAAAACGGGTGGATGTAACTACTAGTCAGTGAGTGCATGTCTTTCTGTTGACGCCTGCTTCTTGAGTAGCGCTGTCGCTGCCTGTCAGAGGATCTGCTGACAGGTTAGTGAGTCACAGTTCTCGTTCAGTGTTCCCCAGAAAAGGGTGTCCGTCTCTCAGAGGATGCACTCTGCTTCACTGGCTGCTGGTAGTTTCTCCATTGAGCGTTGTCGACCTCTCTCTGCTGACCCAGGCTGTGCTGTGCTTTCAGGCTGCCCTTCTGAGGCTGTGATGAGAGCATGACGCAGCTGCATTTGCCCAGCTGCTGTCTTTGAGCGCTGGCTGTGTTGTCCGTCCCAGCCTGTGATTTTCAGCCCAGAGACAACAAACTGGGCCCAACAACCAAACAACCCAAATCTAAAGATGGGGCTATTCCACATCCACTCCAGATTACTGCTCCTTTGTTTCCTGATATTTCCCTGAGCACCATAATCCCTCACTCCCTGTTGTGACATTTCTGTAGAGGAGGGTGTGCTCTCAAAATATGGTCAAACCAACTCCACCTACTTTTCAGTATGTGGTGGTTGGTGGGAGTCTCCTCCACTACCACCAGTGTCAGTAAAATGCGGAGAAAGAATCCCAATGTGCTAATTGTGGCTTTTCTCTTCTTTTAGGTTTGAGTGGGACAAACTTCTGGAGAATGTGCATTGTTTGATCATAAGTGTGACAAAGTCTGACAAGCAGGAAGCTTATATACTCAGGTGAGTGCTGGGTCTTTACTGTTTATGTCTGTTTTCTTAGAACGCAGGATTAGACAGCAGTCACCTGTAAGCCGCTTGCTGTTTACAGCACAGTCTCTCAGCGATGAGGGAATCCTACATTACATGCTGAGTGGCCTTCATTGTATCCAAGGGGAATGTAAAAAATACAGTAATCTAAACAAAGGGCGAGTTGATACAATGATAACACAATAACACAAATGTGTTTTAAAATCACAATTTTTTTTTCATGGCATTAACGTAACTTGTTTTTATGGTGCAAATTGATACAGACTGTATCATACTAGTTATATCTCTGGGTCCTGTTGGTGGCAGTACAACTGAAACTGGTTTTAGCAGCTGATCTGTGAACGTAACATTACTCACTGAATGAGTTGATGTTTTTACATGAACAACATAAGACAACGTAGAGCGCCATAGAGCTAACTATGAATATGATAACGAATATCAATAAGTTCATTTGTTGATCCATAATTTAACCAGCTGAGTAGAAAAACAATCAGTTGACTCAAACATTTCTTACACATCACTTACCAGGCTGGTCCTCTCAGTCTGAACCAGGACTAACTAATGTTAGTCTGTCCTCTCAGTCTGAACCAGGACTACTAACTAACGTTACTGAGTCTGTCCTCTCAGTCTGAACCAGGACTAACTAATGTTAGTCTGTCCTCTCAGTCTGAACCAGGACTAACTAATGTTAGTCTGTCCTCTCAGTCTGAACCAGGACTACTAACTAACATTACTGAGTCTGTCCTCTCAGTCTGAACCAGGACTACTAACTAACGTGGGTCTGTCCTCTCAGTCTGAACCAGGACTACTAACTAACGTGAGTCTGTCCTCTCAGTGTGAACTAGGACTAACTAATGTTAGTCTGTCCTCTCAGTCTGAACCAGGACTACTAACTAACGTTACTGAGTCTGTCCTCTCAGTTTGAACCAGGACTACTAACTAATGTTACTGAGTCTGTCCTCTCAGTCTGAACCAGGACTACTAACTAACGTTACTGAGTCTGTCCTCTCAGTCTGAACCAGGACTACTAACTAACTTTACTGAGTCTGTCCTCTCAGTGTGAACCAGGACTACTAACTAACATTACTGAGTCTGTCCTCTCAGTCTGAACCAGGACTACTAACTAACGTTACTGAGTCTGTCCTCTCAGTCTGAACCAGGACTACTGACTAACATTACTGAGTCTGTCCTCTCAGTCTGAACCAGGACTACTAACTAACATTACTGAGTCTGTCCTCTCAGTCTGAACCAGGACTACTAACTAACATTACTGAGTCTGTCCTCTCAGTCTGAACCAGGACTACTAACTAACATTACTGAGTCTGTCCTCTCAGTCTGAACCAGGACTACTAACTAACGTTACTGAGTCTGTCCTCTCAGTCTGAACCAGGACTACTAACTAACGTTACTGAGTCTGTCCTCTCAGTCTGAACCAGGACTACTAACTAACGTTACTGAGTCTGTCCTCTCAGTCTGAACCAGGACTACTAGCTAACGTTACTGAGTCTGTCCTCTCAGTCTGAACCAGGACTACTAGCTAACGTTATTGAGTCTGTCCTCTCAGTCTGAACCAGGACTACTGACTAACATCACTGAGTCTGTCCTCTCAGTCTGAACCAGGACTAACTAAAATTACTGAGTCTGTCCTCTCAGTCTGAACCAGGACTACTAACTAACATTACTGTGTCCTGAAGCAGCTTTAACTCTGGTGAGGACGGACCAGATTTTACAGCACGTCTCTCAACCAACACTGTTTACACTACCACAGTTATTAACTCGTCACCGCGTTAGCTTGGTGGCTAACAGCAAATGGTAAACATGTCAGTAAATGACTTTAGTTCCTTCTGGTCAGCAGTGATCAGTGTTTGTGTTCGGGGAGTTTATTGTGAAGGGAGGAACAGTAGCAATGAAGGTGATGATCTGTTATTGACAAGGGTCCGAACTACAGAACCTCCGTGTTATTAATATATTATCCTCATAAAGTTTAGGAGCAACATAACCCTCGACTACACAAGCTGAAACTATAGCTGGCAGTAGACTCTGTAGTCTGACTGTTTAGGTTAGTTTGTCACGTATCTTAGTAGTAAACTAAAGCTGGCAGTAGACTCTGTAGTCTGACTGTTTAGGTTAGTTTGTCATGTATCTTAGTAGTAAACTAAAGCTGGCAGTAGACTCTGTAGTCTGACTGTTTAGGTTAGTTTGTCATGTATCTCAGTAGTAAACTAAAGCTGGCAGTAGGCTCTGTAGTCTGACTGTTTAGTTAGTTTATCATGTATCTCAGTAGTAAACTAAAGCTGGCAGTAGGCTCTGTAGTCTGACTGTTTAGGTTAGTTTGTCATGTATCTCAGTAGTAAACTAAAGCTGGCAGTAGGCTCTGTAGTCTGACTGTTTAGGTTAGTTTGTCATGTATCTCAGTAGTAAACTAAAGCTGGCAGTAGGCTCTGTAGTCTGACTGTTTAGGTTAGTTTGTCATGTATCTTAGTAGTAAACTATAGCTGGCAGTAGGCTCTGTAGTCTGACTGTTTAGGTTAGTTTGTCATGTATCTCAGTAGTAAACTAAAGCTGGCAGTAGGCTCTGTAGTCTGACTGTTTAGGTTAGTTTGTCATGTATCTCAGTAGTAAACTAAACCTGGCAGTAGACTCTGTAGTCTGACTGTTTAGGTTAGTTTGTCATGTATCTTAGTAGTAAACTAAAGCTGGCAGTAGACTCTGTAGTCTGACTGTTTAGGTTAGTTTGTCATGTATCTTAGTAGTAAACTAAAGCTGGCAGTAGGCTCTGTAGTCTGACTGTCTAGGTTAGTTTATGTATTTGTTATGAAGGACTGATACAGACTGATGTTTGTGTTCTTCAGTCTTTATAAACTTCACTCAGGAACATGATTTATTTTATTAATATGTCAGATTGTTTCCAGTCAGATATTAAATTGAGTTAAGTTGAGTTTCTATGGTGACTCTGCTGTTGTAAACATTACTGTTGCTGCTCTAGAAACAACATGCGTCATAGTTGGATTTAAATATTCAATTATAATCTGGTTCTGACTTTAAAAACAACCAGGCTGACATCAGTATAGCTAATATGAAGACTTCAATATTTATTTATTTATCACAAGTCATATCACCATTACAATATTGAAAAATGTTATCGCACATCACAGATTTTCCTCATATCTTGCAGGCTTAATATATATATTTGAAAAAAAAACAAGAACAAAGCATTCAAATACTTGTTGCAGATCAATTAACAATTCCTCATATGGTGCAGGCCGAGTATTTGTTACTGGTTTTATGGTTATTTTATTTGATGGCCCGACGCTATAATTAGTTTTTATTTATTAATTAATTTTTAAATAACTCAGAGTCACTTTTCTTTTAGATCAGAAGTCCAGCCATCAGATGTGACAATGAAGAAGTGTTTTGTTCCTGTTGTTTGTCTGCTGTTGTGAAGACAAACAGCTGTTGACTTATTCTGACAAATAAATGAAAAGCATGTTTAAATTGAAGTTGGACATTGGCCTCCTGCTATACCATAAATGAACCAAACCGAAAACCGTGACCCCAAACCGTGAACCGAACCGTCCCACCCCTCATTAGAAGACTTGGGTGCAGCACCTGAACATGTTTGAACAGAAAGAAAACTATGCTGAGTCACAGTTTACTGTCATGTTGGTCACGCTGCTTCTGCCCGCTGCTCGCTGAGTGTTTAACCAGGGGTGGGTCTCGGACAACACACACACACACACACACACACACACACACACACACACACACACACACACACACACACACACACACACACACACACACACACCCAGGTAAAGTGAGGATTGCATCAAGGCCAACACGTGTGTCATTACAACTATGCCAAATGTTTAATATTTATTTAAGGCCAAGTTTTGTTAACAGAGCCCGATAATCTGCTTTATTTTTTTGGTTGTGTGGTTTTAAGATAAGATATTCCTTTATTATCTCCGGGGAGAAATTCACAATTTTATTTTATTTAAGTGTTATTTATTTAAAATATTTTAGCATTTTTTTAATAATCCAATATTGGACGATTCTTAAGAATTAAACGTTCATTTCTCTTTGAAAGGCTACACTTGCATTATTATATTATCATTATATCAGTGGCTTAAAATGGCCCACAAAAAATAAAATGGACAAAATTCTTGTTACTGACTCGGATAACTTGATCTGCTATTGGTGAACGGTTCTATGAATACATTATGTACTGGTATTTTAATTCCTGTTTAAGTTTTGATCAATATTTTAATTACAATTCAGTACATTTCTATCTATATAACTATGTATTTATTTGTTGTTGGCCAGTACTCAAAGCCCAGCAGACGTGTATCGGTGACTGAACAACACTGATTGGTGCATCCTTAGTGACAGGCCTAGAGTTCACAGTCGAAACGGCTAGTTATGTGTCAAGTATAAATACAGACTGCACTGCAGGCAGTATACAACAAATGAAGCATGACCAGGGTGAAGTGAAGGGAGCACTTAATGATCCCAGTGAAACACCAAGTCAGTCTAACTTCAGGGATATCAGTCTGTCCATCTAGGAAGCACAGTGATGGTGAACCACTTTCAGCTGCTTTGGTGCAAATCAAAGTGACAACAGGTGTAATGGAGAGACAATAGCAGGACAACCCTCAAACAGGGGAAGGTTTTACATGTGGTGACTCTCCTGATCCTTCCTGACTGGTTCTCCTCTAGTTCTGGGTTCTTACAGTGTCCTTACTACTACTGCTGCTGCTTCTACTACTACTACTACTACTACTTGTAGCATGAGGCGGTACCTGCAGTCCAGTCAGGTTGGACAGGTAGTCCAGCTCCTCCAGGATGATACATCCATACATTTGGTCCCAAGAAGACACGCACTACCAATTTATCTTGTAATTTAAAAAAAAAATCTTAAATTTTATGCCCTCAACGTTGGCAGTAGGTATTGCCTATCAGTATTTTTCAAGGTATTGTCTAGAAGTTTGAAATTCCAGTATTGTGACAACACTATCAGGCTATGAATGATATGAACAAATTCATCCGTAAAAACTTCCAGAATATACAGTTGCAAGAAAAAGGTATGTGAACCCTTTGGGATTACTTGTATTTCTGCATAAATTGGTCATAAAATGTGTTCTGATCTTCATCTAAGTCACAACAATCAACAAACACAGTCTGCTTTAACTAATACCACACAAAAATGATATGTTTTCATGTTTTTATTGAACACAACATTTAAACGTTCACAGTGCAGGGTGGAAAAAGTATGTGAACCTTTGGATTTAATAACTGGTTGATCCTTTGGCAGCAGTAACCTCAACCAAACGTTTCCTGTAGTTACAGATCAGACCTGCTCAACGGTCAGGAGGAATTTTGGACCATTCCTCTTTACAAAACTTTCAGTTCAGCAATATTCTTGGGTTGTCTGGTGTGAATCTCTCTCTTGAGTTCCTGCCACAGCATCTCAGTGGGGTTGAGGTCAGGACTCTGACTGGTCCGCTCCAGAAGTCGTGGTTTTCCTGCAAAATGTCTTGATCAAATTGGGAATTCATGTTGCCATCGATGACAGCGATCCGTCCAGGCCCTGAGGCAGCAAAGCAGCCCCGAACCATGATGCCCCTCCACCATATTTCACAGTGGGGATGAGGTTTAGATGTTGGTGCGAGGCATGGTTCATATCGGGCAATGTTGAGAACAGCTACTCAAACTTTGTGTGTTTTAACTTCTGGAGAACAGCTAACTCCAAACTAGTGTTTTTCTTTCCCGGGGTTTGTGCCTCCACCCCCCCTCCCCCCCTTTCTTTCCTGGGGGTTTCCCTCCCCCCTCCATCCAATCCTTCAACTAGCTCTCCCCCCTAGGGCAGGGCAGCTTTAACCAACACCTCCAATCATCACATTGATTGGACTCCAGGTTGGCTGACTCCTGGCTCCAATTAGCTCTTGGAGAAGTCATTAGCCTAGGGGCTCACATACTTTTTCCACCTAGCACTGTGAATGTTTACATGTTGTGTTCAAAAAAACATGAAAACATATCATTTTTTGTGCCGTATTAGTTTAAGCAGACTGTGTTTGTCTGTTGTTGTGACTTAGATGAAGATCAGAACACATTTTATGACCAATTTATGCAGAAATCCAAGTACTCCCAAAGGGTTCACATACCTTTATTGCAACTGTATATACATATAAATATATGGGCTGCACGGTGCAGTGGTTAGCACTGTTGCCTTACAGCAAGAGGGTCACAGGTTCGAATCCAGCTTGGGGCTCTTCTGTGTGGAGTTTGCATGTTCTCCCTGTGTAAGCATGGGTTTTCTCCGGGTTCTCCGGCTTCCTCCCACAGTCCAAAGACATGCACTTCAGGTTAATTGATGACTCTAAATTGCCTGTAGGTGTGAATGTGAGCTTGAATGGTTGTCTGTTTTATGTGCCCTGTGATGGACTGGCGACCTGTCCAGGGTGAACCCCACCTTCCCCCCCCATGGCTTCCCCCCCCCCCCCCCCCCCCCCTTGGAGTACTCTTGGTAATGTTGGCGCCATGCTGACAAGTGGAATAATGACTTGCTTTATAATGAGTACGGATGTTTCACACCTAACTTGTGCTTCTCCTGCTTCCACAGTGAGAGTAGCATGTTTGTCTCCAAGAGACGTTTCATTTTGAAGACATGCGGAACCACCCTCTTACTGCAAGCACTGGTGCCTCTGCTGGAACTCGCCAGAGAGTACTGCGGGTTTGATGCCATCGAGGTAGGACACACAGCATTGGAGTAAATGTAAAAACAAGGCTCTCTGAAATGCAACATCCTGGTTTCTGTAGCTATTATGTATGCTTGAATGTCTAATCTGTTTAATTTCACAGTCTGTTTAAGAGCTGCACTGAGGCAGATCAACTGTATTGACTTGTATCACCTGAGCCCTGCAATCTCTCTCATCGTCCTATGCTTCTGGATTTTGCAGAATTTCTTCTACTCCCGCAAGAATTTTATGAAGCCGACCCATCAAGAGTTCCCTCATCGAACCTTCCAGGAGGAAGTGGACTTTCTCAGCCAGATTTTCCCAAGTAGGTCACATAATATGGTGTTAGCAGCAGCCGCCTTTGTTGGTGGTCCCATTGTTCCCCCCTGAAAATGTATTTAAAGAAACCAGAATGGTACAAAGCCTCTAATATGGTTGGGTATCTGTTGGATTTGAGCAATTCTTGATTCAAATTATTGTTTGTTTTTTACTTTCAGACCACACAATTTATGTTAATTTATTTTCACAGTTCAGTCAAAGTTTATGGAACTTGAAATCAATTTCATACGTATTATTTTAGTTGCTGATATTAGATAATGTCAATAATAATCTGTTCATTGTGTTTTTTCATTGACTGAAGTGTAACACTGAAACCCGCTCAAGGACACTGGGTCCGGCATACGCCAGACCATAAAATACAGTCATTAAGGGAGGGAATCACCAGAGGCTCCACGTTACAATATTATTGTGATTTAAGACTTTTTGACATATGAGGAATGTTGCGATAAGATATTGCGACGTATTGCTTTTTTTCAGCTGCAAATTCTGCAGTTTGTCAGCATCTGATTAATCTAACAGATCAGTTTTCACCCTTCATCTCAGAGTTTAAATTCACATATCTTGAAAATGGCCTCACCAGCTTTTCGTCACCAAAGTCCCAACAAGCTAACATGACATGGTTGGTCACAATCATTTCCTTAGATTTTCTAGTTTCATGATGCTAGTATCTTCAAACTAGCTTTCACTCTAGCAAAATATCATGATACCCTGCTGTATTGATTTATTTATTTATGTATGATTAACTGTTTATTGTTATTGTTTTCAATACAAGTGGTACAATATGAAGAAATGCAGTTAGAATATAGTTTTTCCATCCCTCACAATCGGATAGCTGCTTGATTCAGCCAGCACTTGAAAAGTGTAAAAAAGAAAATAATTTCATTTAGATAGTTCTGGCAACAATTGAATCAAAGGCAACTGGACTTAGATTTGTTTCTGAAGACATTTCGCCCCTTATCCAAGTGGACTAGTGGGGACTAGTCAGACTGTAGCGTTCAAACTGATGAAGCCACTTGGATAAGGGCCGAAACGTCTTCAGAGACGAATCTAAGTCCAGTTGCCTTCGATTCAATTGTTGCCAGAATGAATATGACCTGGATGAATGAGAACATTCACAGACATTTAAATAGTTCAGCTGTCCTCTGGCCGGGTCTGTCTCACTGAGCCACAGCCATGTCTGTTTGCTTCCTATTTCAAATGTTGGTCAGTATACACAACATATGAACATTCATTGTGTCTTGGAGAAAAAAAAACAGGACTAGGTTGAATGATGGCTGGTGTTATTGGAGTATGGAGCTACTGTAGTGAGTGTGGAGCGAGAGAGAGAGATGATGGTGTTGGTGACCTGCTGTCCATGGCTTTCAGTCTAACCTAGTTAGTTCAGGAGCCAATAATCACAACCAAAATTATATTTTTGTAATGACTCCTTTAAATTTGAATGTTGGACCAACCCTGTAGCACATCTGTGAACGTGAATAGGAAGCCTGAAGAAGTAGCCTCGTGCACTAGAAAAGAAAAGCTGCAATTACATATCTGAGATTGTGTCATGATAGCGGTAACCATAGAGACGACTAAAACAGCCCTGTCTTTTTGCTTCTTCCAGATGGTGCAGCCTACTGTATGGGACGTTTGAACTCTGACTGCTGGTAAGCATCACACCGTTATACCTGTACTGGCTCAAACTTCACGTATCAGTGGACATTTCTGCAGTAGAAATTAGTACAGCGTTGTGCTTGAAAGATGTTGTTGAAGAAATATTCTTGTTTCTCTCTGAATAAAATGCCAAATAAGTAATAATACTAGAAAATGAAACAGCAGGCAAAGTCTGCAGCTGATTGCAGAGTCTTGTGTGGTGTTGCAGCCACATTTCCACATTTCAGCCACATTGCTACATGATCGTGACTCTATCTAGTGCAGTCATTAGAGGTAGAAAGGTCAGGGCCGTTTTCTGGGTAGTTCTGCTTGTATGAAAGCTCTCTGAGAGCTTCCTTTGCTGTCTTTGCATTGTTAAACGCAGTGAGTCAACATTCGCTGTGGACAGTTTGGAAATAACTGAAAGGTTTAGTTCAGATTTTTTGAAGCAAGGCTCTGCGAATACTCCCGTGGTCTGAGAGGTGAAATGATCATTTCCCTGTCGGAAAAGGCTGTCTGACTGTATTCATTTATTTGTAGCCGTCTCATTTGCATAATTAGCCAGAAATGTATAAAGAAAAGAATGCATAAATAAGTTAAGGGAAATTAATAAGGGGAAATGCAAAGGGAAATCATGCAGAAATAAATAAGTAAATACATCAATACACAAATAAATCTCTACATTTAGAAGTGGATATAAAATAAAACAATAAGTGCATAAATAAATAAAATAAATACAAAGATAAATGAATGAAGTAAATTAAAACAGAATAGCACTTTGTCACATTTTATCAATTAATTAATGACTACTTATTTTTTATATTATTTGATACATTTAATGACTTGATTTTTGATTTCGTCAGGCTCCATCCTCTATAAAAACGTGTACTTCGACATAAATGTCAGCGTTCTGATTTGAATACCTCAGGAACACCACTGGGAAGCTACAGAATGCAATAATAATAATAATAATGATGATGATAATAATGATAATACTAATAATGATAATGTGTGTCACCTGCAGGTACCTGTTTACTCTGGACTTTCCAGAGTACTGGGAGAACAAGCATGCGGATCAGACGCTGGAAGTTCTGATGAGCGACCTCGATCCAGCCATTATGGACCAGTTCTATATGAAAGACGGTGTTTCTGCAAGTGATGTCACTCGTGTAAGTGAATTCTCACCATCACACGTGTTCGTAGTCTCAACGGGAACACACGCCCTCCAGGGTTGCCATAGGAACAAGCTGAGACTGTTTTCTGCCTCTCTTGTTGCAGATGAGTGGAATTTGTGGCCTGATACCAGGTTCTGTGATCGATGCCACAATGTTCAACCCTTGTGGCTACTCAATGAATGGAATGAAGACTGACGTGAGTGTCATCCTCTTGTGTTTCGTCGCCTTGACGTGTCAGTTACTTAAACATTTGTGTAATGTGGCTCTGCTCGTTTCCGTCTATAGGGAACTTACTGGACCATCCACATCACCCCAGAGCCGGAGTTCTCCTACGTCAGCTTCGAGACCAACCTCTCCCAGACATCATACGATGATCTGGTCAGTAAGGTGGTGGAGGTGTTCAAGCCAGGAAAATTTGTGACTACGCTTTTTGTCAATCAGGTATGTTTTTAAAAGCCAAACTTGATTTCATTCAGATGAATTTTAATTGAAGTTGTCACTGAGTACTTCTTTTTTTTTTTTTTTTTTTTTTGCCCATGCAGAGCTCCAAATGTCGCAGTGTCTTTTCTCCTGCCCAGAAACTGGAGGGCTACAAGCGTCTCGACCGCCAGTTGGCTCAATTCAACGAGTACAATTTTGTCTTCAACAGCTACGCCAAGTGCCGCCAGCAGAACCAGCAGAGCTGAGGGTTGAGGATGAAGAAGAGGCGTAAAAAGAAAGGCGGTCACTCGGGGCTCGCCCCCTGCGGCCGGCTTCACCTTCCAGTAGAGAGCTTGTCCTCCTCCCCCTCCCTCCTCTTCCTCCCCCCTTCTGCTGCTGTCGTTGTTCAGATTCCCCTGGTGCTGACGCGGTCGCGAGCCCCAGTTTAACCTCCAGTTTGAGTTGTTTGCATTGTTGTTCCTGTGACTTAGATCTCTTGCATGAAAGCTCTTTTCTCCGTTTCGATATTCTAGCTCACTCTTGCTGTGATCTTGAAGTGCATGTAGAGGAATTAAACACGCTCTGTTTGAGGCTGTCCACCTGTGCCCAGTACAACGGTCCCTTCCTGCAGGTCTCCCCCCTCATCCCCCACAGACAAGGCTTCCGCCCACACTAGACCAGGGCCCTGACATGCTCAGACCGGTCAGCCTCTCAATGATCTCAGCGGTCCATTTCAAATTTCAGATTCAACCGAAGCCAGTCTCCACCTAATTTTGTATTTATTTATGAATCGCGACCAATTTTTGAGTGCACTTTAGAAATGGTACGAAAAAGAAGGCCAGCCTTTTGTCTGAAGTCTAATTGAATGTATAAGTCATGGTAAGCTTTTGGCCATTCTAATCGTCGTCACGTCGTCGGGACACATTTGAGTTCCTTTTGCAAACGCCATACTTGCTGTTTAATGTTGCACCGTTTGATAAAAGGTCTGCGGCTTGTTGGTCAGAGTGCACTAAAGCTAAAGACTGTCTGCTCTGCTGGGCTCTGAAACCGACTCCCACCGGCATTTATTCACTCACTCGCGCTCCTTCACCTTGACAATCATGTAGTCCGTTTCCCTTTTAAAGTTGTATGCCCGGAAAATGTGTATGAATCATTTAAGACGTTGAACATGCGCACTTTGTTTCACCCAGGCTTTTTTTTTTTACAGCATGCTGTATCTATAGGAAGCCTCTGGGTCTTAACCCCCCCCGCCATCATATACGGCACTCTAGTTTTCACATGAAGTGGTTAAAAGGAAACTGAATGTAGCCCCCGTCTTTCGAATGTACACATCTCTAGAGAAAAGCCTGGACCAGGGTTGAGCTGAATGTACCCCTCCAGTAGAGCACCCCACCACTCACACAGCTCCCTCACAATGCCCTCTGCCGACCAGCCTTTGTCCACCTCCCAGCAGGTCCCCCCCCCCCGCCAGAGTCAGACTGTCAGCTGGCCCCCAGAACCGTGACATGACGAGGGCCGGCCCTCCTGGCTGCGCCGCTCTGAATGGGAAATAATGAATCAGACGCTTTTTGCTCAGTTGCCCAGCAAAGCATTTTTCTTTTTCCCACATAATATCCATCCTCTCTCTGTCTCTTTCCGCCCCATACAGAAATCTGTAAGCGCACAATAGAGGCCCACCAGTCTGAGCATGCCAGGGTGATCCCGGATCATTCCACATGTAACCGCCGCATAAACTGCCATTTTATTAAATTTATTGTTATTATTTTTTTTGCAGTGAATCGGTCGAAAATGTGTCTCCCCTAGCAGTTCTTTTTCTTTTTGTTTCCCTTTGTTGATTGAGGGGGAAAATCCTGTGACACTATGGTGCATGTGACTACTAGTGGCGTGTTGCTTGACAGTGTAGTGTAGCGCCGTCTCTTCCTCCTTTTTGTCAGTGTGTGCTTCACTTTCCTCTCGTTCTACCAGCTGAAAGCGTATCCGGATGTTTTGGATAGGTGGGCACTCTTTTTCCTTTTTTAGGGGTCATGTTAACTTGTATTAACTTATTTCAAGTTGTGGACAAGAGCTGAAAGCAGGTTTCTTATTTATTAAACAAAGGTTGGTCCTCTCCACCTGCCGTTCACTTCAGCGTTCACGATGCTTCTCCTGCCAGAGAATGCAGTTTGACTTTAGAACCGGCACGGCGGGAGTCTAAACCTGCTTTCAGCCCCGCGGTGCAGCAAGTCCTGTTGTATGTGGTTATTGCATCAGCACCTGTAACACTGCATTCATCACTTAAGGCCCTCTGTGAGCCAGTTGGGGCAGGTAATGCCAGAACTAAGCAGTGAAGTTGACGGTTGGAATAGATTCGCTGTAGTTTGGCTACGGTGGCTTTTTGGAGTGGGTACAGTCTCTTCCTGAGGACCAATCTCTGCTCTCACATCTACTGCTCTCTCAACTCGCTGTCACATGACTGAGGTGATCTGCCATGACTGTAATAGCTCCTTACAAAGTCACACATTTGAAGCTGTTCAAAAATACAGAATCAGTTTAACACTGTTCCTGGTTGAAGTACATTTTAGCCTTGTTGGTGTGGATCATAATGCTATTGTTTTATTTTTTTATACAGTGAACTCACGATGCATTTTTGCAGTTGAATGGTAATAGAATTTTATACAAAAAAATATTTTGTATTTTTGCTGCGGACCAATCTCTCTTCCCCTTTTTTGTCCAAATGTTTATTTTGTCATTTGTTCTGACGTTACGGGATGACCTTTTCAAAGCTGACTAAATCATGTTTTTTATTTCCGCTCTGCCATCCTCCGTGGATCTGGTCTCCAGAGGACGGCAGACTGGAAGCCTCCCCCGGTTCAGAGAGGGTGCAGTTGCAGGACGTACTGAAGGAGAAACTTTGCTGTTCTAATTCTTTCTTTTGCTGTTCTTTGGATGGTCAAGATGTGCTAAATATATCTGTGCTACGAGCTTGATGCTTCAATAAAAAAGATACTTACCTGTGCAACCGGTGTGGTCTTTATTTGAACACTTTGTGGTCATAGCGTTACAAACATTTGTCATTTAAAGCTCACCCCTTCCCTCCCAAGCGTCTTGGAGAGCTACGCAAATAACGTTATTGCTAAGCAGTGAAAGTCAGTTGTTGCTATTTTAACGCTAGTAAAACATCCACCTAAAAAGCACAAGAGTCGCACAAATTAAATGGCCTGTGTTGAATAATAAAATATTCTAAATATGCATATTATTACAACCATTTGCTTACATTTATGAAACTGTTTTGCCCGGCTGCCTCCCAGAGGAGCATAATGTGAGTGATGAAGTTATAAAAATTCAGCACAGAGCTGAAACTTGTCCAGTAGACCACAGACCGTGGACGTAGAAGAGGTTGTGTCCTGCTTGTTAATAAATAGCTACAACTCTATTACATTTGGTTGATATCATACTTCTAGCACTATTAAGTTAAGCAAGTTACTACTTTTTGTGCTCTTTGCAAGTTTTATCCATAACCTCATGAATCTATAATGCATCATAATGTATTTTATGTGTTTGGTGTATAAAACTTTGATCTACAAACTAGGAACTGTTGTAAACAGCTACATCTCCATTAAATCCTGTTGATGTCCTGCTACTAGCTCCACTAGCTACTGGCCGATAGCCGGTTGTTTGGGAACAGAGATGTTAATACATCCACCACGGTACAGGCTGACAGCAGACAGCCCATGGGTGGATTAAAAGATAATATAAGTGATGAATTACAGCCAATAGATCCATTATTACAGCTACATACAGCTAGCAGGAAGCTGGTAGAACCAGATTCAGACAGTGTGTCATATGCGTGTGCAGAGTGGTGCAGTCCCGGGGGGGGTAATAATAATAATAATAAGGAAATAATGCCGTCCCACAATCACTTGCAGCAGCAACCTTTAAAGTGACTGGTCAGCTACGTCAATAACATCTGCTGTCGTATCATAGTTATGGAGAAAAGTGAGGTGCGGTCCTTTCCTGAGTCCTGATGAACTCGTTTTTCATCGGGGTCAAGGACTAGTGGTTAGGAAGAGCAGTGTAGCCCTAGTCCCCTAGTATGAATCAAATTACAGAAACACAGGAATCGACATTTCCCACAATGCAGCTGTGTTTCTGATGACGCCCAGTGTGCCAGGGTCACTAGGAGAATGTGAAATCGTCGAATAAACATGGAGGACAGAATGCATGAAGGTGTTTATGTGAACCACACAGATCTCTATGGACAAAAGAGCTTCACTCAGTTTTGGACATGAAGAAAAGTTTGGCCCTGAATCATGTGTTCCATCTTGTTTGTCTAGAAGCTCGATATCTTTCGTTCCTCTGAATTATCTGGTTAATCCAGAAAACCAACAGCCTGCTGGTTTTTCCATGAAAACTTTTCTCAGAATTCTGACATAATCCCATTAATTCAGGACAAAAGTGTGAATATGTTTTCTCCATGGGTCTGAGAGAAATCAGTAATGAACCCAAGCTGCATTATGGGAGACGTAGGATCCGATGCTTTTAGAGTTTACCATACTACAGGCTAAAGGTCAGGATAGGTCAGTCTCTGCTGCTTCACTGACGATCAGGTTTTTTAATCAGGGTTTGAGTTTACGCAGGATGGAAACATGGGAACAATGAGCTGCGTGTAGGCAGGCTAAACAATCAAACGCCGCACAATAATAAAAAGAGAGTAGTAGAAGTAAATATATCAGCTATATGTGACTTTTCATCACCATGTCCATTGTTCATTGTCTTCTTCTGTGAGCACTGAACAGGCTGAAGTGAGTGACACCTCCTATATTCAAGCAAATGTTTGATTTTCAGTTCATGAAATGCCTGTTGGCCTTGGCTTTGGGGAAATCCTGGTGTAGCAGGCTGCAGAAATGTCACATCTCTCAAACAGCAAATAACTTTCTACTCACTGAAGTAGACGAACAGCAGTGTTAAAAGCAAATATGTGCTTAAAGTATCCAAAGTAAAAGCAAACATAAGGGAGCAGAGTGCACCATCAGTGTGATATTATATTGGATTATTATTGTGTATGCACTGTTGGGTATGCAGCATTTTATGTTGTGGCTGGTCCAATTAAGCAAATTACTTCTTTATGCTCTTTGCTAGTTTTATCTAAAACAGCTCATGAATCTGTAATACATCACACTGTATTTTAAAGCCCAAACATGCATTTGGTATGTAAAACTTTGATCTACAAGCTAGTAACTGTAGCTGTCAAATAAATGTAGTAAAAAGTACGGTATTTACTTCTGAAATGTAATGAAGAAAAAGTATAAACTAGCTTAAAATGGAATTACTTCAAAATTGTACTGAAGTACAGCACCTGAGCAAATGTAGTTCCAGTTCCTTTTCGCCACTTCCTCAACCAAATAACAGCAAAATAAATTCACCTGTGCTTCACCTGAACTCCTAACTGAAGACCAGAAAAGCCTTGTGATCCTTACGCCTGTTGGACATGGAGAGAAAAGCCCACCATCCAGCCATCACTGCTGGGCCACAAATCAGTAACCTCACCATCCAACCCCACCTTTCATTACTAGGGCTGTCATTGTTAACGTGATTAAAACACCTTCACACAAAGTTGCTATCGTACTCAAACATGTGCGGATCATTCGTGTCTAATATGAAGAAGCCCTTAAGCGACACAGTAACTCCCGAACAAACACAACTAGCAATTGTCAAAGAGTTGTCCAACTTGGACTACGTAGCTGTGACGACTGACAGATGGACGTCCAGGACTCCTGAGAGTTACTGAACTGTGACCGGCTGCCCACCACATCACTCCAGCTGTTCCTGAACGCCACACAGTGATCATCTCCGACACACTGACGCAAGCAGAGGAGCAACAGCACAGCCCTGTGATGTGTTTTATATTTATTCATTCTTTTTATACGGCACACAGGCACAGAAATCCAACCGTATTCCTCTCTAAATACTGCACTTCAATTCTGACTGGAAAAACAAATATTTCAATTAAGAGCTGATAATCAGGAAATGGAGACACATGTATGCTGTTGTTGTATGCAGCCTATAATTTCATCATATTTATGTGAAAATGACAAAGCTGCATTATTTTTGTTTGCACTAGTTACTGTAGAAGACCTATTATTTCAGTTAAGAATCGACATTGAAGAAGTGTTTTTTCCTACTTTTGTTAAGGCAAACATTTGTTAACTTGTTATTGCCAGATAATAAATGAAAAGCATGTTGAAATCAGAAACTGGACTCCTTGCTGTACCATAAATGTACTGAATCGAACCCAAAACTGTGACCCAAAACCGAACTGTGATTTTTGTGAACAGTTCCACCCATAATGGACAATCATGCCATTAATAGAAATGAAATATTTGAATGGACTTTATCTAACGTCACGTCTCAATGTCATGTGGTAGGACATGCTGCCACCTGGTGGACAGTAAGGCTGCTTTGACTGAAATCTGCATGTGGTGTCAGAAGGAGTCCACCAAAGAGGAAACAATACAGATGCAACCTGAGAGAAAGTACAAAGATATAGTACATCTCACATGGAAATAAATGTCATCAATGTTTCCGCCATTCACTTCTGCATACAGTTGCAAGGAAAAGTATGTCAGCCAACCTGGAGTCCAGCCAATGTGATGATTGGAGGTGATGGTTAAAGCTGCCCTGCCCTATAAAAAACACCCACCAGTTTTGAGTTAGCTGTTCTCCAGAAGCATTGCCTGATGGGAACCATGCTTCGCAGTAAAGAGCTCTCAGAAGACCTACGATCAAGAACTGCTGACTGATATGAAGCTGAAAGGGTTACAGAAGTCTCTCTAAAAGCCTTGATGTCCATGTTTCCACGGTCAGACAGACTGTCTATAAATGGAGAAAGTTCAGCTCTGCTGCTACTCTCCCTAGGCGTGGTCTTCCTGTAAAGATGGCCGCTAGAGCCCAGCGCCGAACGCTCAATGAGGTGAAGAAGAATCCTAGAGGGTCAACTAAAGACTAACAGAAATCTCTGGTACATGCTGACATTTTAGTTGACTAATCTACAATCATCCATCGATCCATCCATCTTCAACCGCTTATCCCATTAGGGGCCGCGGGGGGGCTGGAGCCGATCCCAGCTGGCATTGGGCGAAGGCGGGGTTCACCCTGGACAGGTCGCCAGTCCATCGCAGGGCACATAGAGACAGACAACCATTCACGCCACATTCACACCTACAGGCAATTTAAAGTTAAAGCTAAAGGAAGGGTGGAGGAAGCCAGACTACCTGGAGAAAACCCACACTTACACGGGGAGAACGTGCAAACTCTGCACAGAAGAGCCCCAAGCCGGATTCGAACCTGTGACCCTCTTGCTGTGAGGTGACAGCGCTAACCACTGCACCACCATGCAGCCCTATTCTACAATCAGTAAAACATTAAAGAAGAATGGAGTTGATGGGAAGACACCATGGACACTGCTGTCTAAAAAAAAACATTGCATGCTTGATGTTTCCAGAAGAGCAGCTGGATGTTCCACAGCACTACTGGTGAAATACTCTGTGGACAGATGAAACCAGAACTGAGTTGTTAGGAAGGAACACACAACGCTATGTGGAGGAAAAAAGGCTCAGCACACCAACATCTAAACCTCATCCCCACTGTGAAATATGGTGGAGGGGCATCATGGTTCGGGGCTGCTTTGCTGCCTCAGGGCCTGGACGGATCGCTGTCATCGATGGAAAAATGAATTCCCAATATTCTCAAGACATTTTGCAGAAAACCACGACTTCTGGAGCGGACCAGTCAGAGTCCTGACCTCAACCCCACTGAGATGCTGTGGCAGGACCTCAAGAGAGAGATTCACACCAGACAACCCAAGAATATTGCTGAACTGAAAGTTTTGTAAAGAGGAATGGTCCAAAACTCCTCCTGACCGTTGAGCAGGTCTGATCTGTAATTACAGGAAACGTTTGGTTGAGGTTACTGCTGCCAAAGGATCAACCAGTTATTAAATCCAAAGGTTCACATACTTTTTCCACCCTGCACTGTGAACATTTAAATGCTGTGTTCAATAAAAACATGAAAACATATCATTTTTGTGCGGTATTAGTTTAAGCAGACTGTGTTGATTGTTGTGACTTAGATGAAGCTCAGAACACAGTTTATGACCAATTGATGCAGAAATCCAAGTAATCCCAAAGGGTTCATACACTTTTTCTTGCAACTGTCTGAAGTGAAAATGAGTGTTCTCATGGAGTGAATTTAAATTAACTTTACATGCAGTATGGTCAAATGTCAGTAACAGATCTCCCTCTTTTGTCATGGATCAATAACACGGAGGTACAACCTGCCGTGCTGATGGTGCCCTATGGACTCTATTTCAGGTATTAAAAATAGGTAAACAGAGACTATATTCTATCATTAAAGTACTTATTTAATGTATTTTATATTTATGTAGTCGTAAAGCAGCCCACACATACCAGGATGGACGTGAGCAGAGCTTTGAGGACTGCTGGGCCCCCTGTGGAGGACAGTCTGCACCGAGGAGTCCGGGCACTAGATGGCGGTACTTCACCCGAAGCCGGAAATCAACCACAGTTCCACCATAGAAGAAGAAAACCACCGCTGTTGACTTCCGCCGCTGTGGTTCACGTGGAGGAGACGCAGTGTGAGAGCTCGTGTCGCTGGTGGAAAGACGCAGAAAGACTCAAAATGACGCAGTTAGGCGGTGTAATGTAAGTCTGACATCGTATTCGTGTGAACTCACTGTGTCGCTGCGGGTGTTTCTGTGTTCAGGACCCGGGAAACGAACTGTGTTCAGACCTCCAGCGTTAGCCTAGCATGCTACATTAGCGTCGTGTTGTGTGTAACTGGAGTTTTCTAGAAGTACACTATCTAGCTCGATTTACACATTTAAATTGAGAGATGAAGTGACTTATGTTATAGTGACAGATCATTTTAGCATTTAGGGAAGAGAGTTTGTCCCCATTTTATTTGCCAACAAAGGTACATCAGCCTTTGAGGTAGAGAGACCACTACCACTGTTTCTCTTTGACAAGCTCATGGCAGATTAGATGGCTATGAAATTAACAGTTATTTTGAATATAATAACTAAGGCTGTCAGCCAATTAAAATATTTAATTGTGATTAAGTCCATAGTTAATCGCAAGTTAACTGCACATTTTTTTATATCGGTTCAACATGTACCTTGAAGGGAGATTTGTCAAGTAGTTAATACTCATATCAACATGGGCAAATATGCTGCTTTATACAAATGTATGTACATCTTTATTATTTTAAATCAGTTAACAACATTAATCAATGACAGATATTGTCTAGAAACCCTCCCAGGTTCTGACTTTAGCATAAAAAATCTGCTCCAATCAGATCATGACAAACTGCAGCCCAACAGGTAACAACAGCTGTCAGTGTGTCAGAGTGCTGACTTGACTAGGACTTGATCCAGACTGACTGGGACTATCATGAAGTGGGCATGTCTGTAAAGGGGAGACTGGTGGGGACCCAGAGAACCCATTTACATTCACACATCTGGAGGTCAGAGGTCAACGGAGCCCTTTGAAAATGACCATGGCGGTTTTTTACATTTTTACTACCAGTGAACTCATCAGGTTTTCTAGTTTGATGCCAGTATCTTCGCTCTAGCTTTAAAACAGCCACTACAGCCTAAAAACTGCAAGTTGCCTTAATTTATTAAATAAATTAGTGGCGTTAAAATTAATTTGCGTTAACACATTATCATGTTGGCTTTAACAGACCTAATAACATCATATTTCTATCACATTGCTGAAGTCTAAAATAATGTTAAACAGTCAAAAACATAGCAGTATTATGAAATGTTAAGAAATCATCTGAAATATGAAAAGCATGATTGTTTTCTAATTTGTGAAGCTATAATATTTATCATAGGTGCTCTATTAAAGACCACTAATGATCTAAATTAGGATCCATTTTCCTCAGAGGGCTTAATTTCTGTTTCAGCTGTCCTTTCAACAGTATTGTACTTTCTCTTGAGCTCAGAAAACTCTCTGAAACTGTTTTATATTTTTATATGTAGTTTAATGGAGGAGGTTTTATGTGTTTTTTCCCTAACTTTCCTCATAGCTCAGCATGAGCAGGCTGTAAAACTGGTGAGACTAATAACCAACAGTATTACACAACAAACAGTTCAAGGCTCCTGAGAGTCGATGCCATGTGTGACACTTGTGTATTTCTAAAGTGACATGTTGGGACATTGACTGCCTCTTCTTTGGCTTATGTTTGGCAGCACTGTCGTTTAGTCATCGTCTCCTCTGTTGGTTTGTGTCTGTCCTCAGAAAACCCAAGACCAAGCGCTCCAAGCGCTTCTTGGAGAGCAGAGCGCCCAAGCTGACTGAGGATGTGAAGACTGCCATGATTATGAAAGGGGGGAACACCAGTCAGACCATCACCCAGGCCCTGAAGGACATTGTAAGTAACCTGATGATGCACTCAGTGAGAAACTGAAACCTTCAATGCATGTCTTATTTCACACAGGTGCTCGGGCTGTTATAGAGGTTCAACAGTCCTTTTTATCAGCCTACAGATGTTATGATGTTAAACTGAAGACATGACAACATCCCACTGTGTCTTGGTCTTGTCGTCGTTCTTTATCAACCCTGCTTTATTTCAATAGAGTGCTGCAGGAATGAGTCCTAAAACCTGGAAATGAGTTAGCGTTTTAGCACTTCTGGTTCTCTCAACTGGAAGTCAGTGGGTTTTAGTTAGACGCCTGGAATAAGAAATTGCTCCTGAAGGCCTAGCCATCAGTGTGTGAATGAGATGAATGAGTATTTAGATTAGATCCTGATGAGATCCATAGCAGCCTCTGATCAGTGTGTGAATGTGTGTGTGAATAGGTGAATGGGACATGTAGTGTAAAGAGCTCTGAGTGGTCAGAGAAGTAGAAAAGCGCTGCATAAATGCAAGTCCATGTGTCTTAAAAAAGACTGCTTGTATGTGGGAGTGAATTAGAGGATTTCAACCATATTTGTGACTGACTGCTGATTCATGAGCAGATTTATGAATTCAAACAATAATTGTTTTTCTGCAGTATTCCCTGAAGAAGCCCAATGCTGTGCTGTACAAGAAGTAAGTGACTTTCCTTATAGGATACACTGAGTCCATGTCTGTCCACGCTATATCAATGAACTTGACTGGATATGTAACTTTGATTTGTTTTCCTCTGGCAAAACAAATATTATATTTCTCTTTATAATAATACAGAGATAATCTACTGTTAAAGATTATGATTGAAAGTACAAATAGAAGCTGAGCCTTTCAAATAAGTATTTGAATACTATTTTTTTCAGTACTAATTTTATATTTTTGTCATGTAATTTCATTGGCTCATTATCAATATTTCATGTGCTGTTTTACACTGAGAATGAAACATGGATGTTGACAGCAAAATAAACAGTAATTATTTTACCAAAAAAGACAATTTCTTTAACTTCCTTTCCTTTCTGAACTCAGCAGGATTTTAGTTGTTTTGTTTGACCCTTTTAAAGATGTGAACTGTTATGAATAGTAAAAGTCTCCATGAAATGAAAACTACCAGTTTTAATCCTGTGTGCCTGTGGTAACTGTTCATTTATCTCTACATGCCAAATGTATTTCAAAAATCAAAATTCCTCTCTTTTCTGTTCCTGAAAACTGTTTCAGATGTTTGACTCTTCCTGCACTTTGGCGTGTTTATGAAAATCCATCCAATCAAATGAGACTTCCGGTGACTCGGTAGCCACACCGGTCACATAAACCGACGGCACCGTTTGTGGGTCATATTATCAGATAACAGAGCAGTGTGGAGAGATAGGACGAGCCGTCGTCTGCCGTTCATCTGCATGTGCTGCTGCTGCAGTGACAGAAAAAGAAAATTGTCCTCCTGATGTACGCTCAAGGAAAAAGAAACGCACCACAACTTCTTTGACAATTGTTTTGGCAGAGTTTTGTTTTTGTTGGAAGTGTAATATATGCACATCAACCACACGCATATTTGAACTTCAGGCCAAATTTTCAAAAGCTCATCACAGTTTTGACTACAATAACATCAAAAAGAAAGCACCCTAATTACTAAAGTAACAGGTTTTTCATTCAACATTCAGTAATTAATGTGACCCCCATTTGCAGCCTGTGATGTGTTCCAGTGGTCTCAACTGCAGCTCTTGTTGCTGGTTGAAACCTGAAGATGTGACAGGCGATGTGCACGGTCCTGTGCAGGGGTCGTAACTCGGGGTCGCCCAGATCGGGGACGGTCATTGGAGGAGCCTGTGATGATGTAACGCTCAGCAAGGTGCACAGTAGTTGATAGTGGTGAACTCCAAACTCCCTGGCTATGTCCTGAGTACTCCTTCCAGCTTGGAGCATGCTGGTGGCCTGAACGGCACACCCACTTTTTAGCGGTTCAATCCAATGTGAAGGATTTTACATCTTGTAACTGTACGCCACCCAACTTCTGATTCACAGGGACTTTAACAGCGTCTTATGAAAAAGCATAAATCTGTTGTGAGCCACAGCAATGGAAATGTGTATTTGTGTTTCAGGAAGAACATAACCCGGCCGTTTGAGGACTCAACATCACTGGTAAGTGTACTAGAAACAGGATGCACCCCAAATGCTTTATTACAATGACGTCTGTTTACATGTTTTCAGTTTTTATTACTAATCATTTTAACTCTTAATCAGGAATTTTTCTCCAAGAAGACAGACTGCTCTCTGTTTCTGTTTGGCTCCCACAACAAGAAACGGCCCAACAACCTCATATTTGGTAAACTCTCTTTTCTTTCTCTATCACTCGCTCAGCATTAAACATACAGTACACTGAGAGACCAGTTGTCATTTCTACACATATTCCCAGTTGAATGTACAGTAGATGATTTACAGTAAAACACCTTTCCTGATTTTATTTGTGCCTGGCTCATGTTTTCTAATAGCGAGGATTCTTTTACCCACAGTTCTACATGTATGCTGTATAAGTATAGTACAGTACAGTATACACATGTACAGTATACCTGAGATGGTGTATTAACACATCATGCTTTCTTTCCATACGTACGTCTTTGAGGGACTGTGGGCCCAGTGATAACTGATTATAAATGATGCATGTGTCACTGTTTCCTGTGGTGTGTTTGCAGGTCGTCTGTTTGACTTTCATGTGCTGGATATGATTGAAGTTGGAGTTGAGAAGTACGTCGCTCTGAGTGATATCAAGGTAAAGCTTCTGTTGAAGGAAACAAGATTATCGGTCTTCTAGTCAGACTGGGTTGAACGGTCAGTCATGTGCCATGTTTAAACTGTCATCTGTTTTACATTTAGTGAGCTTTATGGTTGTGTTTACCAGCTGGGCCCTGAACGCCTCCCTCGTGTCGTATTCACGACCTCATCAGTGGAAAGTTTCTGAAAGCTCAGAGTTCACGACTTGTAACGTGTTTGTTGGTGTTGTGAGAAATGGTGGAAGTGCATTTATTGCTGCATAATAAGTTAATATTAATAACTTAATGATAATAATAACTTTATTTGCATAGAACTTTTCATACAAAAGGAAATGTAGCATGAAGTGCTTTACAATCAACACTCACATTACATCATGACTAAACTAAATACTGAGGAAATACTGAGGAAACGCCATCTTGAATTAAAAAGAAATAAAATGAACTGGAGAAACACAGGAGAAAAATTTGAAGTATAAAAACAAATAAAACTGAACACGCAAAAAATATGTAAAACAATAAAATAAAACAGAATAAAATAAAATACCTAAAATTGATTGAGTTTTTAAAAATTGTACAGTATATAGTAATTTTAGTCATATATTGTTTTTCTTGGTAATTTAATAATCAGTCTGAGGAAAATGTTGATATTCTCAACAGCTTCATCTTTCTCTGTCATTATGTCTTTCCATCATGTTGCCTCTGTGGCTTGCAGACTCAGACAGTAATGTTAATGTTGCCGTTGGTTTGCAGCGGTGTTCTTCACGACTTAACCTCTTGAACGCAACGCATGTCGCGTTTATGACTTTTCATGTCGTGAACACGTCGTGACATGAGTTTACGAGTTACATTTGAAGGCGCCATAAGCAGCATGAGGCATCTGTGTTGTTGCTATGGTTACCTGATATACCTTGAGCACCGATTTAGAGCCGTAGATGTAAAACAGATAACGTACATTACATCACATCTTAGCTGGGTGTTGTTTACAATCGCCACCAGCTGTTCAGCACCTAACTGCTTCACCAACAGGACCAAAGAGACCAGGCAGCATTGTTTTAACTACGCTAACTGAGTGCAGATATAGCTTTAGGAATGTCAAAGCCATAACAAAGTTATTAATGTTAGCCTACCGTTTGACCGCTAAGCAGCTGATTCCTTGGCAGTCGAGTGTAAACATGTTAATGACGAGGAGAAACGTTCATCCTAAATAACATTTTAGAATCCCTCAAGACAAATCCAGCAAGCCAGCTACGTTACAGTCTACACAAAAAGTGAAGCCCAGCAAGGTCAACACAAGATTAACGTTAAGCACATCTTTGACAGCAACAACCAGAACCAAGCACACAGTCAGACAACATATCAAGATATCGTTATTCCAGGCAGAGGGTCGCTCTTGTCTTATGTTTCATCTCATCTAACCCAGAATTAGCCGTGTTGAATCCTGCAGTCAGTCATCATGTATTAACATCACTGTCGTCAGCTTACCTCATGCCTTTACATGATTTTATTTCAGTAAAGCCAATAACGATAATCCATGTCTTGACCAGGCAGGTTAAAGTAATCCAGTCAGAGAAAGGAGATTTGAACTTCAGCAGTTCAAGTCAAGCTTCCCACGGTTTCTCTACATTAGCATCATAAAGTTAATGTCCGCAACATTTCCTTGCAGTGGGAATGAAAGACAATTACGACAAGGCAGATTGCACTTCATAGGAACAGGACAACATTTTTTGGAAATAAACCTATTTTCTTTGCTTTGAATTGATAACAATCTCATGTGTGTGTGTGGAGCTGGAGTCAGAATATGGTTAGCTTAGCACGAATAACTGGAAGTAGGTGGAAACGGCTAGCTTGGCTCCATCTCAAGTTCAAATGTAGGCCTCCCAACACCTCTAATGCTCACTAATTAACATGGATCTCATTTATTTAATCTGTATACTACAGCCACGTGTCCACCAAGCACTTCAGTTTAGTTTAGTGCACATTAGGACGGTAATTATCATGTTTCCAGTAGCAGAAGTTGTGGTACATGCTACTGTTTCTGGTACCACCTCAGCCGACCAGCTGAGCTGATACTAGAGGGCGGAGTTACAAAAACTGCAATCTGATTGGTCAGAGAGAATCGTCACTAAATAGCCAAGCCAACACTGACCGTGTACTTTCCACTGTGCAAAACAAATAAAGAAATGCACCTTGTACCAAAAAGTGAGTTGAGTCGAGCAGAGCCGTACCATGCAGTGGAAACATGTCTAAAAACACTGTATGTGGCTTTAGGGTGAGTCATGGACCTTTTTATAGTGTGCAGTATCTGTGGCTGTAGCGTGGGTCGCCAGATATGACCAGTGTGTGAGTTTGGTTTTAGGTTCTGTACAGATACGGCGGTCCCAAACCTGGCAAACTCACTGTGAAGGCAAAGTGGAAAACGGTTCCAGCACTGCTGCTCTCACCAAACCACCAATAGCTGTTTATCTGTCTGTCTGTGTACAGTTTAAACCACAGGGATCCACTGGGTACACTGCTCAGCTGTAGAACGGATGGTAGAAGCAGCTTTTTCTTTGCTTACAGTCTTTATGCTAAGCTAAGCTAACCACTCATCTCACTCCCAGGGACATGGAAACAGGAACGTTTCCCAGAACTCTTCTTCTGATGTGATATTATACAGAACGGTTCGCTGGTGTTGATCTGTGTGTAGGTGTGATGTTGGAGGCAGTCGTCTTCCCCCTCTTCCCTTTAATGAGGCACAGTCTGCCATGTCACGTCCATCTGAATGAAATGGACCACACACCCCCACAGAGAGAGAGCTATTATTACCATAAATAGTAAACAAAAAGAAGTAGGTATTTAGAGCTTTCTAACTTCTAACAAACATATTCACTACATCTACTAATAGCCATAATACAAGATCACAAGACCAGAAAACAAAAGGTCAAGTTCAGGTACACTAAACCTGCATCATGCAGTCTAATAGACTACAACCAAACCAGTCTGATCAGGTGAGACCACACTCGTCCTCTGTGTCTCTGGACTCAACATGCAGCTCTGTTTGACACCGACTTTATTCACATTCAAGAAAGGAAACGTACCTTTGTGTCTACCTTTTCTGTCATTTTTGTCAACTTTTTGTTAGTTATGTTGACAGAAAACAACATGTAGACATATTCAGTGTGTTCGACGTGTTCTTTAAGCTATGGCACTTTTCCTCAAATTGGATTAAAACATTAGGCAACATATCGCCTTGCTTACTGTATCGCCATACATCACAATGTATTGAATCATAATACACAGCCCCATTGGGTAGGCCACTGCCCTACCACCAAGCAACAAATTATGGTTGTGAAATATTGGAGTAGTTACTGTGTAAGTTAGTGTGGTTAGTCACTGGTTTCCAGGTTATTAGGGCAGTTTGCGGTAATAGGACCAAAATTAATTTTAGTTTGTTTGAAGGGGACTCTTGCAACTACCTTTTCCTCCTGTTGTTACACATGAGCCACCATTTTTGTTCTGTCCAGTCTTGCAGTGATTGAGAGGAAACTGGTAATACCACACAGTTGTATTTTTCTGTTGCAGACCAGCAAGTGTCCTGAGGGGACCAAACCGATGCTTGTGTTTGCAGGGGAGGCTTTTGATACAGACAGTGAGCACAAACGTCTGAAGAGTCTGCTCATAGGTAAACACCAACTCTGCTCCATAAACGTGTCTGTAGGTTTCCTTTAGTTTTGTTCAACTACTAATGGCCATCTCTCTGAGCCACCTTCCAGACTTCTTCAGAGGTCCCACTGTGGCTGCGGTGCGTCTGGCAGGTTTAGAGCACGTTCTACACTTCACAGCCCTGGATGGGAAGATCTACATGCGCAGCTACAGGTCAGTTAGATTTGGTTGAAAATTGTATTAAGAAAAGTTGGTCACGAAGTTGTGTTCTTGGGGAAAAATACCCATCACCAAAGCTGGTGATCACCTTATGTTTTGACCCTATTTTACGCGTTTTTTCAATGAAAAAGCCAATGTTGGTACACGCCAGCCATGTATATTGTCTCTACAGCAGAGATATTGATGTCATGTGTCATTGCAGGTGTCTGTTGAAAAAGTCCGGTTGCCGCACGCCGCGGATAGAGCTTGAGGAGATCGGGCCATCATTTGACTTTGTCTTAAGGAGAACACATCTGGCTTCAGATGACTTGTACAAGTTGGCTCACAGACAGCCCAAAGCTCTGAAGGTAAACATCACCAACATCTGTCCTGACTCTCTCAGCTCTCCTCTGACGGGAAGTCAAAGTGAGAGTTAAAGGGAGAGGTGTGCTTCCTGGGGAAATGTTGGATAACAGATCCTTTATCCTTTATTTTCTATAGAAAGTATGGATATAGTACAGGTAATTACACAGTGATGTGATGAGTTAGCGGTATTGCACAAACTCTGTTGCAGTCATCCACTGTGGGAGCTGCAGCCTGCAGCTAAAAGAGCTGCTCAGAGCTCACAGTGTCATGGAGGGGGTGGGAGATGTTGTCCATGATGGATGTCAGTTTCACCAACATCCTCCTCTCCCCCACCTCCTCACTGAGGTCCAGAGGCTGGTCCAGAGGCTGGTCCAGAGGCTGGTCCAGAGGCTGGTCCAGAGGCTGGTCCAGAGGCTGGTCCAGAGGCTGGTCCAGAGGCTGGTCCAGAACAGAGCTGGCTCTCTCAACCAGCTTGTTGAGTCTCTTCCTGTCCCTCTCAGTGTTACCACACTATGTTCATTCATCTATGCATATGACCAAGCTACTAATGCTGGAAGTGTATAATAGCCACAGAAATAAGCCCATGAGGGATACTGGTCATTACACACAAGAAACAAGTTGTTGGATTTGTGAAAAATGCACAGGCAGTGCTGCTGTTCTTAGATCCTGACCCATCGGTGGGCTCAAAACTGTAAAGATTGTCCTGAAGATGGCGCCGGAGGACAGACCACGTCAATGTCTACAGTATATGTGAAGGTTGAACCTCTGCTCGGTTACCATTTTAGAACGTCTTCCACTCTATGTTGTCAGACTTAGTCCAACTTTAACTAGGGCTGCATAACTAATGGAGATTTTACTGAAATAGCAATATGGCCTGGAGGCGCGATATTTAATCAAGGCAAAATGTGTCAAAATACCATTTAAAATGAACTACTGTGGTGCTGCAGAGATGTTCTGGCCTATACGTCATGTTCTACAGGCTGTTTTTTATTTAAAATGAGAATAATGATGTCAAAAGGATGATGCCGTCTAATATGGACAATCATATTGTTGTCAAAATAATTACAATTAGATATTTTTTCTGAATCGTTCAGCCCTAAGTTTAACCAGGCCGAGCTGTACGTATCTGTGGCTCAAGGTTACTGCTAACTTTAACATTAAACCCCTTAAACCCCACTGACCCTCCACTGGGCAGAGAAAGTGCTTGTGTAAACCTGAATAGTTCCATTTTATGTAAATATAGATTAAATCTGGTGTAACGAGCTGATACAGAATATACTCTGACAGTGTGGAATAAGATTTCTATCAACTTTAAAGCCACTTAAAACTCTGACTGATCCACAGAGTGACCGACTGAGATGACCAACATCGTCACTTATAGAGACACACTGCTAATTTTGCTAAAAATATATAAATTCATCTTGAACCCCACACAAACCACTATGTCAAAAAACAATAACTATAACAACTACTGTCCCAAAACTTTCAGTGCTGTAGGGCTGAGGGCGGATGTTGTGGAGAGGCAGCAGTAGTGGAGCCTGTGGTACAAATTGCTTTCCAGTATTTATGTCAGTGTATTGTTGCGTGAATCATTGAAATGCCCCCTAACATACATAAGATAATTTGTCAAGCTGACATGTCGTTAATGCTTCGCTTCATCACTGTTCCAGGCCAAGAAGAAGAAGAACATTTCCCATGATGCCTTTGGTACCAAGTTCGGCCGGGTGCACATGCAGAAGCAGGACCTGTCCAAGCTGCACACACGTAAGATGAAGGGCCTGAGGAAGAGGAGGGGAGAGGAGGTCGCTGAAGACCAGGAAGCACAAGCACCCAAAGTGGTCAAAGTGGAGAGCTGAAGTGGCGTTCGATGTCCTGGACAGTCCCCGTGTTCATAAGACTGACCGTGAGCTTATCAAAAGAGGACCAAAGAGGACCGAGTACCCCTTCCTCTGTTGTTGTCATCATCTCCTCGTCTCAATGTGACTTTCAGAAACTTCTCTGTCCAGAGCATCAGGAGTGTGTTGGCTCAGTTCTCTGGTAAAACCACACGAGCATCAGGAAAGAAGTCCAGTAGACGTTATTGGTTGACAGCGTAGGGAAGTCTGCCTGACATTACAGTAACTGGATTTTCTTCTATTAGCTGTGTGTTAAAATGTCATTTCTGTGAAAGCGCTCACTTTAAAGGAAATAAAACTGCCTCCAAACTATGTCGGGGTGTTTATAGCGATAATTTTTAGTAAATATTTCCCTGTGTTCACTGAATCTGTCTCTTGACTTCTGATTTTTCTTATGCTCACATCTTTTGTTCTTCTCAAATAGTGTGAATCTTTTATCAGTCACAGGGCCAGTCGTAACCAGTCTGTCTCTGGGTATTACTGAAATACCACAGTGCCATGTTTCTAGGGTTGGAACCCAGTACCAACTGTTCCACAGGGAGGAGATCAGGTTGCAGGAAAGTGCTTTTTTGAAAAATTACTTTTGAATGCATTTATGTGGACTCTATATTTTAAAAGCATTTTGGGGATTTGGGATGAGTAGAAAGAGGCTGTGCTCATACCGTCCAGGCTTGATAATTAAAGCTGCATCTCATTTTCAAACACTACAGTTGATCTTTAGGACAGTGTTGAATGACGAAGGCAAAATATCATCTGAATATGTAGTCATGTCCTGCAACAATCTCAAAAGAGATGTAGTTTTTTTTAACACTATACAGTGACTCCTAACACTATCACCAGCAGAGTTTGCTGTTGACAGCCGAACACACTGCTTACCGGCAGTATTGCAACAACATTACCCACAGGATTAAACAGTCGAGGTAACGTGATATTTTTTCAGTTCTATCCAATTTACAGCCTCTAATCTGTAACTTCACTGTCTGGGTGGTCACATGACCTTCCTTGCACTCTATTTCCTGTCTCCTCTATTTACCAAACCGTTACAACGCAAGTACGCATCCTCCTTTACAGTTTGTCTCAACTGAATTCATACTTCACATTGTTGATATTCTTTAAAACCAATGACACACACCAGGTTATGAACAGACATCATCCTAAGAGCCAGCTGAACGCTGATGTGCTCAATACAAAAAACAGGATGAATGCGTTCTGTTTGTAACTCGCATAGTTTCCATACTCAAATATTGAGACAAAGATAATGTAATATAAACAAGACTAAATGTAAACTGTAGGTAGCAATATAGTTCCCAATCTCATATGAAACATACTTTACATTTACAGTGCTACGGTCCACTTCCGATACTGTATTACAGTAATCATTGAGTACTGTATTGATAAGCAGAACTACAATGCTGTAAAGAGTAGATGTGTTTTTATCTACTGTGAACCTGCTCAATTTTGGCTTTCCTTGCTCTTCCTCCTCCTCCTCTTCTTGCTATGCCTCCCTCTCTCTCCTGTGTTGGCATCCATTGCTCCAAAACACAAGAGTTCACCTGTGGCCCTTTTATTGCTAAAGCACAATTGTTTAATTAGCAATTAGGCTAAATGAACAATTGTGCAACGTGTGTTTGGCCATGTGAGGAGTCAGGGTGGATAGTCGGACATTAACGTTCAGTACTGCGATGTGACGTCAACACAACAGACTGTTTTCATGTAGATTGAGCCAAATGTAGGGAATAGTGTGAAGAGGTTAGAAGAAAAAGTCAAATGGGTTCTCTGGGTCCCCACCAGTCTCCTTTACAGACATGCCCACTTTATGATAGTCCCAGTCAGTCTGGATCAAGTCCTAGTCAAGTCAGCACTCTGACACACTGACAGCTGTTGTTGCTGTTGGGCTGCAGTTTGTCATGTTGTGATTGGAGCAGATTGTTGATGTTAAAGTCAGAACCTGGGAGGGTTGTTTTGTGTTTTTAATTGATGTAAAATAATAAACATATGCATGCATTTGTATAAAGCAGTATTTACGACTAAAATCTCCCTTCAAGGTACATGTTGAACCGTTAAAAAATATGCAGTTAATTTGCAATTAACTATGGACAAAATTAAATATTTTAATTGACTGACAGCCCGAGTTATTATATTTATTATAAATCAGAGCCTGTGAGGGTTTCTGGACAATATCTGTCACTGTTTTATGCTGTTAATGATTTACAGTCATAAATATATATACATTTGTATAAAGCAGCATATTTGCCCACTCCCATGTTGATAAGAGGATTAAATACTTGACAAATCTCCCTTTGAACAGATAAAAATAATCATGATTAACTAATTGATTGACAGCCCTAATAGCAACAATTATCAAATGTTTTCTAGTCAAATTACTGATATCAGCTTCGTCATTTCAAGATCAACATAATTTTACAAAATGATGTCCCCCACAAAAACTGCTTGTGTCAGTATCTAGAAACTCAGAGTGATCGTATTGAATTTCCGGGGGGGTTTGGGCTTTTCTGAAATTACAGTTTGGTATTGATCACGTGTCTTCTCTGTCTCAAGGTGTCCAAACTCAGGTCGCTCATCTCCTCTCTCGTCGCTGTCCTTGCACGTGTCCACGCAGTTTGTCTAATTTTAGCAGCAGGACAGACGAAGTGAGACCTTCCATCGGGCTGAACGCAGTAGTACGCACCGATGAGTATTTCAGTAGTAGTATGTGTGCTACAGCTGTACAGCGGTACTCGCTGGTCACGGTTGAATGACGGCGGCCAATCAGCTGCAGGATTCCCCGTAGCCCCGCCCCTCCGCGCCGTCTATTTATAATATTGCAGCAGCAGCTCTTTGACAGCTCCGGTGGAGACAGATGCTGCAACTTTCCCGCGACCGGACAGGGTCACAGAACCGGTTTCTGCCGTCGTAGGCTGCCGTTACAGACCTCCACACGTTTAGAGCCGCTCTTCAATAGAAACCTGAAATAATCACAATGACAGAAGGAGGGAACCACATGCCAGAGGGTGATACGGCGGGTAAGGAGGAGGTGCCCGCCGGTGTGCCCGCTGAGGAGGAGCTGCCGGCGGCGGAGGAGAAGAAGAGGGAGAACGGGGACAGCAGAGTGACCGTTCCGGAGCAAACGGCGGCTCCGGCAACGGAGGAGGTAGAGTTTGTGCACCCCGAGGGAGGCTGGAGGGGGTGGCTGGTCATGCTGTCTGCTATGTGGTGTAACGGCTCGGTGTTCGGGATCCAGAACGCCTTCGGGATCCTGTTCCTCTCCCTCCTGCGGGAGTTCGGCTCCGAGGACGATGACGACCTCCGCTTCAAGACAGGTGAGGAGCCGCTGGGGGAACGGTACTGTACCGGGGTACGGTACTGTACCGGGGAACGGTACTATACCGGGGTACAGACCTCAACTTCATTTCTATCGAGGTGGTCTCTGTTGTCTGTAAGTAGTCTCAGGAGTCAGCATGTCCCCTAACTGTTAAATCGGTGCCGGTATGAGGGTCCCGGAGCTAACTCCCCTGAAGGTCTGGCTCCGTTAATTAAAGTCAGCCTAAACGGTGCCTTGCTCGTGGGAGGCTGGGAAGTGAACCCGGTCATACGACCCTCTCCTCTGCGTGGAAACTATTACAGTGGCTTTGTTTTAGGCTGAAACGCGTTTACCGCCGTGACGTGACTTTACCGTTTATGTTAGCTAACGTCAGCTAGCAAGGACGCGACAAATCCTGGTACCGGGAGCCCCGTACAGCTCCCCGGTCCGGACACTGATGCGGTGGTGATACCTGCTGTGATTGGACCGGTGTCTGAGCTACAGGTGAGATAGGTGTAGCTGCAGCGGTGCTTTCACGGACCGTCCGGAAACATGGCCAGTGAACCGATGAATGAACTACAGTTTGCCACAAATGCTGCTTTTAAAAGCAGTTCAGCTCCTCAAGGAGCAGAGTGTTGAGTGAATAAATCATTAATCAGACAATCATGGGGGTCAGACCCCCCCACCCCCACCCCCTCTTACATTTTGGTTGGTCCTCACCCTTGCACAGATCTTCAAAAGTCTGTTTGAGGGTCCAGGTTCAGACTAGGTTTAGGTTAGGGTCAGGGTTTCGGTGAGGTATTTAGTTGTGATGGTTAAGGTTAGGGTCAGGAGCTAGGGAATGCATTATGTCAATGCGTGTCAAGGAAGTGGCGTTGTAGCATTTAGTTTTGTTTGAAGCAGAATTTGATGTCGTTTTAAGGATATTTTCTAAAGCAGGGTCAAAGCACAGGGTCTACATCCAGGGTCTGGGCTCGGTTAGACTCCATTTTGGATCCTTGACTGGAAAACTTTTGAGACTGATCTCAAAATCTGTGAGCTGGATCTTTCTAACTTCCACTGATGTCCATCGCTCACTTTACGCTCCTCTGGGAAGCAGCCGGGCAAAATAGTTTCATAAATAAATAAGTAAATAGTTGTAATAGTATGCATATTATAATATTTTTATTGTTCAACACAGGCCATTTCAGTAGAGACATGAACTATGAAAATAGAAAAAATGTAGTTTTACTTTTGTAGGGTATTTTGTAGGGGGACATTTAACTGGCGTCATTATGACTTGATAACAGTAAAATGGCGTAAGCGTAGCTCTGCCGCTGGCGTTACTGCAATGGAACATATAATTAACTTTCATTTCTTTGCACTATACGGTTTGTGTTTACAGGAAGAGAAGACCGGGATTTTTTTTTTTTTTTTTTTTTTACATATATTTGGCAAATAAGAGGTTAATGAATGTCTGTTACTGAGTCAGAGTTCCTGAGAAAGTCTTTTGGGAAATGCAGAAACTGCTGCGATGCTGACAGAAGTTGCTTATTCACCACCTTGACCTACGGTGGCCTGTAGCTGACACAAGAAATAATAGAAAATATTTCATTTTACTGGTTCTGACAGAAATGTGTTGTGATTTGGAGGATCGTTCCTGTGATTTAGACCATGAATTTCTAGACCAAGTAACTGCTGCTGAAAACCCCTGAACTTCACACACATATCTACATTATACAGTACTAGGACTGGGCGATATGGAAAAAAATCAAATATCATGATATTTTTTACCAGATACCTTGATATAAAATATTTACACAATGAGACTTTTGATAAATAATCATCAGTAATGTTGATATAATGACTAAGTGGGTAAAGGCAAATAATAGATGAGTGGTAGGTTATGAAAATAATCACTTTATTGTAGTGTAGCCTTTAAAACCAAGAAAAGTGACACTTAGGCCATATCACGATATTGCCATATCCAAAACGATAGACGACATCTAGTCTCATATCACAATATTGATATATCATTATATAACTTTGAACAAAAGAATCCACATGAATCCACTTTAACATAATAAATATTGCATTATTGCTGCCGTGAAAGCTGTCTGACATGGATATCGTCTCGGCACTCCAACCCAATGTGCACACAATACCCTGCGCCCTCTCCCCCAATGACCAGAGTTCATCGGCGCTCCGTCTTGATGAGTGATGTCTTCCCCATGTGAGGCTGAGACAGCCGGCCGATGCGAGTGTGAGGAGGAGGGGACGCCAGTTAGACTCGAGGCTTGCTTATGCAACTTCCACCCAGGGTTTCACTTCTTCCTCTGTTTTCACAAGTGATAACAGAAATCTTGAACGGCACATGATTTAATATTGAGGGCATTGATCCTCAGCATTATTATGCCTTAGTGGGACTGTTGTAATCCTGTGACCCTAGAATGATTATAATGGTCATAAGTGAAAGCAACAGAAATGAGCATTTTTTAAAAACCATTATATGTAATAATGAATCGGGTAGTATTTGTATGTAGCCAGTGGTGTCTGTCTGTCTTCTGGCTGACCTACACTAAATGATTTTCACTGTTTTTAGTTTTGTTTCTATAGTATGTGGTGAGCAACGATTTAACCAAAACAGCCCAACACACACTAACAGATTCATTCATGAATGAGGTGTCGAGTCCCAACTCTCACATGATGCAACTATACTTGCATAGTATACAAGCAAGTACATCAACTCCATTGCATCTGATGATAATATGAGATTGTGACTGTGTGAGGTGTATTGCATGTAACACTTACCTGGTGTCAGCGTCCTCCTGGTTACTCTACAGTCTACCACCATACTGGAGGTGAGCCCCACAGCTAAGCCCGTCGGCGCTGTGTGAAATGCGTTTGGCTGAATTAGGTGGAGTGTGTTGCGAGTGGAGTCTAGAGGTGTGTCTAGAATATGTTGTTTTTCTCTTTTTCTCCACAACCATCTGGTGACCCCTGGAAAAAGGGGTCGGGAGCCCCGGTTTGAGAACCACTGATGAAGGAGCCCAGAGTTCGTGCCCTGTCACACCCCTGTAATTAATGTTCACCTCTGTACACCTATTAACCACTGCCGCGACCTTTCCCTAACCCTGACTTTAGCCAAGGGCTTTAGCCGCTTAACCATAACCATAGTTTTCTTTCATAACCACCATTGTTGGCTAACCGTACTGTAGTTGCCATGCACAGAGTAATATTTAAAAATATTTAAAAAGTTGTCTTTGGGGGGTAAATAACTGCTGTTATTTAGGTTATTCAGGGTTTAGCTGAGTTGTCCAGTATTGATGTTCTTGTCTGGTGATTGGGTTGCTTATACCCACCTATACTGTATATAACATTTCACTACACAAAACCCCAAAAACTTTGATCTGACACTGAATACTGTGTGTAAAGGTCTTTGCACATCAAGTCCTTATTTTTCCTTCGTGTTTTTACATCCAGCATCCAATAAAGAATGTTACACACAGAAACCCTGCACACTCAGTCCAGTGCCTTTTATTTGTCCAAACTGAATGAATCCGGTGGGCGCGTCAGATGCCATTTTGGATGATGATGTTTGCATGGAGGCTGGCTGACTGGTCAAACAACTCTCATTTGCATTTTGAGGGATGCAAAAAAGCGCAGAAAATCCAACCAAAATGTGACAATTTCAGATGAAAAATATGAACTTAACACTGAATGGAAACTTGTGTTTGTTTTAGGGCTGTCTAATTTAACATGAATTGTTATAACTAATTTATTTAATGGATTAACACAAATGGTGTTTCAGAGGTTGTATTGGCTCAGTTTTAAAGCTAGATTGAAGCTACTGGTATCATTTGTTACAGTCAGAACCTGTGAGGGTTTCTGGATATCTGTCATTGTTTTGTGTTGTTAATTTATTTCCCTAAAGCAGCATATTTGTCCACTCCCATGTTGATAAGAGTATTAAATACATGACAAATCTGCCTTTATGATTCATTTTGAACAGGTAAAAAATTATCAATTAATTTGTGATTAATCACGATTAACTGTACTCTTTAGTTTCGGTTACAGTTTTCCCTCCTCTCCCTCACAGTGTAGGAACGTGGTTTCTCACCTCTCACAGACAACATCTGAAGCCAACTTGTTAGCTTTGTAACACCGGGGTTGCTACGTCAATACCGCCAATACTGCATGTTTTCCTCTTACTCTGTAATCCGATGAGAGAGCTGCATCATCTCCAGCTGTCGCCCAGCTGTCGTCCTGCATCCAGACTCTCTCAGCTGCACCGTCGCTGCTTCATTTAGTCACGGCTGGAGGCCAAGCAGTTCTAGTCAATGGGGTTGTACCACTGCACTTTCCCTGGTTGTTGTACTTGCTGTGTCATGAGGTATATTTCACTTACTGCAACCCTTAAGGGTCTGTAAGGCTTTGTTTGCCTTAGACAGAAGATAAGAAGCTTTGTCTTCTGTAGCGTGACATCGCCACCTTGGCATGAACCTTGGGACGCCACGGTTTCCTCACTGTAACCTCTACAAGACGTAACACTTAGAGGTGTAGTTTTATATTTAGTCTGTGTATTGCTGTCTTGCTTCTCTGATGACAATAACAGTGCATTTCCTGCTCTGCCATGTTTTTCCCGCACTAGACCACCTCCTGACGTGAGCGCACATTCATTTGCGTGTTTTTTTCTGAATCTGTTTGTTCCCAGAGAGAGAACATGAAGTGCTGCTTCAACCGGCCTCCCTCTACAGCGGGTCTTCCTGTCGCCAGAGGAGGGGTGACGGGCATTAATCAGCTCGTTGAGTGGTCCTGAAGTTGAACACCGGTGTAGAGGAAGTACAGGGGGTTGCAGAGGGTGATGGGAGGGTGACAGGCAGGATGAGAGGCCAGCAAGACCTGATAAACATCATTAATCATTCAAATGCGATCCCTTTCCTTCCAATGCTGGTATTTTTGTCACAGTGCGATCAGGAGAAAAACTGGTTTTAATTGACAGAACTGAATGATCTCTGTTGGATTTTCACTGTAGCAAGCACTGTGAAGACCACCAGTCAAAGCAGAGTGATTCAGTTACCTTGGTGAAGTGAGATGGTTTGGGATGACTTATATAGCTATAATAATTACATCTGTGTTTATCATTCTCATAATCATGTTGATTGATTGAGGCTGATTTATTATGAGTTTGTTGTTGAAGTTATTTATAAAACAGTAAGTGGTTAATACTTCTGACTGCAGTCAAGTGTAATATGTTGTGTGGTTGTGGAGGAGCTTTGTGAAGTCTGACAGAAGAACCGTTGATGATGTCTTCAGGGTGATCTCTGATCAGGTTTATAAAATGTCTGTGACACAACCTGGTGTTGCTGAAGGACAGGCAGGGTCTAATGAACCATTATTAATGAACCCTTCTACTGAGATGCCCCTTCAAGTTCACTGTTCACTAGAGCCGACGCAGCGGGAGGCGTTCACATGCTGCGTTTTTTGCACGTTCAAATCCATCGTTGTGAAAAATCAATCAATAAAAATAGCTCAACTTTTGGAACACTGCATGTCATGTGACGAGGAACAACCAATAACAGCCGGCTGATATCTTTTCAGTCTACGGTAAATATACAGAGGAGAATTAATCATTGCAGGCCTACACAGAGGTTTGTCATCTGTAAATTACAATATAATACCCTGAATTTTAACTTGCACTATTTTTTCTTAAATTCTCAGTTCGCATATTTAACCCTCGTATTGGCTTCAAATTTACTGTACATATATACAATCCTCCCGGGTCAGATTGACCCGGTCTGCTTTGACTGCTTGTAAAGCATTAGATATAAAATGATCTCCACATTTTTTGTTTCTCCTTGTTAGTGAACTTGTTTCCAACATATTAACATATATTTTACCTTTATTTTTGTAATATTTGGTATAATAGACCTCATCCACCACCACCAGACTCTTCTGCTCTTCGTCCACCACCACAATGTCCGGTTGGTTAGCCAGGTGCTGTTTGTCAGTCTGGAAGCTGAAGGCCCACAGAACCTTGGTCCTGTTGTTCTCCACCACCTTCAGTAGTATGTCCCATTGGGATCTGGGTACTTCTAGTCCATACTGGTTACAGATGCTCCTGTACACTATTCCAGCCACTTGGTTGTGCCTCTCCATGTACGCTGATCCAGCTAACATCTTACACCCTACTACTATGTACTAGACTGTCTCAGGGGCATCTTTGGACAGTCTACACCTTGGGTCTGATCTAGTCTGGTAGATTCTGGCCTCTATGGCTCTTGTACTCAGGGCCTGTTCTTGTGCTGCCATGATTAGTGCATCTGTGCTGTCTGTCAGTCCAGCTTTGTCCAGTCATTAGTAGGTTTTCTTGATATCAGTCACTTCTTTGATTTGATGGTGGTACATGCCATGTAGGGGCTGGTCCCTCCAGGTTGTCTGCTCCTCCTCCTCCTCTGCACTCTCATTGGGTTTCTGCTGCCTGAGACATTCACTTAGCAGTTCATCCTTTGGGGCCATTTTCTTGATGTATTCTTGGATTTTCAATGTTTCATCCAGGACCGTGGCCTTGACGCTCACTAGTCCTCGGCCTCCCTCGTTCCACTTAGTGTACAGTCTCAGGGTGCTGGACTTTGGGTGAAACCCTCCATGCATGGTGAGGAGCTTTCTTGTCCTGATATCTGTGGCTGTAGCCTGTGGGATACCAAGGTACTTGTAGCTGTCTTGGATATCATCCATGTAGAGCAGGAATCACTACTACCACTACAGAATCTGTAGTCCCGTCCCGTAGCCACTCTGTCATGATCTGGTTGTTAGTCATAATTAATTTTACTTGCAAAGAGCATAGTGTGGAATCATCCATGTAATTTTCAGGCAATTATATGGAAGAAAACCGATCTTATGGCATATTAACTTTTGAAAGCGGGTCAAATTGACCCGAAGGCCACAGCTTGTTGACGGGAGCCTGAGATTTAAGAGACAATGACTGCTCTGCTTTAATTGTTGTGCATATGTAGATAATGAACTTGAAACTAGTCTTGAAACCTGTGCTCATAAACACCAGGCTTGTGTATGGGATAAGAGCACAAAAAAGTGTTAAATCATCTTTGTGAGGGAGCTTTTCTACTCTGTGTGTACAGATGCAGTTCTGTGGGCACAGGGCTGGATGAGCTCAACCCTCTTTAACACTCGCTCGCTGTCAGACTCTTGAGACTTCGGAGATCAAATAGACAGTGGCTGATGTCTGTCTCCACTCCTTTGCCATGCCGGCCACACAGTGCATGAGCGTAGTTGATTGTCCTAAGAGTTAACAACCTTCACGTTCATTAGTTGCAAATGGACACGCTCAGTTCACCGTTCACCAAAAACATGTTTAACAAGAGATGAATGCATCAAAGTTTTCAAACGTCAAACGGCACTGAAGTCTGTGGGATCTCCGGTTTTCTTCCCCCCAAAGGACCTTTTGCGAAGTACCCGTATATGCCCATTTGATGTATGCACAACACTCTGAATTGCATTATGGGAAATGTAGGATCCAGTGTATTAGAAGCTGGACTTAAAAACACTGTCAAGTCAAGAGACTTCCTATTTGTGCCCCGACTTTTTAAAAGTGACATGACTAAATTACTGGAGTGTTAAACACGTTAAAGTGTTATACATTATAATACCATGCTCATATACCAAGTTACCAAATTCAGTTCTGTGAAAACCGTGTTTATTATTAGAATTTTATTGTCAAGTAATCGTCTTTAGCTTTTGGACTGTTGTTCAGACAAAAAAAGCTGTTGTTAAGACATCACCTTGTGATGGGTATTTTCTCTATTTTTTGTCATTTTATAGGCTAAGCTAACTGAAACATGCCTGCACACTTAGATCTATGCAGTGTACGCTTTATTCAAGCTTTCAGTCTAACAGACCTTCATCACAGTATACCTAAAATAAAAAACAGGTACTGTAGATTCATCGATAATGAAAGTACTGCTCAGCTGGCAGTACTATCACATTTCAATAGGAAATGAACCGGTAAATTGATCATTTTAATCCTACTCTACATTTGTCCAGTATTTCCCTTAGCATTTGTCTAACAGACAGACAGCACTCACAGTGTTTATAGAGAGGGACTAGCCACCATATCCTGTCTCAGGACATGATCTCACCTATCTGCACAGCTCAGCTCAGTTTATCAGTGTCTCTTCCATCTACGTTTACACTGCAGCCCGCGACCAGACTCCATCTGTTGTCTGCACATTATGGCTCTATAGGGTCAGTATAGCACTGCTGTGCATGAAGACCAACTGAACATTAATGGATTTAATGAAGCAAACATTTTAGCATGTTACTCGTCTGCCCTTAAGATATGACACTACATTGGCCTTAACTAGTGGCATATTAAAAAGCCAAGTGGTTGGGATGTTAATTTGTCTGAAATATTAACAGGACTTACATCTGCATTGAATAGCGTTGGCCTACCAACAGTGCAGCAGTGAGTAGGAGTTGTGATTCAGTGAGATGTGATATCCCAGTACATAATGGCAGACTTGCCTCATGTTGTCTCATTATGATGTTTGTTTGGGGAACAATTCTATCTGGTTTAATTTGACTTTATTTGTCCCATATGGGTACGTCTGAATGTGATAGGTCATTTTATACATTTGTTCTTTATGGAGACTGTGTGCTTACTGTAAAAGCACTACTGTCTGTCTATCTGTGTGGACTGTAATACAGCATATAGTCACACTGAAAACCATCTGAGCTTCCTATCTTGTGAGACCCAACAGAAAACATACCAAGGCACATGTTGCAACACGCTTCCTCCTCTAACACTTGCTGTTGAATTGGCATATGCTTAGAAACTACCTCCACATGAAAACACCTTTTTTTCCTGTTGTAAACTGCTATTTTGTACAGAGTAAGTTATGAACAGTGTATTTAATACTAAACCACCAACATTATTAGATCATTAAATGTTTTTTGGGGGGTGTATTTTACCTACTTTCCCAGGGTCAGACCAGCTTGTAGATTCCTTTTTATGCCTTATAAGATTAAAGCGGATTCAATGAGCAAATGCAACTATGCACACCAAGGCCGGTATGAATTATCCGCATTGTCGATTTGTAAGATAATTAATACTCTTATCAACATAAGAGTGGGCTAATATGCTTATGAAAATGTATGTAAATATTTATCATTTGAAATCATTTAACAACACAAAACAATGAGAGATATTGTCCAGAAACCTGACATCTGACTTAAGCATCAAAAATCTGCTCCAATCATAGCATGGCAAACTGCTGACTTGACTATGACTTGATCCAAACTGACTGGGATTATCATAAAGTGGACATGTCTGTAAAGGGGAGAACCCATTTACATTCACACATGTAAATGTCAGAGGTCAAGGGACCCCTCAGAAAATGGCCAGGACAGTTTTTCCTCACCAAAATGTAGCATAAGTTTGGAGCGTTATTTAACCTCCTTCACGACTAACTAGTATGACATGGCGGTATCTTCACTCTAGCTTTAAAACTGAGCCTACTACAGCCTCAGAAAGATCAATTGCGTTAAAGCATATTTGCGCAAAAGCATTATTATCAAGTCAACTTTGACAACCCTAGTAAAATGGTTTGATATACAGTACCTTCACATAGAGGAAGCCTAGCTGTTTCCAGCCTTTGGGCTTAGCTAACTAGCCAGCTACTGGTTGTACGTAAACTTACCAGTCCACACAGCAACAACCTGTCCAGACAGAGAATGTGAGGCTAAAGCTAGCTGTCCATGATCAACATACTGTGTAATGTTAACAAGTGCATGTCAGCTACATTACCAACTTCATCGTATCCCAGCTGCTGGGTGATCTCAAACCATATATCGTCTTTTATTTGGTTGTTGAGGTGGTCGTGATGTTTTTCTTACAATACTGGGTGTTGAGAAACCAAACTGATTAGACGTTCCCCCCTTTTTGGCAGCAAGCTATCAGTTGGAAGAAAAAATGATTTAATTGGTCAAACTTATCCACATAAATCTGCTGAAATCAAGGTCTGTCTGAATATTTTTGCCCCAACAGAAATGTTCTTCAGTGGTGTGCAAGCATTCATAAGAACCTACAAAATCAGTTTATGGTTCATATTTATGATTTGCGTAGACAAAATGTCAATTTCATTTGCATTAAGACGCTTGAAAGGACGACGCAGCTGAATTTCCCAAATGGGACATATTCTGTTTTAGACGAGTTCCTCACGGCAGGCTGATTGACGTCCTCAGCTCTCACATGGCAGCTGTAGTCTTTTCTAGTGCCAGAGAGAATGCGCATAAACCTGGGAAATCAACCAATCACAGTGCGTAATGCTGGGGCGGGGAGGTCCAGCCCATAGACTGGCCTGAACTGTCACGTCAGTGGCCTTCACATCTGTGTTGCAGGTTCTGGTTTCCTCACTGTGGGAATGCCAGATGGGGTTATTCCTGGGCCTCGTGCCAGAAAAGCCACCAGCCTGTCATCTAATGTTAGAGCAAAGACCTCTGGACCAAACAGAGACCAAACTAGAGTCCTTGGTTGTGCTGTTTTGATGAATGTTGAGGAGTAACCTGAGCTCATGGTTAGCTGACGTTCATGTCAATAACAAGAGGTCATCTGACCATATTTTGGCTGAATATTATTTTCACTCGGTGTGAAAGGAAAACGTAGAGGGGAGAACGACACATGACGCTGATGTTTTGTCCCTGGATGTGAAACGGACACACTGAAAGTTGAAAATATTGCTTTAGTATCACTGTCTGTTTTGGCCTGTCATGCTGAGTGTGAGGTAGCCAGGAAATGTGTTTCACGATCACTAGAACACGCAGCAACAGACTGCAGCTAGAAAGCTGATGTACCAGTAATTGGTTGGAGTTTGACTTCCCTCTGCCAACATTAGATGAAATATAGCTGAAGTACAAAAGCTGTAAAAACACCAACAAGAAATATGACCCTGACCCAGGTAGGTTTGTGCAACTCCGACTGGATGTTAACTCTTCTAGCTCAAGGCAAAATACCATTATCAGTTCATCTAATCTAAAGAACCTGTCTGCATGGCGTTGGTCAGTAATCATTACTACTGTGCACTACTGCCACTGCAGTCCTTTGCTAGGTGTTTGTCATGCAGCGACACATAATCCTTATAAAAGCTTTTTAAGGATTTACATGGCCAAAGCAAATAATCAGGTTTCTTCAGCAGGTCCAGATAGTCCCTTAAGCTGAGAGGGGAAACCAGTTTACGTTAGTTGAATGGTGTTTAAGATTGGTTAATGCTAGGAATGGTTGTTCCAGAGGGACAGATAGTTTGGGTTAAGATAGCCTGCATAAAAACATTACTGGGTGTGTGTGCATTCAGGCCTATACTAAACTCCTGCAGAGTCCCATGTATTAGTATGAGATCTGATCATCTGATCATCATTATCACTGTTAGATCAGACATAAGTGTGATTTGAGTTGGGGGACCAGGTTCTGTTTGGTTGACGCTCCAGTTCAAGTTGTGTGAGCCCCTCTAAATGGCTACCGCCAGGCACTTTTTCCTTAGTGATTCCTCAACAGATATAATGCAAATATAAAACTGGAGACTTGGAGTTTGGTCTTGTTATTAGTGCAACCAGTGACACAGCACTTCTTTGTATGTCAGGCAGGTGAACATTAACATTAGCCCCCTCACAGCTCTCGATGAAAAAGCATATTACTAGCTAATGTTAGCGGTTAGCCATAGTAACGTAACGCCAAAAGTCAATCCAATATTGCGGATATGTCTGATTCAAAATTAAATGAACATTAGCTAACATTAGCTTCCAGGGGTGCTTGTTGTGCACGTGTTGGAGGAGCAGCAGCCTCGATAGACGTCGTCCCTTCAAAATGTAATGTTACGACATACCAGAGTGAGCTTTCCCCCACCGTAGTCACATAATGTTACCACAATTTAGAGCTGTGACAAAGTCTAGCATCACTTAGGCATAGTCTAAATCTAAATATGTCCTTAGAGCATGGGTTGATCACCCTGTTCACTTCATTTTTATCGACCTGTGGAGCATGACACCATGACTGCTTTGCTTGCGCTGTGTGTCTAGAATGCTGTTGCCCACGAAAATAAACTTATATGCTTCCTGACAGAGTTAGATCGATGAGGAGACCAATACCAGTCTCATATCTGTCTCTTGGATATGACGCTACAGTCAGCGTGTTAGATTAGCGTAGCATGAAGGAAATATGGGGAAATAGCCAGCCTGGCTCTGTCTGAGGGTAACACAGTTAACCTCTAAAGCTCACCAATTAATAAGTTTTATCTTGTTTGTATAATCTGCATAAAAACTGAAGTGTAAAAACGCTAATTCACCATTTACTGGGAGTCTCCCCCAGCTGCCTGGCCACTGCTCCCAGCCAAGAAATAGTGCATCTAAGAGCATGTATGCAGTCCCATATTTAGCATGATTATAACAACAGACGCAGTCATACAGTCAGTGAACAGACTCAGTGATGACAGTTACACAGAAATATTAAATATGAAGTTTGCTCACATTAGCTAACTTTAGCCACCATTAGAAGCTGGTCATACCAGACCAAGTAAGGCTGTAGCAGCAAAACCTCAGTTTATGCATCTGGCTGAGTTAGAAGGTGTTTTATTGTTCATGAATCCAGCTTTTCATTTGTAGATGGAGGAGCATCATTTTCCCAGCACAGTCTCATCCAGGAATAATCCCACGCTGTTTTCAAAGCAGATGTTCATGTATGTCTCTTATTAAGTTATATATCTGGTTATTGGATTAAAATGTAATATGTCTGTTTCTGTAGATCCTAAAGACATTAAAAGACTGGATTCAGGAGCTCTAACAGCTGGTCTGCGTGGGCAACAATACATGGATCGAATGGCTCTGAAAAACCTTGACAAGTCTGAAGTATACACGGGTTAATATTTGACAGGCCGTTTGATCTCAGGCGTGTGCAAGCTGTGGGCCTGAGTTTAGGTGAAGGTTGTCAAGAGATAAAGTCAAGAGCAGGCAAACATGTTGGAACAGAGCAGTACTTCAATGGTAGCATGAGGACCAATTGTTTGGCCTCCTGCACATGACATGCATCATCAGGACACCGCCTGAGAGGCTGGCCTTGAAGGCACCGCTCTGTCATCAGTAAGACAACCAGGGAGGGATTAAAGGTGTGTATCTGTTGCTGGTATTGTTTTGAGGGTGTTGTTTACTGTCTTCTGCATTGCTGATGAAGCACTGGACAAAACAAGATATTGTCCTGAGTTTATAAAGAACAGCTCAGAGCTCCTCATACATCACATACAGCGTATGAAATCACATAATAAGATTCTGAGGTATTATGATCAGTCTGGTCTTTATGTGACAGATGTGTTATGTGGTCTTTACAGTTTTATTCTAATCATTTCTTTCATTTTATTGTTTTCTGCTCTGTCTTTATTTGGAATTACACAAGGAGCTTTTAATGGTTATGAAACATTTAATACTGATGCCTCAGTATGACCGAAACGAGACCATCAGTGAGAGGACTGGCTGTTTCTATGTAGTTGTTCTTAATGCCTGTAATCAGTGCCATCGGGTCAGATCCATGCAAAATCAGAAAAAGTCATGCAGGTTCATCAGGAACTTCTTCAGCTCGGACTCAGATCCAGCTTCGCCGCCGCTTACGACCTGCAGTCGGAGCTCTGGTGGGAGGTGGAGAGCTCCGCTGCAGGAGCAGCGCTTCACCTCGCTGGTAGCTAACATTGACACCACGCTGCTGGAGGGAAGGGAGGCGCGGGAGAACCAGAATCAGGACTGAGGGATGCAGACTGTCAGACCCTGCTGCAGTAAAATGAGAGGTTTTCTAAAGGGAGTCTGGTGCTCGGAAACTCTACCGCTTTTGTCTACAGGGACCGCCCAAATTAGGGGTGTCTCATTATACCGGTATTAGCAATAATAGTTAATGTTAACAGTATGTGGCTACAGACTCTCTCTCCACCTCCCTTCACTCGTATTTTGAGTGTAATCCGTTTACCAAAAATCTGAAAAAACCCACAAAAAAGATAAAGACTGATAGCATTTTCTTAATTTCAAACTTTATATATGTAGATATCGCAATAATATCGTTGTCATGATTTCTTTTGGCCTTGATAATCATGTAGTGTAAATCTGATATTGTGACAACCCGTGGCAAGACCAACACAGAAGTTACTTAGTAGTTTTAATGTTGTTTTTTCATCCTACACTATGTAAAGCATCTTTGAGAACTTAGGTATATATATATATATATATATATATATACACACACACACACTTTTATTGTATATTTCTGTATTTTAAGATTAGTTGTACTAGTCATTGTAGTGTGTGTTTGTAGTTTATCTCCAGTTGTTGTTGGTAGTTTTCCAGTTTATTAAAGGTATTATAAAAAGTGCTTAAAAATGGTACTTGGGTGTCTTGGGTAAAGACCGACTGACAGGCTCATGTAAACTGTGGCCTGGAGCCATTGCTATACTGCGCTCTTAAAAAGGGGGTGGATGAAAATTTCCCCCAATCACCACCCAGCTCTGACACACCACCCCCCATTCCCTTTCCTCTGACATAGACCACAACTCCCATGAGAGGCGTATTTCATATGGACCTGTTGTATCCACTGCAGAGAGAAGCTGTTGTAAACAGGCATCTGATATCTTTTCCTTCTGTATGCACATCCATAAATTACTCCGTGGCTGCTCCCCGACTTTAGTGCTGTGTCATCGGCCATAAGGCTTCACTTCCTGTGCTTTGAGGCCAGAAAACACTCTGAGTTGGAACTTGGGATGCAAGCGCAGAAAAAGTTGGCGTTCCTCACTGCTTCTCCCCCTCCAGAGCCTCCAACGGAGCAGACCAGTATAAATGGCTTCCAGCTGCTTCCAACAGGAGGTGGAGTAGTGGTTGTGATTCTATATGGTCCGCTCATGTCCAGATGTGTATCTGCAGCACCCTGAGGCCCTGATTTTGGTTATGACTGGGCTCTTTGTGATCGAACAGCTACTGCTGTACAGTCATACAGTCATACTTTTTACTTTAAGTCCACAGCTGAAGTTTGAGCTGAAAATAGTTTTCCTCAGGCGGTCCATGCTGAGAGGATGTCAGGCTTCGCCTGCAGGAATCTTTGTTTTCTTACATCCATTCAGACTGCAGCTGGTTTTCCTTCATCTACTTATTTCAGGTGAAATTATTTGCTGCCTAAATCTTATCAGACCTGACAGAAGAGGATGGGACTGAAAACGTGGACCTGTGCCAGTAACGCTCATACCATGCTACACTGTAAAAATGGCGGTTTGAACTTGAATCGGTCTGAAAGGGGAGTACTCTGCCAGTTGATACTGTATGTGCTGCCCTTCTCTGGACCACAGAGAGCCAGCCCTACAAACTAAGGGTCAAACTAAGGGACCGAGTTCTAAAATGAAACCAGATTCATTGCTGATGTTTCTCACTTTACGAGTTTACGAAAGTTTACGAGCAGGCTGCCATGTTATGTTGTGAATCACCTCATAAACGGCCAGTTGAGTGGAGCAGCGTGTCCCCGAGTGTCCTCAGACCTGGTGGACATTTAGCGCTGGATTTAACATTATAGCCGTGAACAATGACAATTTAGGCACAAATTCACAGCCTGACCATAGAGGCTGCAGACTTATACTCAGTTTTGTCTTGTTTCACTGAGTATAGCCGAGAACATGTGTTTTTTTCTTTCTTTTTGTGAAAAGTCCTCCCAGTGCAGCGGGACAATTCAATTTAATTCAGATGCAACTTTTGTCAGTATCTCCAAACACAGCAGGCTATTCCACTCGTATTAACAATATAACATAAGATTTAAGAAAAATCTCAAACTGTCCATTTGAAAACACAAGACCTCACTTAACCCTCTGAGACCTGCAATAGACCTGTTAGACCTGAAGGTACAGGATATCTTTAGGGGTAGACCCAAGACCTTGAGGATCACCATAGAAAAAAAACATGCTGTGATTTGGGATCAAAAACTTGATATTTAGAGATTTCTCAGCGATTGGATGGGGAGAACTTCTGTTGTGTAAACTGCTCTGAAACCCTCTTATTGTCAGTGTAGCTAGTAAAGCCACCCATCCTCTGAATGCTCCAGGTCTCTAGTTTGTGGCTGTAAAATTTCATGATGCTGTGATTATCCTAGAGGTCACCACAGGTCATTTATACAGAGAGATCAAGTTTCAAAAAATGGTCTCACTACAATGAAATGGCTGCTGTGGGGACTAACATCGTCACACATTAACCCAGTTGATCTCACTGGAGTCTCGGCTTTACAGTGAGACCCAGTTTATACAATTCCAAGGACTGTTTATGGACCCCAGTATGCAGAAATATATAAAAAAATACACCATTTTCAGAACAGGAGAAAATAGCACATTTGTTTGCCCCAGACTGCATGTGACTATCATAAAGTGGGCATGTCTGTGAAGGGGAGACTGGTGGGACCCAGAGAACCCATTTACATTCACACATCTGGAGGTCAGAGGTCAAGGGACGCCTTTGAAAATGGACATGACAGTTTTTCCTCACCAAAATGTAAGTTTGGAGGGTAATTTACCGCCTTCATGGCAAACTAGTATGACGTGGTTGGTGCCTATGGAGTCCTCAGCTTTTCATATGCTATCTAGTTGTAAAACTGAGTCTGGGTCTCACAGGGTTAAATTAGTTTCATGTCTTTGTAGTAAAATCAGGATCAGGTGCATTTTTTGCAGTGTACAGTCCCTCCTCCTGTTGAGCTAATCCTGTCCAAATAGAGATTAATTATGAATTATAAATGGTTCAGGGGGCCTTCATCATTAAGACTAGACTGGATCAGTGTAACACCAAGGTGCACAGGCAGAGCCCTCGTGGCTTTATTTAACCCTAGAACACTAACGTTAAAATAAGTCACACCATCACTAACATTGGGTATATTTTACCCAATACAATATCCTTGATAAAAAGCAGTTTTATCAATTCGGGTAAATTCCACCCGTAAAATATGTTACTCTCTATCACTAAAGTCGGGTGAAAATCACCCGAATGCATGCCTCTTGAAAAAACCATAGATGGGAGGAGGGAAACAAACATACAATTAATAACATCAGTAAGCAGCCTGAAGCTACCCAAGGACCCATGAAACTCAGACAATGGCAACACAATGAAACTCACATAACAAGAATTGTGTGGGTGAAAATCACCCGACGTTAGTGTTCTAGGGTTAAAATCAGGAAATCCTGTGAGATAAAAACACATTCTCTGCATTCAGTGTCCTACTCCCGCTTCCCCTCTGACACTGATCACTAGTAATGAGCGAGTTGTTGTTGTTGTTGTTGTTGTTGGGTGCTCTTCAGTCCTATCCAGACTCTACATTTCAACATCTATTTTGGCAACTGATACGAGTTTCAGAGCAAACCACAGTCAGTTGTGGAGAGGTTACAGTGCTCACCTCACCTCAGGAAGGACATTAGTAATGAGTCTCAGCTATGTGCCAAACATGTTCAGCTCAACACAGGCCACAGCTTGAAAACCCATTAACCCTGCTGCTCGCTCGCCTTTAGTTTTTTAGCTTTTCCATTTTCAGGAAACAAAGCTCTGTCAGGATGTAATCCAGTGATCAGAAGTCGACCCATTTATCGGGCCGATTAATTGACATTTTTTTCTACAGTGTCTACAACACTGTCCTGCACATATTTCAGAATAAAAGCTTTGTGTTCACAAATGAAGTTCTGTCTGCAGAAAAAAAATGCTTGATGGGGTTTTAGTTTGAAATGAAAGCAGGAAGTGCTGATTTAAAACTTTTAACGACTTTTTTCATGTCTGTGACATTTTCTTCAGATATAAACATCAAAACTGTAGTTATGTTGCTGATATGATGTCAGTTTACAGTCAAACGATCACTTCCACTGTCTGTTGCTGCCGTGAACCCTTATCGGCTGCACTTTACTTCTCTGTCCTCCTTCTCTGTATCGCTGTCTGCTCCAGAGGAAAGTATGCTCTGCTTTGTGGGAGCCAGCAGTGAGTTTCAGTACAGTGACCTCGGGTCAGCGGGTCTAAAACTCCGACTGTAACGTGAGCTGGACGGCGAGGCAGCTAAGTGTAGATTCGACAGCAGCAGCAGTTCAGCCCAGTGTGCGACTCCGTCATTACCTCTGCCTGTGGACATCCAGTGAGCCTGGATCCTGCCTAGATACAAATGTGTTTCCATCCAGTACAGCACAGGACTGGCCAGAGGTGTGGACGCTGACAGGATCAGCTCCGTGGATGCTGTAACACACTGAGATGTCCCTGACAGCTGTGTCTTTGCAGCTGCTCTGTCACAGGGTACGTTGACAGAGGTAACTCCATTGCTGTTCAGAGATATAGGATTTGTTTAAGGGATATAATATGATGTAGCATTTATTGCTGTTGGGACTTCCTGGAAAGTCGGGTTGGACACATGGAGTAACTGTCCTGTCCAGTGCAGGAGGTGGTTTGTTGTAAACAGTGGTCGAAGAAGTACTTGTGTTGCAAATTATCATTCGCTATAAACAGTAGGGCTGGGTCGATTCACTTATCTCCCCATTCAATACTATCATGATACTGTGCCGATTCAATACGTATTGTGATTTTTAATTATTGTGATTCTACAAGTATTGTGATTCAGTATTACGATTTATTGCGATTTTTGTTCATTAGACCATGATAACAAGTTGAATCATACACTTCTAGGGACTTTTACTTTGGAGAATATCTAAACTGATGCAGTAAAGATGATTAATTTTCACCATGTATGTAGTCACAGATGTCCTGAAGTCAATTATATCAGGATCATTGTCGGGAATTATTTATTACATTTTTTCCAGCAACCCAAAAATCAAATTAGTGGTATTTTCTTTGACATGTAATGTTTTATACTTCTGGTTAATACTGTATAATCCAGTTAATGTTATTTCTATATGTATTTTGTACATACAGTTAACACCTTTGAAAACCAGACGTAGTCCCAGGTGTCTACTTCCTCTCACTTCTCTAAGGTGGTCTCTAGCTCTCCGTCAGCTCCGTTCTCTTCATCCATCCATGGTCAGCTCCATCGGGGCCGTCTGAATGGATCTAACATAAATGTCAGTATATGGTGCTCTACAGTCGTAGTCATGACAGCGACGGCCGGGTTGACCGAACGTTAGCGCAGTACAATAATGTTTAATGCCCATGACAGAGTTAGCGTGCAGCTTTCAGAGTTTTATTTTTATTATATTATTGGAATCTTATGACTGATGCCTTAAGTATCATTCTCCTGTTAGAGCTGGTGTTTTAACTACTTTATATACTGTTGGATAGTTTACAGCACAGGATCATATTTTAGACACTCATGTTTTTAAAATCTTAATCTGTAAAGTAACTCCAGCTTGTCAGATAAATATAGTGGATTATTTCCCCGAAGTGGAAGAATAAGGCAGCATGAAATACACAAGTAAAGTGAAAGTACTGAATTGTACTCAAGTACTCTCCACCACTGGTTGTATGTATTTGCAGTAACAGCAACAGTGGTTTGTTTGAGAAAAACAGAGGAACTGAATAGTTCACATTTGCAGTAATAGCCACAATAGCTTATTGCAGCATTTCACAGTTTGGACTGCGGTGGACGGTCGTCCACCAATGGGAAGGCCGGTGGTTCGATCCCCAGCTGCTTCGATCACATGTTGATGTGTCTTGAGTAATACTAATACTAATACAGTGTGTGATTGAGTATTTAAATAAGTGATGTATCTTGCATGGCAGCAGTGTATGAACGTGGGTGAACATAAAGCGCATGAATGAGAATAAAGTGCTTTGAGTGGTCAGAAGACTAGAAAAGTGCTGTATAAATACAAGTCCATTTACTATCTAAATATCAAAGCAAATGATAAGAATATCTTATTACCACTGAATTCTTCACCAAGCTTTTATCAAATGATTTTTATTACATGTGCTTAGGTTTAGCCCCAAGGCCCTTACATGTGAAAATACTGTGGGTTTCTGTTTATTTAGTTTAATCAAACCCCTTCAGGGTAAAATAAGGACACTGTGAGGCAGTTTTTCGTTCGAGAAAGAAATTTGGTAATTTCTAAAAATACGACACGCCTCAGCTTAAATTACTTTTCACATGATTAGAAGAAAATATGCCAGTGGATCAGTTTGGAGAAGAAAGAAGAGACGTAACATGTCTGTGCTTCTACATCTGTCTTCCTGTTGGGAAGTCTTTTTAAATTAAACACTGGTCTTTTATGGTCACGTCTAGAGGGTAACCCGCACATTGTGCAGAACTCTCAATGCCTAACCTGAACCACTCCAGGTCAATGCCTAACCTGAACCACTCCAGGTCAATGCCTAACCTGAACCACTCCAGGTCAATGCCTAACCTGAACCACTCCAGGTCAATGCCTAACCTGAACCACTCCAGGTCAATGCCTAACCTGAACCACTCCAGGTCAATGCCTAACCTGAACCACTCCAGGTCAATGCCTAACCTGAACCACTCCAGGTCAATGCCTAACCTGAACCATTCCAGGTCAATGCCTAACCTGAACCACTCCAGGTCAATGCCTAACCTGAACCACTCCAGGTCAATGCCTAACCTGAACCACTCCAGGTCAATGCCTAACCTGAACCACTCCAGGTCAATGCCTAACCTGAACCACTCCAGGTCAATGCCTAACCTTAACCACTCCAGGTCAATGCCTAACCTGAACCACTCTAGGTCAATGCCTAACCTGAACCACTCCAGGTCAATGCCTAACCTGAACCACTCCAGGTCAATGCCTAACCTGAACCACTCCAGGTCAATGCCTAACCTGAACCACTCCAGGTCAATGCCTAACCTGAACCACTCCAGGTCAATGCCTAACCTGAACCATTCCAGGTCAATGCCTAACCTGAACCACTCCAGGTCAATGCCTAACCTGAACCACTCCAGGTCAATGCCTAACCTGAACCACTCCAGGTCAATGCCTAACCTGAACCACTCCAGGTCAATGCCTAACCTGAACCACTCCAGGTCAATGCCTAACCTGAACCACTCCAGGTCAATGCCTAACCTGAACCACTCCAGGTCAATGCCTAACCTGAACCACTCCAGGTCAATGCCTAACCTGAACCACTCCAGGTCAATGCCTAACCTGAACCACTCCAGGTCAATGCCTAACCTGAACCACTCCAGGTCAATGCCTAACCTGAACCACTCCAGGTCAATGCCTAACCTGAACCACTCCAGGTCAATGCCTAACCTGAACCACTCCAGGTCAATGCCTAACCTGAACCATTCCAGGTCAATGCCTAACCTGAACCACTCCAGGTCAATGCCTAACCTGAACCACTCCAGGTCAATGCCTAACCTGAACCACTCCAGGTCAATGCCTAACCTGAACCATTCCAGGTCAATGCCTAACCTAAACCATTCCAGGTCAATGCCTAACCTTAACCATTCCAGGTCAATGTCTGTAATTTTCACAATTTGTAAGAAAAGACAAACTCCAAAACCTTCTGTGAAAATTGATAGTATTTTCCTCTGTGTGCTCAATATTTCCATCTTAAGATACTGAAATGTGAAATCTAATTAATATATCGTATATCGTATCATATCGTATCATATCATAAGGCAAGGCATTGACATGAACTATAACAAGCTAAAGACAACTTTTACCAGCATTTACATAGCAAAGACTGAATTTGAAAAAGCCAGTTTTATAAATATTATAGTTAGATTGTTCCATGTTAATGTGGTGATACAGAAGGACGTCCGGTCCTGTTTCTGCTTTGTTGGCAGTGAGAGCAGTTGATTTATTAACACCTTTTCCTCCACAGGTCGTGTTTATTCTAGTACAGCAGCCTGAGACAGCCAGAGTTTTAAGTGGTCTCTGGTGTGGAACTGCATTTAAGCCTGAGCATCTTTAGTCAACAGATTCCTACAACGTGCTGCAGGGACAAGCTGTTTATTTGAGCAAGCCAGGAAAATGGTCTGTTACACCACTGCAATATGGGTCAAGTATGCCTGTCCATTAGCTGTTTCCATTGACTTTGGTTAATAGATAACTCTTCAACCACTGGCCTTAACGTGGGCTTTCTTTTATTCACATATTGAAGTAAAGTCATCAGGGATCCATGGAGGCCATTTTGTACTTTACACACAGTTTAAATAGCTAGCTAAAAGTAATGAATTAACAGTTTAAATAGTTAGCTAAAAGTAATGAATAAACAGTTTAAATAGTTAGCTAAAAGTAATGAATTAACAGTTTAAATAGTTAGCTAAAAGTAATGAATAAACATTAATAAAATAATAAAGTTTAAATAATTAGCTAAAAGTAATAAATAAACAGTTTAAATAGTTAGCTAAAAGTAATGAATAAACAGTTTAAATAGTTAGCTAAAAGTAATAAATAAACAGTTTAAATAGTTAGCTAAAAGTAATGAATAAACAGTTTAAATAGTTAGCTAAAAGTAATGAATAAACAGTTTAAATAGTTAGCTTTTTAAAATATATTAATTTTATATTCTAAAAGTAATGAATAAACAGTTTAAAAGAGCAAAGAAAAACAATTTTAATAATTACTAAAAGAGAAACAGTAAAGAGCAGATTTTCAATAAATAAACAGTTTAAATAAGAAGAAAAAAAAAGAAAAGAGCAAAGATTAAAAGAAGAGAAAACAAAAATATATAAACAGAAATAGTTAGCTAAAAGTAATGAATAAACAGTCTAAATAGTTAGCTAAAAGTAATGAATAAACAGTTTAAATAGTTAGCTAAAAGATAATGAATAAACAGTTTAAATAGTTAGCTAAAAGTAATGAATAAACAGTTTAAATAGTTAGCTAAAAGTAATGAATAAACAGTTTAAATAGTTAGCTAAAAGTAATGAATAAACAGTTTAAATAGTTAGCTAAAAGTAATGAATAAACAGTTTAAATAGTTAGCTAAAAGTAATGATTAAACAGTTTAAATAGTTAGCTAAAAGTAATGATTAAACAGTTTAAATAGTTAGCTAAAAGTAATGATTAAAGAGTTAAATAGTTACTAAAAGTAATAAAAACAGAAATACTTAGCTAAAAGTAATGATTAAAGAGTAGAAATACTTAGCTAAAAGTAATGATTAAACAGTTGATAGTACTAAAAGTTGAATGAATTAAAAGTATAACTAAAAGTAATGATTAAAGAGAGAAAACTAGCAAAAGAAAAAAAGTAAAAACTTACTATATTAAAAATAAAATATTTAAATATATTAAAGTAGAAATACTTACTAAAAGTAATGATTAAACAGTTGATAGTACTTTGAGTAGTCAAACTTTGGAACCACTGTTCTTGGCTGCACAACAGGGTCAAACAGCCTGATTATACAGCTGATAGGACTTGAACATGCACACCTGGACACGTATAAAACAGACAAGATTTCAGTTCAGAGTCTGCAGTTCAAGATCTCTCAGAGGTGTCACTCCATTGGCTTTAAATCCATTTTGTGTTTTACAACAGCTAGAGTTTTATGCAGTTTTCATGGCAGAAGGTTCAGTCATTGTGGGGTGACCGGGTTCAGAGCAGAGGGGTTTCTAGCAAGTAGTCTTTAACAAAGCCGACAGACGAATCTGGGCAACTCTGCCTCGTCTGTCAGTGTCCAAGCGGGGCCCGCGGCTAGCGGTGGATGTCACTGGGACCAAGACAATCCTGATATTACATTTTTCAATCTGGAATTCCTCTTTGTCTGAAGCGTAAATGCTTTTAAATCAAGAGAGCCAGCAGATGAAACCACAACAGCAATTTCCTGTTGTCCTTGAGGGATTCTTTGCCTTTCTTGTTCACTGCCATTTATTACATTATGTAGCTTAAAGCTGGCTGATATCCCCACAAATATGAGACCAGGCCGAGTGGACCCCATTGAATTTGGGGCAATTTTCTGACTGCAGTGTCTGGAGTAGATCCTAAGAAGCTTTGACTGTGTGTCGGCTCGCTCAGGGAAACCAGAGCAGGGCGCTGAGTGAAAGAACAGTAACTAAATATAGGTGACACGTCAGTATTTTCATATGTGGAAATGAAAATATGTACAGAATTTGACCAAGGGATACTGTTACTCTGTGTCCATAACATCTGTTCATCAAGTTTGGTAGATAGATAGAGAAGACTTTTACTGGGAAAGTGGCTCCATGTCCACGACACTGCAGGCAGCACCGTGGCTGCTAACACTCCATGACGGTGAACTGGAGACGGTGAACGCAGCACCGTGGCTGCTAACGCTCCATGACGTTGAACTGGAGACGGTGAACGCAGCACCGTGGCTGCTAACGCTCCATGACGTTGAACTGGAGACGGTGAACGCAGCACCGTGGCTGCTAACGCTCCATGACGGTGAACTGGAGACGGTGAACGCAGCACCGTGGCTGCTAACGCTCCATGACGGTGAACTGGAGACGGTGAACGCAGCACCGTGGCTGCTAACGCTCCATGACGTTGAACTGGAGACAGTGAACGCAGCACCGTGGCTGCTAACGCTCCATGACGGTGAACTGGAGACGGTGAACGCAGCACCGTGGCTGCTAACGCTCCATGACGGTGAACTGGAGACGGTGAACGCAGCACCGTGGCTGCTAACGCTCCATGGCGGTGAACTGGAGACGGTGAACGCAGCACCGTGGCTGCTAACGCTCCATGGCGGTGAACTGGAGACGGTGAACGCAGCACCGTGGCTGCTAACGCTCCATGACGGTGAACTGGAGACAGTGAACGCAGCACTGTGGCTATAGTAGCTCTCCTGACGGTGAACTGGAGACAGTGAACGCAGCACCGTGGCTGCTAACGCTCCATGACGGTGAACTGGAGACAGTGAACGCAGCACCGTGGCTGCTAACGCTCCATGACGGTGAACTGGAGACAGTGAACGCAGCACCGTGGCTGCTAACGCTCCATGACGGTGAACTGGAGACAGTGAACGCAGCACCGTGGCTGCTAACGCTCCATGACGGTGAACTGGAGACAGTGAACGCAGCACTGTGGCTCTAACGCTCCATGACGGTGAACTGGAGACAGTGAACGCAGCACTTGGCTATAGTAGCTCTCCTGACGGTGAACTGGAGACAGTGAACGCAGCACTGTGGCTGCTAACGCTCCATGACGGTGAACTGGAGACAGTGAACGCAGCACCGTGGCTGCTAACGCTCCATGACGGTGAACTGGAGATAGTGAACGCAGCACCGTGGCTGCTAACGCTCCATGACGGTGAACTGGAGACAGTGAACGCAGCACCGTGGCTGCTAACGCTCCATGACGGTGAACTGGAGACAGTGAACGCAGCACTGTGGCTATAGTAGCTCTCCTGACGGTGAACTGGAGACAGTGAACACAGCATCGTGGCTACAGGAGCTCTGCTGACAGTGAACAGGAGACAGTAAACGCAGCACCGTGGCTACAGTAACTCTCCTGACGGTGAACTGGAGACTCAATTTGTTGTGCTCATATACTACAGCTGGTGAACCGCTGCATGTGAGGCACAGATCTTGTCAGTTAATGGTTAATAATCAGTTAATGAGGGTCGGTTATTGGTTAGAGAGTTTTGTTTTTACAGCCGCCACTGCAGCCATTTTGGACTGAAAGTGCCCGTTAAATTTATATTTCATTGTTCAACACAGGCCATGTTGTGAGAATATGCCAATAGAATAAAAATAATTAGGTTTTACTTTTATGTGTCACTTTTTAGACATTTTACCGGCCTCCAGTAGTCCCTGTAAGTTCAAAATGGTGGAAGCGTAGCTTTGCTGCTGGGTGTTGATGTTGCAGTGGAATGAAAAATTGACTTTCACAGCAATATACATTCTTTGGTAAGTTAACATATTAAACTAAAATGGTGAACATTTTTTCTAAACATCAGCATGTTAATATTGTCAATGTGAGTTTGTTACCATGACAACAACTACATTTCTTACATTTTCTTTATAATGTGTGACCAGAGAGAAAAAACTACATTTTAACCATGTTAAAGTTTGGTTTTCTTAACAGTTAGCATTAGAGTCTGACAGAGCTGCTTGACTGGAAACTCTCAGCACAGTAAAACAAAGGTGGTCTCTGTAGTGTAATTTTAATCAGAGACAAGCTCCTCGCAGCACGGTTGTGATTAATCCTGTAAGGGTAGCTGGTGTATTTATTCTGTACTGCCTCATAACCTCTGGCCTATGGGCCAACCTGAGAGTGTATGATACTCTGACAGCATGTGGCGAGATGAGGATTCAGCAAGAATAAAGACACAGCAGTGAAACCAATAATAACCTTGAAACTTGACACAGCGGTCTCCCATTACTCACGTTAAAAAACAGGCAACAAAAACACTCAAACTCCAGCTGCTCTATATTTTCCCACAAGTTTCCTCTGACCTCACTTCAGAATTGGGAAAAACAACTTTGGTGTAACATGGGCTCATTTTCAGCCCTACACATGCTGTTACAGTATCTAGTATAGGATATGTGATTTCATTGGAGACCTAAAAGCGGCTCACGTAGTCGCTCCTACCAAAACATGTCACTCCCTGCTGGCTTCCACATCCTCTTTATGGTCGAAGGACACTGCACAAGGGCTTGAGCATTTTGTGTAGTTGAGTGTTTTGTCATCGTTGTTACTAACGTTTTTCCACTATCCTTCTTCAGACCATAGAGATATAAATTCTCTGTCTACAGTTAAACACTATTTCCCTACTTTTCTTTGACATGATGGCATGATCCAGCCCTCCAGTGCTGTTACTATCCCACAGCTGCCTATCTGTATTGCTGTAAATGTGTACTACGTATCTTAACATCTATCAGTCAGAGGTCTGCTGCAGCATGTGACAGTGGTATTTAACTTTAGACTCACAAAAGACTGCTGACCAAGCATTAAGCAAACACTGCGCATGTTTCCTGTAGTCACCCTGATGGTCAGAGTTTTAGCTCTACTGACATTTCTTAGAGGCACATCTGACTTGTAATAAAAATAACCACTTTGGTTAGCTTGCCTGAGAAAATGCAGTCTAGTTTTACAGAGATTGCTCAGTGAATGCAGGTAAACTACCAAGTACCAAGAGATTTTATGTAAACCTCAACCTAGAGTTTGGCAATATGACAATATGATTTTCACAGGGCCGACACATAGAGACAGACAACCATTCACAACTACAGGCAATTTAGAGTCATCAGTTAACCTGCATGTCTCTGGAGTGTGGGAGGAAACCTGAGAACCTGGAGAAAACCCACACTAACATGGGGAGAGCATGTAAACTCCTCACAGAAGAGCCCCAAGTCGGATTCGAACCTGCGACCTGCCTTTTCATTTTGAAAGAACAACGGCCAATGAGGAGTGACTTGGCCGACCGACTGTGTAACTTCGTTACTCAGTCACTCAGACCTGTCACTCTGCCTTCAAGCCAAAAAAATGTGTAATCTCCAAGTGCAAACTGCAATGACATCATCAGGGTTATTTTGTCAATCTCCAAAAACCATTTACAGAGCCACAGAGGATATTATACATCTGTTTTCACACACTGAGTTGTTCTCCTCTTGACTAGTACACTGACCTTTATGTGTAATATTGGTGAAATGTCCCTTTAACCATGAGATAATATTTGTCAACCAGTAGAGATTATACTGAGGAAGCTATTTGTTTAATATCTAGTTGTATTAGACCAACAGGCAGGACTGCTTCATGTAAGTGATGAAGACCTTTTGTTGCTATTTTAGCAAAATTAGTAGAGTTTTGTTTGTTGGCTGGATCAATTTTATTATTATTTTTATTATTATTATTATTATTTTTATTATTTATATTATTTATTTAGTCATTTCTGAGTCTACTGAGGAAGTTAAGTGGATTATGTTCCACCCCATGGTATCTGTGTACTTAGTGTTGAGATCACACCTAAGTGTTTTCCTGATCACTCCTTCCTGTCCACTCTATCACCGCTGCCAACGTGTGTTCCTGCTGCTGCTCGTCTGAGTCTTTGAACACTTGGTCTAGGAAAGGCGAGTGGCCTCTCCATAGCTTTTACACAACATGTTTTCTTCAAGGTTACATAGAAATATGGACGTAAATGCAAACGATGCTCGGTATGACCAATGAACAAGATCTAAAAAAGGAAGCTCGTGACCTGTCAGTCGTCCAGTGTCTGTGTGTAAATAAGTGTGTGCATGGATACAAGAGCAGCAGTGTTCTGTTATTGCATTACCAGGCTTTGTTTGGTCGTCAGTGTCCATGACGTCAGTATTAAACACCGTCTTCCTGCAGATAGAATGATAATCACTCACTGTTGTGTGAGGTATGCTCATACATTCATTGCCTCTTGCTTTCTCTGTCTGTGTTTCCTGCAGCATGGGTGGGCTCCCTCTCCATGGGCATGATCTTCTTCTGCTCTCCCATCGTCAGCATCTTCACCGACATCCTCGGCTGCAGAGTTACTGCGGTGGGCGGCGCTGCTGTCGGCCTCATCGGCCTACTGGCCAGCTCCTTTGTCAAGTATGGAAGGACATAAGTTGCTCAGTTCAAAATGACATCATGTCACCATTGCATACAGTATAGACGCTTTTACAGCCAACGCCTTGATTAAGTTACAGCATACTTGCTAACCCTCCTGATTTTCCCGGGAGACTCACGTTTTTCGTTGCCCTATCCCAGTTTCCTCCCAAGACACAATTCTCCTGCATTTTTCCAGATTTTTGCACCTTTTTCCCTTTTTCATTATCTAAACCCTTGTCTGGTGCTGCACAGTGTACATAAGCCCTACTTTTTTCACCCAGACGGCAATAGAGCTACACCAAATGTTGTTTTCCAACAGAAAAGAGCTGCCTGTGACTGTAGATATAGAGACACTTGCGACAGCCACGACACGATTTGAGCTGCACTCTCCGAACATCACAGCATGCCACACCTGAAGTTGGGTTTTCTTTAACGCAGCAAAAAGCCGTCGTGGCATAAATAGTGGTAGAAATAATGTGTGTCACATTGTGCGTGAAAGGGCCTTCAGCGAGTGAAACGTGGGGAGAGAAAAGAAATACTCAAAGAGCAGTTAAAAAAAATGAATGAAAAACTGTGTTAGCTTATGCCAAAATTGGTATTGCATACATCTGAGATGCCAAATTATGATTAGTGAGCTACAATATAGGCGAAGTGTTTCAGAGAAGGAGAGAAAATTTTGCTAAGACTTTACAAATAGCAGTGGGCTGGTGGCCAGCGGCAGCGCTGGCTCGTGGTCCCTCTGCCTCGCTCGGTGACTACTTCACTGGGAGGAGAGCAGGAGTTAGCTAGCTAGCTAATGAACCTGTCGTCCTCCCCTCCCAAAGTAACATTAGGCTGTCAGCGGCGCAGGGGTCGGCTAATCTGGTCCCACGCTCCACCCACTAAACACATCATCATGTTTTAACAGAAAAGGGGTCTATACGTGATCCCCTAGAAGGTTATTGGGGTAGTGATTAACTTCAGTCCTCAGTCAAGAATATCAGTCAACCAAGAGGTTTATCTTGCCCTTCATAGTTTAGATGTATGAAATTCATGGCAGTGAAGTTGTAAACAAAATCCAGCACTTCCAGAGCAACATGATCATTCATTTGCAGCCTGTTTTTTTTAAATATTCCCTCTCTTTTAGCTCTGTTTTGGTCTCCACTAATTCCAGATTCCCACTAATATCTAATGTCTAATGTCTCTTTAGCTGCTAAATGCTCCGCTATGATCACCAGCTAGTCTCTAACCGTCTGCTGTTGGCTGCTGAGTAAATATTGTAGTGTACAGACTCATTTTAGCTTTTATCAAGACTGTGGGTAAGAGGCTCTGCACTTTAGCACTCAGCTGTTAATAATTTCCTGGGATTCCATACATATACATGTGAGGAAACACACAGACGCACACAAACACAGAAACGTGTCATCCAAACACAGCGGTAAGTGTTCAACCGTTGCTTCATCGCTTTCAAGTCCAATAAATTCCACATATAAATAAAACAGTTCAATTACCGCTTATCAAGTGGCTGTCAAACAGCGTTTCACACACATTTCACAGGGCAGGCTGACAGCCCAGTTCTGCAGCGGACAGGTCAAAGTGCAACGTTTCTTAGTCATGTGATTTCACTGTTAAGATTTATTTACCCCAAACAGGACTTTGAAACCACTTGAAAACATCGTCCTGTATTTATTTGGACCTTCACCAGTAGGCATAAATCATTTTGCCGTGTTGAATGTGCTGGTTGATGTAATTTTCCACGGTTGAAAGCCTTTGTGGACAAAGAGAACGTCAGCAGCATATTGACTGAGGATATTCAGTAAGGTAAACAGAGACCAAGACCTATATATATATGTATATATATATATATATATATATATATATATATATATATATATATATATATATATATATATATATATATATATATATATATATATATATATATATATATATATATATATATATATATATATATATATATATATATATATATATATATATATATATATATATATATATATATATATATATATATATATATATATATATATATATATATATATATATCAAGACAATCCAGTCATACAAGGCTATCACAGACACACTGATTCAAACATTATACTTCTGTCAATCGATTCAAATATTTAATCACACATTTTTTTTATCTGTCCAAAATGAACCTTAATGGGAGATTTGTCAAGTATTTAATACTCTTGTCAACATGGCAGTGGACAAATATGCTGCGTTATGCAAATATATGTATATATTTAGAAATGGAAATCAATTAACAACACAAAACAATTAAAAAAAACATGCTCAAATCATAGCATGGCAAACTCAAGCCCAACATGCAAGAACAAGTTTTAACACAAGAACCCGTTTTAACGCAAGAACACGTTTTAACGCAAGAACACGTTTTAACGCAAGAACACGTTTTAACACAAGAACACGTTTTAACACAAGAACCCGTTTTAACGCAAGAACACGTTTTAACGCAAGAACACGTTTTAACGCAAGAACACGTTTTAACGCAAGAACACGTTTTAACGCAAGAACACATTTTAACGCAAGAACACATTTTAACGCAAGAACACGTTTTAACGCAAGAACACGTTTTAACACAAGAACCAGTTTTAACGCAAGAACACGTTTTAACGCAAGAACACGTTTTAACGCAAGAACACATTTTAACACAAGAACACGTTTTAACGCAAGAACCCGTTTTAACGCAAGAACATGTTTTAACGCAAGAACACGTTTTAACGCAAGAACACATTTTAACACAAGAACACATTTTAACGCAAGAACACGTTTTAACGCAAGAACACGTTTTAACGCAAGAACACGTTTTAACGCAAGAACACGTTTTAACGCAAGAACACGTTTTAACACAAGAACACGTTTTAACACAAGAACACGTTTTAACACAAGAACACGTTTTAACGCAAGAACACGTTTTAACACAAGAACACGTTTTAACACAAGAACACATTTTAACACAAGAACACGTTTTAACACAAGAACACGTTTTAACACAAGAACACATTTTAACGCAAGAACACATTTTAACGCAAAACACGTTTTAACGCAAAACACGTTTTAACGCAAGAACACGTTTTAACGCAAGAACACGTTTTAACGCAAGAACACGTTTTAACGCAAGAACACGTTTTAACACAAGAACACGTTTTAACACAAGAACAAGTTTTAACGCAAGAACACGTTTTAACGCAAGAACACGTTTTAACACAAGAACACGTTTTAACACAAGAACACGTTTTAACGCAAGAACACGTTTTAACACAAGAACACATTTTAACCCATATTTTAATAGTATTTGTGAATGTTTTAGGGTTGTCAAAGTAAATACGTTATAACGTCACTAATTTCTTAAGTTAGGTTGTAGTGTGATCAGTCTTACAGAGTGACAATACTGGTATCATATGAAACTAGAGAACCTAAAAGAAACATGTGTACCAACATGTCCTACTAGCTTGTTGAGAGGAAGGCTAAATAACGCTCCAAATATACGCTAAATTTAGGCAAGAAAATACTGTCCTGTCCGTGTTCAAAGGGGACCCTTGACCTCTGACCTCCAGATGTGTGAATGTAAATGGGTTCTCTGGGTCCCCACCAGTCTCCCCTTTACAGACATGCCCACTTTCTGATAGTCCCAGTCGGTCTGGATCAAGTCCTAGTCAAGTCAGCACTCTGACACTCTGACAGCTGTTGTTACCTGTTGGGCTGCAGTTTGTTCTGATTGGAGCAGATTGTTGATGCTAAAGTCAGAACCTGGGAGGGTTTCTGGACAATATCTGGCATTGATTAGTGTTCATTGATTTCCAATAGTAAATATATGCATATACTGTATTTCCATAAAGCGGCATATTTGTCCACTCCCATGTTTCTCCACTGTGGGACTAATAAAGGAATATCTTATCTTATCTTATTAAGAGTATTAAATACTTGATAAATCTCCCTTTAAGGTTCATTCTGAACAGATAAAAAAATGTCTGAGTAATTTGTGATTAATTGTAAACCTGGAGAAAATACATTTCCCTCAAAATGTAATTGACAGTGTAGTTTTGTTGTATGGGAACATAATTTTAGGAGAGCATGCTGCATTGTTTCAATCAACAGAATCAAAAATAGTTAGCACTGTTACACATCACAGAAAAGATAATGCCCAATAACTGAATAGCAACTGAAATACCACAATAAAAGGTTTACTTGCATAGAGTCTTGTTGATGAGTAAAAACTCAGCATAATGAGTCATACAAACAGCTCTTTGGCCTTTAAAGGTTTGGCTGCTTTTCTTTGAGCCAGGGCCATGAGTACTTGTTTAGGGATACTAATGCAAATCAATAACTGACTCGTTGCTAGGAGACGTCTACTGAATGAACTGTTGTCCTGGAAATACATTAATGCCAGCAGTGAGTCATAAAGCTGTACAGTGATGTGTCTTGTTGTTTTGTCCCCTCACAGGTCCCTGGGTCCCATGTACTTCACCTATGGCATTGTGTTTGCCTGCGGCTGCTCTTTCGCCTACCAGCCCAGCTTGGTCATCCTGGGCCACTACTTCAAGAAGCGCCTGGGTCTGGTGAACGGCATTGTAACGGCCGGCAGCAGCATCTTCACCATCACCTTGCCCTTCGTGCTGTCGGGCCTGCTGGAAAGAGTGGGCCTCCAGAACACCATGCGCGTCCTCTGCATCCTCATGTTCGTGCTGATGCTGGCCGGCTTCACCTACAAGCCCCTGCTGCCAGTCAAGCCTAGCAACACCCGCACAGGCAGCCGGTGCCCACCCATGAGCCAGATCTTGAACATCAACATCTGGAAGTCTTTGGGATACCGCATTTGGGCCTTCGGTATCCCTGCAGCCCTCTATGGCTACTTCGTGCCTTATGTTCACCTCGTAAGTCTGTATTTTCTATATTCAGTCTTCTGATCTGTCGGTCGAATTAGATTTCGTCACACATACCGTGCATGTCTGCGTTGTTTGTGTTGCTGGGTATCATCACCCCTCTCTCAGGGTCAAAGGTCAGTCTCAGGAACGCCATGCTGTGGTTTCCCAGTATCCTAATCCCAAGTTTTGGATGTATTTGTTGGCACGAGGGAGGAATAAGGGCGAGGTAAACGAGGGATCTTCAACAACACAGATATCAAAACACATACTAGCAACGAGAGATTTATTAATGTGAAAAGGGAGAGGAAGGGAAATCTAAACTGCAGCCAGAGTCTTCAGACTGGTGCAGAATGTTACCACAAGATGTTTTATGACTTTTTTTGCATTCAAACTAGGGCTGTCCAAGTTGATGTAATAATAGTGTGTTCATGCAAATTTGTTTTCAAGACACTAATTTCTTTAACGCCTTAACACAGTCGATATTTCAGAGGCAGTAGTGGGCTCAGTTTTAAAGCTAGAGGGAAGGTAGTGTCCTCATGAAACTAAAAAACACAAGGAATCCATCTGTACCAATCATGTCATACCAGTTTTTTGGAAAGGAGGCTAAATATCGCTCCAAATGTGCAGCTAATTTTAGTGAGGAAAAACTATTATGTCCATTTTCAAAGGGGTCCGTTGACCTCTGACCTCCAGATGTGTGAATGTAAATGGGTTCTCTGGGTCCCCACCAGTCTCCCCTTTACAGACATGCCCACTTTATGATAGTCCCAGTCAGTCTGGATCAAGTCATAGTCAAGTCAGCACTCTGACACACTGACAGCTGTTGTTGCCTGTTGGGCTGCAGTTTGCCATGTTCTGATTGGAGCAGATTGTTGATGCTAAAGTCAGAACCTGTGAGGGTTTCTGGACAATATCTGTCATTGATTTGTGTTAGTTGATTTCAAATAATAAATATATACATACATTTGCACAAAGCAGCATATTTGCCTGTTCCCATGCTGAGTATCCCATGAGTATTAAATACTTGACAAAACTCCCTTTAAGGTACATTTTTAACAGATAAAAAAATGTGTAATTAATTTGCGATTAATCATGATTAAATATTTTATTTGATTGTCAGCCCTAGTTGAAACGTTTCCCACCGTCACACAGTCATTGGTGGTCATCAGTGTTGTTTTTACTGTAAAAACCTAAATTCAGCTCTGTACACTGGAGGCGGGCTCACTATTCTAAGTGTGCAATGCTGTGTAGAAAAGTTATCTTGACAGTGAAGTATGTTTACCCCTCTTCTATATGCTACTCACCATCACAAAGAAGTTCAACTGCTGTACTTCCTCACATGCTGTCTGTGTGTTCATTGTCTTTATAATCTTATTGACACTATTTTACAAGACCAGATGGATCAATCAATTGATATCTATGTTCCTGTGTAATGATGAACAGAATAATGACGTCCAAGATTGGCTGGCTTATTTTAATAGGCATCCAAAATTTGCAAAAATCAAAATAGCTGCAGAAAAAACCCCATTGCCAAATAAAAAAGTGTGAGATTTGCTATGGATAGGTGCAGAAAGATAGATGGACTTTTAAATTGACGTTCATTCACCCAAATTTATCACGTTTGGTCTGACAAGACCTAAAGTAAGAAAAACTGACTCTAAGACCACTTTTAAATGTTTTACAGTAATTCAGCATGAGACCCTGTTCTCATTATTATCTCATTATCCTGTGATGTAGATCAGTGATCGTCAGCTGCTGATACGGCTCACCAGAGTTTTCGCATCCAGCCTTCAGACTATAAATGAATTCAGAAAATGTGCATTCTATCCGTGGATACTAAAAACATTATAAATCCACCTGTCTGTTTTATAAATATATTACAGGTTATTCTGGATTTAAAGTGGATCGTTTCATTGCAGACATGTTTACTCTCACTGAAAGCTGGCAAGATGAATACATACACATCAGTCAATCCCTCACTTATGCTGCTGTTTTCTGTGTCAACTTGCCTTACCTTACCAAACCTTACCTTAACAGTTCAGCAGGGTTTTTCTCCTGCAGGAGGGAGGCCTGAAGACTTGGTGACTTTCTCTCTAGATTCAGGGACGTGTGGAGCTAGTGCTGACAGCTGCTCTCTTTGGAGAAGAGTTACAACACCGAGTGTTTCGGTTGGATCATTTTTAAAATCTAGCGTACTCTTGCTGGTTGATCATTGCCGACCCGAGCTTTAACATGACTGCAGGTCACTGCAGCTTCCTAGTTCCTTCACAGCAGCATGTGTCCACATGAGCTGTGTGGTCAAACATGACAGGAAGGCTCAATCTGCAGCTCTCATTTCACTCAGCTCATAAACAGCTGTAACTTTCCCTCAATCTCGAGTTATTTGGCTATAAAATGGGAAAATAGGATATTTGAGAAAACATCTTGGGAGGGCTGGAGAGCTGAGCGTGGATGTGTTGGACAGGCTGGTGACTGTGTTTGTGGACACAATGACTCTGTTATTGGAGGCCGATCAGTCTGTCCCGCGGCTGTGTTTTCCCAACACTTCTCCTGTGTCTGCTACTCAGACTGGGACACCACAGGGGCCCGGCTGCAGCCTCAGCGCCACCCCTGGCCTTATAGCCCCAGCACCCGGCCTTCCCTGGACACAGAGCCCCCCTCCCTGCTCTGAAGGCCAAACCCCGGCCTTGTGACACCACATGGGGGGAAGAAGAAGGAAAAAACATGGGTCAAACAGTGCATCGTTCAGCTTTTCAGGAAGGGAGTCCTATCAGGCGCTCAAATCCTCTTCACACTTTTTATGCCTCTGGTGACAGCGGAGTTCGTCCCATTCTCATGAACGCGACATCTCAGGAACGCCTGCAGGGAATTTCTTCATATTTGGACTCAAGGATGAACTGATTTGATTTTGGCGGTCAGAGGTCAAGGTCACTGTGACCTCACATCTGTCCCATCCTTGTAAAAGTGAGATCTCAGGAGCACCTTAATACCAGGTAGCAGAGCCCATTTTTTGATGGTTCTTAAGTTTATTTTTCCAGATATTCTTGTGGTGTGAGGCATGTTAAAAGTGTTTTTTACATCCCCCAGTCGGCTCGGACCAACTTCAAAATGTAAATATTAACTATATTCAGTATCTACGATGGGAGATTGTGTTGTATGGGGGAACCCTGAGGACATACGGTGACAGTCACGTGGGAAAGAACGATAGCCAGTTGAGAACTAAGCCGTCAGGGCAGCCACGGTTAACGCGTGAAGCATAAAGTAGCAGTCAGAGACTAAAGGCATGTTTGATCATGAGATAGATTTCTGTGTTTTTTTAGTTAGGACTCATGAATAGAATCTTAGTGTGTGTTGTGCTTTGGCCAAATCATTACTCTCCACAGTAAAGGAACAAAACTGATTATTTTTAAATTTAACATAATATGTCATTATGTGTGGGGTCTCTCACATTTTCAACATCTGCTAAGACCTCTGTTAAGTGGTCAAAGGTCAAGGTCACCGTGACCTCACAAAACTCATTTTTGGCCATAACTCAAGAGTTCATATGCTAACTATGACGATTTCACTCAAATGTCTGACGAGATAAAATGATGAAGTGATGACATAAACTGTGGAAGCATACTACCGTGTGTTTGCTTTCGTTAGTGTGTCTTTGCCTTTTAGAGCCACACTGTCACAGCGCCATGTGTGCTTTTCCTCTATCCAAATCAAGCTGCTCACACACACACACACACACACACACACACACACTTTTCCAAGTATTGCTGATTTGAGATAAGGTGTTGGCCTTCAGGTATGGCTGTTTGCTTAGTGTGGGCTAAAGGTGTGGTAGTGTCTTTCTGCTGACGTGGCAAGAAGTGCATATTGAAGAATGGCACATAATAAAGTTTTGAACGTATCAGCCAGCCAGACAGATAATGCATGTTTTTTGGAATCAGTACTGAGTCATAGCAGATTCAGACTGACAGCATAGAGAATCGCATTTTTCTTTAGAAAGCTGCCTCTACTTAAAAAATAAGCTTGTTTCAGTGTGTTTTAATAAGGAACACCTCCAGGGCTGCGACGTGTGGGCTGGAAGAAGGCTGGATGTTTAATGACCATTAAACAGCCAAGAAGAAAGAGCAGAGAGCTTGTGGGTTGGAGCACAGTGGGGCTCTGAAAGGGAAAATTCACCTCAAAACACACTATTAAAGCAGCTGTAAAGAGCTTTACTAGTGTGTATTGGTGATGTGCCATTTTCTAATTCAGTTTTTCATATTTGTGTGTTAAACTGAATGTAGAATGTGTTGTTAAGGAGAAGCACAAATATTACTGATAACTAATGTTTTCTCTGCTCCATTGCTAATGTTATTAATTACACCGGTGTTTGTCTGCTGCGAGAAGGCTCTCCTGTGGAGTCTGGTGATATTCAATATATTTATTATTGTCTAAAAGACCTGAACCATCATTGAATGCATCCTACCAACAAGTACTGTCAGTTAAAGGGATAGTTTGGGTGTTTTGAAGTGGGTTTGTATGACATACTTATCCAGTCAGTAGTACCAGCACAGGAGCAAAGCAATGTACCTCTTTGGACGGGGGCAGCAGGTCAACAGATTTTAGATGCCAGTTTAAGTGTATGCAATATCCAGAAAATTTTCATTGGTTTACCTCACTGTGAGACAGCCTTTTACGACAGGGAACTGGAACCGTTGTATTCATCTATGCCCTCACCAAAGACATTGAAAAAAACTGTAATTTTGTCTCGCACAACACAGGGGTTGCTGCTCTACCTCGATCGGTTATTTTGCCACGCGTTACGTTTTCAGCAGTGTCACACTTGACCCAGGTAGCCAATCACATCAAGCAAGAGGCGGGCTTTACTCCTTTACCACTTCCTTGCTCTTGTTTTAATGCTGGTAGATGTGGTTGGGCTAGCCAGCTGTTGGACTGTGAGAGGAAAGGGGGAATTCATACCTCATGTTGTGATAGTTTCAGTCCTGTCTTTGAGAGAGAGAGAGTGCCGTTAATCACATGTGATTGGCTGGTTAGGCGTGCAGCTCCGCTCTGCATCAGTGGTTTTGACCAACACCTTTTGCCAAGTATTTTGAGGTAGCTGAAGCGATGTTTCCCTGTCTGCTCGGGGCCTAAAGCTGTCTGACAAAACATAAACTGAGGAAAACATTTTGAATGTAGCGTAAACCGATACTGATTTTGTAGGTGAGCCTTTCTTTTAGGTGTCTAAAGTGCGTTTAGCTGCTGCTGCCGCCCACAGTGCTCCTGTCTCTTTGTCCAAACTGGGGGCATGCCGACTGTCTTATACTGTAGGTAATACCTCCCACTTCAATAAAACTATCCCTTGAAGTTCAAGCATGTTCTTTTGGTCAAAGGCATTATGGGATTTGTAGGAAGTGGTTGAGTATAACTCTAAGGAGAAGAGGTAGAGCTAAAGAGTAGTTGAACGTCCTTATCCCAACTTGTCACATACTGACGCTTTGTTGGACCCCTTGGTGTCACTTCCGCTGGCAGTAAACACTTAATGTTGTGAGTTAAATTTAAATGCATGCTTAGCATTAGACTACAAATCCACGTAGGTAGGTCTAGGGAAAAACGACGATGTTTTTACAGTGAAAATGTGTCTCGCTGGTGTGAACAGGGGACATGAATGAGTTTCCTGTGTTTACTGTTTCGGCGGATGGGTTTACATTAGTTTTTGCGGTTCAAAGTTATGTTTTCATGTTCAGGGAGTCAGGATTCCTGTGTCTGAACAGTCACAGACAAGTCTGAAAATATCTCACACATGTGCTAGTGCTTTAGGAAGTTACAATATAAGGCTCTGCTGTACGTTAGTACTAAACTGCTACGTGATACAAACGGCAGTGGTGGGGTAATTTTAGCCATTGATAGACTAGACGTACTACTTATCCTCTCCCTAGACTCAGCTTACCCCTCACTGGTGGCAAGTTGAGCCAAGACACCACTTTTTCTTTGGCAACTCATAGTTTGAAAACTGTTCAGTTTAGATCCAAAGTGATCATTCCAATGGCTGCACCACATCCTGAAATATATGTACTGTTTTAGTTTTGTCTTTTAAGACACCTCAAGTAAAAACTGGCTCAACTCACCCCGCTCTCCCTACCGGTGGGAGGCTGAAGACTGATTGTTGTTGGCTAGGACTGATCAGCTTATGTTTAAATGCCAAAGCTCCACGATAAGCTCCAGCATGACACAGGCTGACACAGGAGAGGAGGAAGATAACCACTGGAGATCTATAGGAGCATCTAATCAGTCTGAAGACAGAGGAGGGGCAAAGTCACTCTCTGTTTTTCATCTGTAATGAGTCAGCACGTGACCCGGCACCATCCTGCAACCTCGCAGGAAGCTTCGAACACATAACAGACATTATTGATGCAGTGTGTGAATGAGTCAGAGACAGGGAATGTCCAGCAGCGTTTACACAGTCGGTCACTATGACAGAGGAATCATGTTTTATAGATTTCCTGCTCATGTCCGTCCAGTGGTCGAAGAGTGTGGTATCACACAGCAGAGCCGCTGCCTGTCTCAGAGATAGACCTGACCGAAGAGGAAGCACGTCAGTGGGCTATTCTGCTCAGACTTCTGTGTGTTATCTTGTCTTGGCTACATGATCCACTTGACCTGTGGCGTCATTTCTAAAACTCTGGAGTATCCACACTAAATGTTCGCATATGTAAAAATGAGGAAATGTATGCACAGCAACCAATATACTGATTTATAAAACCGCGCGTACACCCGCCAGTGCACAACTTATTTTTATAAATGCAAAATCAACTTGGAAATGTGCACACGTGGATCAGCGTCATATCTCGCCCGCTGCACCCCCACATTCAACCAGAAATGGTCAGTGCAAAGCTTCTACATAGTAATGAGTCTGTTGATCAGTTGTCCTTACAGACTGCTGAGAGGAAGAACAAGAAAAGAAATTTTTGTCTGACAGAAATCAAGGCTCTGGACCAAAAACGTATATCATCATCATTTATTATTCAACTGTGGAATTGCTGAAGCAAAAAAGTCCATTTGCATTACCAGAGTGAGATGATGAGATGTGATATTTTTAATAGGGATGTCCAAGTTAATGGGATAATAACGCATAACAATTAATAAAAAGGTAATAATTTGCTTTAATGCTACTAATTTCTTTATTGCATTAACGCTACTTGATTTTTAGGTTGTAGCGGGCTTAAAGCAGAGTGAAGAAACTGGTCTCATATGAAACGAGAAAACTTGCTGAATCCATCAGTACCAACCAGGTCAGACTAGCTTCCTGCAAAGGAGGATAAATAATACTCAAAGGGGTCCCTTGACCTCTGACCTCCAGATGTGTGAATGTAAATGAGTACCCACCAGTCTCTCCAGAAACTGAGACGGCTCGTTATTCCAAGTGTGCGATACTGTGTAGAAAACTTGCAGTGTGGTTCCATTTCCTATGGATGGCACCAAAGAAGCTGTTATTGTAATGATTAATTTTATTAATCATGACTGGACTGAATCATATGTATGTGTTTATGATATGTGATACATGGCCTTTAGTACAAGGCTTAATGGTCATCTTATAATACCTCAGGACTCAGTGGATCTCTCAGGGAAAGACAGAGAGCTCATGTACCTCCATAGCTGGTAATGATAATAATCATAATGAATGGTAATCTATATGTTATCTTGACAGTGAAGTATGTTTACCCCTCTTCTATATGTTACTCACCATCACAAAGCAAGTTCAACTGCTGTACTTCCTCACATGTTGTCTGTGTGTTCATTGTCTTTATAATCTTATTGACACTATTTTACAAGACCAGATGGATCAATCAATTGATATCTATGTTCCTGTGTAATGATGAACAGAATAATGACGTCCAAGATTGGCTGGCTTATTTTAATAGGCATCCAAAATTTGCAAAAATCAAAATAGCTGCAGAAAAAACCCCATTGCCAAATAAAAAAGTGTGAGATTTGCTGTGGATAGGTTCAGAAAGATAGATGGACTTTTAAATTGACGTTCATTCACCCAAATTGATCACGTTTGGTCTGACAAGACCTAAAGTAAGAAAAACTGACTCTAAGACCACTTTTAAATGTTTTACAGTAATTCAGCATGAGACCCTGTTCTCATTATTATCTCATTATCCTGTGATGTAGATCAGTGATCGTCAGCTGCTGATACGGCTCACCAGAGTTTTCGCATCCAGCCTTCAGACTATAAATGAATTCAGAAAATGTGCATTCTATCCGTGGATACTAAAAACATTATAAATCCACCTGTCTGTTTTATAAATATCTTACAGGTTATTCTGGATTTAAAGTGGATCGTTTCATTGCAGACATGTTTACTCTCACTGAAAGCTGGCAAGATGAATACATACACATCAGTCAATCCCTCACTTATGCTGCTGTTTTCTGTCAACTTGCCTTACCTTACCAAACCTTACCTTAACAGTTCAGCAGGGTTTTTCTCCTGCAGGAGGGAGGCCTGAAGACTTGGTGACTTTCTCTCTAGATTCAGGGATGTGTGGAGCTAGTGCTGACAGCTGCTCTCTTTGGAGAAGAGTTGCAACACAGAGTGTTTCGGTTGGATCATTTTTAAAATCTAGCGTACTCTTGCTGGTTGATCATTGCCGACCCGAGCTTTAACATGACTGCAGGTCACTGCAGCTTCCTAGTTCCTTCACAGCAGCATGTGTCCACATGAGCTGTGTGGTCAAACATGACAGGAAGGCTCAATCTGCAGCTCTCATTTCACTCAGCTCATAAACAGCTGTAACTTTCCCTCAATCTCCCCTTATGTGGGTTATATTTGTCCATTCCCATGTTGATAAGAGTATTAAATACTTGACCTTTAATGGAAATATTGAGCAGATAAAAAATGTACAATTAATCACGATTAAATCTTTTAATTGATTGACAGTCAAACTTTTTAAGTATTTTAATATGATTCTTCTGGTGAAGAAAACCACACTCTTTATTGATTTTATTGATTTATTACTTGCAGTGACTGAGGAGAAGAGAGTGCTCTATGCCTGGTAATGCTAATGATAAGCTAAGAGGGAGTAGTCATGTTAACATGAGAACATCTCAACCTCTCCAGCTGGGAGAACGTCAGTCACATCTGGCCTGTCTCCAGAGTCAGTCCTCACTGGGAGAGTCAGTCATCAGTTACTCTGCACACGCTGAGCCTCCAGCTATTCTGCCTGCAACGTTGCATCTCGGACTTGGGGATCCCCTCCGAGCAGGACTCTACCGAACGCAGAGCATGCTGTTGTGGCGTATTGACAAAGACAAGAAGTCATCCAGAGGTCTTTGCAGCTGGATGTGTGACCTGCGGGGGTGATGGAGGGGGGCTATAGAGGCAACGGAGGCCTGCCTGGAGGTAGGCGTAGCTGGCAGGGCTCCACAGCAGGCCCTGCTCCTCTCTGGGCCTCACAGACTGCTGCTCTGAGGGAGCAGGGACACACAATGTGGGAAAACAACATCTGGGCTGCTGTTCTGACAGTCATTTTCTATTTACTAATTGGCACTGCAGTTATATGTTATATATGTTGTCTTAATGTGCATATTTGTACTTTTTTTCCTATATTCTCTTATACTTTTATACATACATTGTGTTATGCTGTATATAGTAGAAGTATGTATATCATTTACATGTTATATACTTCATGTTTATATGAGAGCAACCGTTCCATCCCAGTTTCCCCTCCGAGGATCACTGAAATATTTGTGATTCTGACATGCAGCAGAGTCTAACATTCACTTGCAGTAAAAATGTGAGGTAAAAGAGGAGTGTTGAAATCTGGACAAGCTGGATAAGGCTGCTGATGAGTGTTGAGTGGCTGTGATATCGCAGTAACAGCCAACTCTGGCTGATGTAGTACAGAGCAGCGGATTCACTAAATCACTGCCAAACACCAGAACCTCACATACAAGCTGTTTTCTGCAAAACTGAATGAAAAGAAGGCAGAACACTCATCACCCAAAGCATCCCATGCAAGTGAAGCGCCACCTCCTCAGCATGACAACAGTGTAATATCTGAAAATCACCTGTCACAGATTTTGGGCTATTCTAGCCCCATTTCCACAAGAACTTTCCCCCACAACTAAGGACCTTTTGAGGAACTCATTGCGATTCACCCTCACGGACCAGGGTCTAAATGAAGTTTCGGGGACATTTTATGGGTCCTTTTTACCCTGATCGGGGGTAGTACTTTCTGAAAGTACAGGAACTTTCAGGGTTTATGTTTACAGGGATGACTGTTGCTGACTGCTTCACCTGTACCGCTTCATACATCAACAAGGATGTACTCTAGTTTCGATTTAGCGAACGTGAACGGTAACATTAGATGAGGGGGGGAAATATCACCTTACAGGAGGTTGGTCCCTGGTTCTCTGCTCGCCGTTTCAAACAGGAAACAACATGGCAGCCTGCTCGTAAATTTCCTGTTATTCTGTCTAAATCTACCAAAAATGTACTTCTGAGAACATTTTATGAGAGAAATAGGCTATGTCACTGCTAACTCTGGTTTCATTAGAACTGGTGAGCCGCTGGACGGGCTTCTGTACATACAGACCGTCCAACTGGCCAGGTGACTGATTCTCCTGCTGTCCATAGGAAATGAACTGGAAAGCCTTGAGACGCCGTCTGTCTCCGGATCTGGTGGAAATAGGCAGATAGAGTGGAGTGAGTGGAACCACTGAGACGCCTCCTGAAAACATAAACAATGGACCGTTCCTGCCTTTTCATTTTGAAAGTGCAACTGCCAATGAGGAAACTCCAACACTCGTTCGACCGGTTGTGTAGCTTCATCACTGAGTCACTCGGTGACAGATTTTTGCGTTTGTAGGGCTGGCCAGACAAAAAAAACTTTTATCCCCTCAGATGTTATGCATATGGTGGTGTGTTCTGTATATCATGGCAGTTTTCCTAAAATTTGATTTTTAAAATCGCAATATATCGCCTTGCTTACAGTATCACACATCATATCGCCAGATTCTTGCCAATACTCAGACAAGAATTGATGAAGAATTGATTGATGTGACTATTAGTCATTTAACTTTGATGTTGCTACTCTGGTGTGTGCTCTGAATGCAAATCTAATCAATTCAGAGCAGCACTGTATCGTCAGCATCTGTGTGCTCATCCTGCTGCTGTTAGCCCTAATAAACCACTGAGGGGGTCACACTGGAAGGACAGGGACAGAGGGTGTCCTATCCTGTACACACTGCAAAGCCTCCTGAGGAAAACTTGTGATTTGTGACTTTGGGATATAGAAATCGAACTGACTTGACTTGACTTTTACCAAAAGTCAAGACTAGACAAGACAGCTGTCACACTCATCATGTTGAGTTATGTGAAAATGTCATCACTGATGTCTGGCAGGCGTCATCACACCGAAGGGCTGTCAATCGCAATATATAAAGATGAACTAATGGCCACTAAAACTTGATTTTCTGTCTCCTCTTCTGCATTGTTAACATTTTTCCCAGGTGTTGCAGTAGATTAGAGTCATAAATCACCTGTTTCCTTACCTGCCCCCAGATGAAGCACGTGGAGGAGCGTTTTGGAGCAGACGCCAGTAAAGAGGTTCTGCTCATGTGCATCGGCATCACCTCTGGCGTGGGCCGTCTCATCTTCGGCAGAGTGGCCGACTACGTTAATGGAGTCAACAAAGTCTACCTGCAGGTCAGTGCCAGGCCTCAAAGTTTAAGGAAAAAGACTTTGGTGGTGTGGTTGTCGCCTATGTACTTTCCAGCTCATACTTTACTGGTTCAACCAGTAAGGTATGAGCACAAATAAAAAGCACATTTACATTATGTTACACTGCGGAAGAGATGACTAAATGTGATTTCAGCTGGACTTTAATTCCACTTTAACAACATTTAATGCTCATGTAATCTGAACTTGAAAGAAACTGTATCCTGAGAAGGAAACAAGAAAATTCAGGACATTTTTCATGTGAATCTGTCTCCTGTCCTTCTAGGTGACCTCGTTCTTCGTCATCGGCCTCATGTCCATGATGATCCCTCTGTGCAACATCTTCGGCGGGCTGATCGCCGTGTGCCTGCTGATGGGGCTGTTCGATGGCTGCTTCATCTGCATCATGGCCCCTATCGCCTTCGAGCTGGTCGGGGCCAAAGACGTGTCCCAGGCCATTGGCTTCCTGCTGGGCCTGATGTCCGTGCCCATGACCGTGGGGCCTCCCATCGCAGGTAAGACAACCAATAGTCAATGTATGTCAAGTATATGATATACTGCAAGCATATGATATACTGTATGCTTTCATCATACTGAATATGTTCAGTCTGGAGTAAAGCATGGTGGGGCGGCAGTAGCTCAGTCTGTAAGGACTTGGGTTAGGACGCGGACGTCACGTCAAGTCCCCCATGGACCAAGACCAACTGGTTGCTGGAGAGGTGCCAGTTTACCTCTTGGGCACTGCCGAGGTGCCCCTGAGCAAGGCACCGAACCCCCAACTGCTCTGGGCGCTTGTCAGGAGCAGCCCCCTCACTCTGACATCTCTCCATTGACGCATGTATATGTACTGTGTGAACAACAGAGTGTAAAACTGAATTTCCCCATGGTGGGACTAATAAAGGAATATCTTTCTTTCTTTCTGTCTTTAGTTGGAGACTTTTCATGAGCTCCAAATCCCTATTCCCCGACCTCTGACCTCTCTGTGGAGGGAAAATATCTTGTTCATTCTATCACATCTACATCACTGAAAAGCACTGACAGAAAATATTTATAATATAGGGCTAATGAATCCATCGGTACCAACCGTGTTACACCAGCCTGTAGTGAAGGAGGTTAAATAACGCTGCAAACTTTCTCTAAATTTTGATGAGGACTGTCCTGGCCATATTCAAAGGGGTCCCTTGACCTCTGACCTCCAGATGTGTGAATGTAAATGGGTTCTCTGGGTCCCCACCAGTCTCCCCTTTACAGACATGCCCACTTTATGATAGTCCCAGTCAGTCTGGATCAAGTCCTAGTCAAGTCAGCACTCTGACACACTGACAGCTGTTGTTGCCTGTTGGGCTGCAGTTTGTCATGTTCTGATTGGAGCAGATTGTTGATGCTAAAGTCAGAACCTGGGAGGGTTTCTGGACAATATCTGGCATTGATTAGTGTTGTTCATTGATTTCCAATAATATATATACATATATTTGCATAAAGCAGCATATTTGTCCACTTCCATGTTGATAAGAGTATGAAATACTTGACAAATCTCCCTTTAAGGTACATTTTGAACAGACAAAAAATATGCACGAAAAGAACAATGTGATTAATCGCAATTAAATATTTAATCAATTTACAGCCCTAGTTTATATACAGCTACATAGTCCTCATGAATACTAAATCATACAACTGAAAAAGAGAAGTGGAGAGGGCACACCAGCTGTCATTTTTATTATTCAAATGAATGTATTATACATTTTGTGAATATTTTAATGAATAAATAATGTGTCTGTCTTTGTAGTCAAGTCAGTCTCTCCATAATTATTGTTAGGCCAATTATCTGTGGGTATTTAATTTGTTTTTGAGTTGCAGAATTAAATATTTTATTTTATGAGATCTTCTGTCATTCCCTGCTATTGCTTTTGGTAAGTCTTACAAACAAATATAACATTTTATTATTAAACTGAAGATGCGATTTTAAAATGGAGCATTGCAACAACTATAGTGACCTTTTGACCTCTGTCAACAGACCAGCAGCATCCTGGTGAAGCTCTCAGTCACCAAAGAGCATCACACTGATATTCTTAGCTCTGGTGCGCCACCTAGTGGTTATTATGGCACCGTGTAGTCCATATTCCCTGGGAAATACAGTACATGACTTCTCAAACGCTGGACTAAGCCCGTGTTGTGTTGGTTCAACGGGTTCCCGTGATATCAGTCAGCATCAGTAACATGAATATCAGCTCACGTGAGCCTCATCCGTAGAGTGCTTGAACCGCCTGAAAGACAAGAAATTTATTCTTGTGAGAGCGATACAGGGATACAGTATGTGTGCTTGGAGAGATCAGACCAGAGTCCGGGTCAGCTACGCGACAGCTCTGTTAACAAGCTTGGTCAGAAAACAGTAACAGAAACAGTATGAATACATTTTGAAAATGGGCGTAGTTCCCCTTTAAGAAGGAAGTGAAGAAGGTGCTGTCAGCTTTCTACAGTTCCTGCAGGTTACTCTGCACATGATTCCCAGGTTTTCTGGTTTCACATGACACCAGTATCGTCACTCTAGCTTTAAAACTAAATGTAAAAGCCACAATTTAAAAATCTCAAGTTGCGTTAATGTGTTAAAGAAACTAGTGGCGTTTCAAATGAATTTGTATTGATGCGTTATCTTCACATTAACTTTGACAGCTTGAAATAAAATTCGTTTTCCAGCTTCTTTATAAGATAGGAACGACCGTACTTTGGCAGCGTTTCTTAAGTGACAAAAGGCTGTTTTGGTCTCATTATCTGTGTGAAGTAAAATGTACCTGAAATGTTTCATCTGATTTAATCTCAGGAGACAGACGCACAAGTTTACAAGAGAGTAGATCTCTTTTACCTTGCTGCCAACTAAGAGTAATTCAGTTTTACCTCTGGTGTTCGTGTTCGACCCTGTGCTCTCAGCATCAGGATCTGATGCCTACAAAGAGTCTTACAAAAGTCAAACTAAATAATTTATTTTCTATTGTCATAATCTACTGATACTGCCTGTGTAGAACAATAAAATTAAGTTTCATCTCTTTGCTTCTGTTCTCTTTGGCCTCAAGCTCACGTGTTTCTCCTGCTGTTTAGATGTTCAGTCAGCTTTGACCAGTTGGAACCACAGTAACACCCCTCCCTGTCTCTGCTGCTACCAGGTTTCCTGAGGGACAGGCTGGGCAGCTACGACGTGGCCTTCTACCTGGCAGGTATCCCCCCGATCTTCGGAGGAGCCGTGCTGTGTCTGATACCGTGGGTGGAGGCCAGGCGCAAGAGGAGGGAGAAGGAGGAGGCCCTGAACAAGGAGCAGGACGTCACCCAGAGGATGATCGAGCACGAGAAGGCTCTGGAAGACGCACAGAGCAAAGCCGGAGAGTCCATCCTCTAAGAGTCCATCCTCTAAGAGCCCCGCTGAGCAGCCTGACAGAGTCACCAGGGGTCAGACTCAGTACTGCTGAGTACTCAGACACAGTAGAGTAAGATTGTAATGACTGCCTTCAGTAGGACAACATGCCAAAGTGATGAAACATATCAGATAGAGGTGAAGTATGGTTTAACATGAATGTGATCCTGAAGAACTATGCATTAGATTGTTTGACTGAGCTAATCTTACAGGCAAACTTGAAGTTTTAAATGAAAATTAAGAAGACTGCACATTTAGTATTTGTCATAAGGGAAAGAAGACATGCTGAATGAATGCAGTGAAACAGCTTGAGCCAGTGTCTCTACCAAAAACACTGTGAGATGGCAATTCTTAAGGGAAAGGTGGATTTGTGCCCATCAGTTTTCATCTCCACCGTATGTATTTAGATGTAACATAAAAGGAACACATTGAATTATACAAGACAGGAAGCCAGTCGTGTGGGAATGTAACTTGATTTAGCCTCAGTAGACATCTTTGTTTTGCAAAGCAAACTGTTCTGCTAAAGATTTCCCCTTAAAGTTGCCATCTCCAGTGTCCCCTCAGACAGGATTCTCCTGTTAACACCACCTGAAGCCTAAATCATATCTGAGGGGTAATGTGGTCATAGTATTTCAAAGGGACATACAGAACAGAGTGCATGAGAGGTCACTATTAGTGTTGGGATTTAAAGGGAAGCTGCTTTATAATGTCACATCCTGTCTGAAACACTGACACAGCATCTCAAGACAGGCAGCTCTGTACTCAAGGGTGGATTACCAGCTTTGCACAGTGTGGCCCCAAACCCTCAGGGGCCCAAAGGCAAATTCTGTATGCACCACTAAAGCACAGTATAAACTGAAACACCTGCATTATTACATCATCTCGAGGTCCCACTGTGTGTACGGGGCCGAGGTCAAATCTATACTTAAGGCCTTAATTATTTAAAGGGGACACATCATGAAAACTCACTCGTTCAGTGCTTGTTCACATCCATCTGGGTATCTGGGGTATCTACTAATCCTCAAACTGTGAAATAAGACAACCCAGTCAGTTTTTGTGGGCTGTCTAGATCAGAAAACATGATTTTAAAAGCTCCCCTTCCTCTGTCACATGTAGACTCATAATGGTGTGATTACATACAAGTCAATGAAAACAGAGAGGCGTTCAGACGGTGAATACAGGTATATTCAGACGGACACTATGAGGAAAATAATGTGTTTTTTGAACATTGAAAGATATAAACATGTTCTAGTAGAAACCCAAAATACAAGTATGGACCTGAACTTTAGTATGATGTGTCCCCTTTAAGGATATATTGAGGCTTGCATGGTGGATATTCATACATAAAATTGTGGTTTATGGAATTACCACAAACTAATGATTAATTATTAACTAATACCAACACAATCCATAGAGAGAAGGAGGAATGGTCGGCAGAGGCCCTGGGGCCCCGTAGAGGGTTTATCAGGCCCCTCACTGTGATTGGAGGTTATTTGTAATTGAACCGTGTACCTGAGAAACCTCATTAGTGTTTTACGTTAGTATCTTTAAAGGAACAGTTCGACCTCTTGGGAAACACGCTTCTTCGCTCTCTTGCCAACAGTTGATGAGAAAATTGATACCACCCTCCAAGATGGCAAACAGCTAGGTTGGCTCTGTCCGAAGCTACCAAAATCAGACTTCCAGCACTTTATATCTCACTAATTAATCCCGCTTGTATAATCTGTACAAAGACATGAATGTTAAAGAGCTATGTAGTGGTGTTATGGGGGTTATGTGCCGGACTATTTCTGGAGTCTCATGAGCGTATTTCCCAAAATGTCTAATTATTCCTGTCACACTAAAAACTCTTAGCTAGCACAAGTACACCAGCTTTCAGTTATGAACCAAAATATTGATTCATAATGAACAGATAGACATTGTGTTTGTGTATATGTCTATCAATTGACTGTAGTTCTGGCATTTAGCTGTATTTCTTTTAAAACAACCAGCAGTTAGACATGTTTTTAAAGTCGTTCTATTTTTTCTCTGTAATTTGGTCCAATATTTTCAGCTCAGACTCCCATTGTGTGACATAAATTGACAATGTCGTGCCTCTGGTTAAAGTGGAAAAAATTCATATGCTCTCCGGTATATAAAAGTGAATGCAGTCTGCCCAGTAGCTGACGCGGTCCAGGTCATAAACCAGCAACCACCGTGTCGACAACAGATCCTGCTTGGATGGATGACCTCTGAAACGGACAGAAAAAACCCACAAAACACTGGTGCATATGTAGTTGGTCTCCGCTTTATCAAGAGGTTATCACACATTTACTGACAGAATGGTATCATTAGAGAGTAAGTGGAAGTGAGGACATGAATAATCATTGACCATGTGACTAGTAGTCAGTGAAGTCCAGTTGATCATTAACTGTGTGTCCAGTTCATTAACCTTCAATAGAAAGGTGTTTGTTTTATGTTTTCATATTGTATTTATTTTTTACTGTTTGTGGAGGATGTCATGCTGTAATTGACGGGCATTTGCCTAAAGCCTTGATTTCATTTGCTGAAGACCAAAATGTACTGAAATGACAATGGCTGAAAGTGTGTTTGCTTGCTGATATTGGTCTCCTACAGCCTCCAGGTGGTGTGTGTGTCAGGAAGTCGCTCGTCAGGCCGTCAGTGATAGATGATGCTGTTGGATGGATCTCTGTGTGTCGGTGTATTTTCCTCTGCAGCCCTGTGACGCTCTCTACCTCAGGTATTGAACATGTGTAGAGCTCTGCCCGTCCTTGTTCCTCCATCAGAGCAGCGGCCATGTTGGAGCCGTGTGACTTGAGAAATAAACTACGAAGTCTTAGAGATGATCTACTGCCCAAAGCTGTGCTCTTTAATGACGCGCTTGCTGCTCAGAACCAAAAATGCCTTTTTTGAAAGTAACTTCAACAGCGTTTACATCTTTTCTCCCCCTAAATATATATTTTTATTATGATCAAATCACATTTGTTGCCTTTCAATTCAATCTATTTTAATGGCATGCATGACTGTTTATTATAGCAAATATTTTTTTTCTTTTCCATCATAGTACTTCCCTTATGTTATGTTTATAGCATTTTATTGTGAATTTACTATTGTTATTTTGCCTCACATCTAATCAAACCACTGGCTTTATTCAGAATATCTGTATATGTGTGTGCGTTTTGTTTTTGCCACAGTTACAGATAAATTTTTAGTTTTTTAAAGCTGTGCTGCAAGAAATGCATCTTTGCTTCTTTCATCCTATTTTAGCATATTATTTTCGTCTTAATTTCTGTTCATGTATTGCTTCTGTTTTATGAGTTATACCCAAAAATGTTTTCTACTAAAATATGACTTTTCTTGTCCTTCCTATCTGGTGCAGGATGTGTGTTATATGCAATGTAATATTATGTAAACACAATCAGATTTCAGCATTTTCAAGACAGTAAAAAACAAGATGTTTACGTTTTCTGTGACTTTCTCCTGATTTATTGTTCCCTGTCTGTGGCTGGTGCAGCGTCTCATCACTGAGCTCATACAGGAGCAATAAGATCATTGATCAGCAGCTATAAACAGACAAACAGCCCAGAACACTGCAGTCGACGCGGTGTCGGCCGAGGACAAGTGCAGTAAAACTGAACACGATGCAAAGTTCGTTTATTGTCGTTCTACAACACAGGGTTTCACAACGAAACACTAGTCGTACTCATTTTATGCTACACAAGAAAACAGCTGTTTTATGGTGGAGTACGGAGGAGGAGTTGAGGAGTCTCACAGTCTGAACACATCCTGAACATTTATCTTGCTCTTCCTCTCAGTCTTTCACCAATGAATGAGCTGCTTCTGTTTGACCTCTTGACCCACATTTGGCTAATTAACAGACTTTTGTTCCCAGAGTATAAGCTCTGGTAGAGGACCCTTCCCATGCTACAGTATGTCCAATCCTCTCCCATTCACATCCCATTACTGGAGTCATGGTTGTTTTATGAATCTCCCAGATTATTAAAGACTCCATAAATTACTAGAATACATTATATGAGAAAATGACTCCTTGTTGCAGAAGGAACATAAAGAGGAAACATGGGTTATAAACTTGTCAGTGAATCCATTGCATGGATAGTATCTATGTAAATTTCTTTAACTTTTTAGGGACAAAACAAATTCAGTCCAAACATTCTACTAATGTTCTGAAATAACATTTTAGTGATGAAAGGAGTTAGCACATTGACTGTGAATAGATGTAAAAACACTGATAGGAGCATTATAAGGATATGTATGAGGGGTGGAAGTAAAACATGGAGCTGTAAACACTGATGTGATGAAAAATGGAGTGATAAATTATCAAGTGATTTGATTCATTGACAGCTGATTTGGTCTGCTCATCAATCTGCACAAAGGGGGGGGTTTCTTTTGGTTTTCAGAGGGCCGAAGTAACAACACGTCCACCTTAAGGCTACTTTCCTGAAATGATAAATGGCAATTTTGTGTTTTGAATGATGAGTGATGAATATAAGATGGTGGAAATGATGAAATATGGCTGTTTTCATCATATTACAACTGTCTCAGTCAAATCAGGCTTAAAATAATAAATCAGTTGAAAATGTATCACTCCATCTTTACCATCACCTCCATATTTATCAGTTACTTTCTGTCACCTCCGCTCATGGATATGACACCATAGTGTGTTATAGTGTGTTGTAACACTAGAGGCCGCCATTTCGTCCCGATGCTGACTGGCTGCTACTTCCGGTACTCCTGTCAGCTGAATCAGAGAGGAAACAGTGGTAAAGAGGTCTCACTCTACTCTGAGTTCAGGATACTAAAAACATCAATCTGAATTGGCTGTACGTGTCGCAGGTTAAACTCCGTGACGGTGAGGCTTTGTGGCGCGTGGCCTCCTGCTGCAGGTAAAAGTCCCACAACCTGAAATCACTGGTATTAACTTACTATATTTGTGGGGAGTGTGTTTTCATTTCATTAAGTCAGGTAGTTATGGATATGCTATCATTTCATATTCACTGTGGCTAAAACAGTGTACACCAGAAATGTAGTCCAACAAACAAAGAGCACGTAATGCCCGCTGCAGTTCATTAGTTATTAATTCATAAATGAAAATAGTATGTATGCGGTTCTGCCGACGAGCTGAACAGGATTTATCCATGCTCCTCGCGTCGTTCGGAAGGTAGATCACTTACACACACCGAGTGAGCCACCGTGTCATTAGACGACCTTTGCAAACATCCAGCAGTCATACATTCGCTGTTGGCATATGGAGGGATCCCGTCCAGCGGTACCGGCCCGCTGTCATCCCCAGAACCGTCCAGCGGGTTTCAACAGCGCCGACTTCAGTTTAACGACTAAGACCCCAGACACCTACGTATAGGAAGCGCGAAAACGGCAAGAAACCAATTAAAAAACCCCACCGCGACCAGGTGTTTATCGCGCTTCATCGCTCGTTAACGGCGCTCTGACAGCGCAGCATTACGGCCAGCAGTCCGGTGGTAAACTCAGGTATGTCCGCGACCGCCGCGCGGGACACCGTCGTTAAAAAGAAGCACGTTCGTTTCGCCAGCATGGAGGACGACGACGACAACGACGACCAGGAGGAGGACACCCTGTTTGACAAGAGGAAGGACACCGGGAGAGGGCTGAAGAGCGCGCTGAAGGCGGTGAAGAGGACCACCAAACCGCTCTGCGACGACCGGGTGGAGGTGGTCGGCGGGAGACGGGGCGGACACGGAGCGTGCGGCCGCTGGATGGTCACCCTGGCGCTCTGTGCATCTTTCCTGGGCTTGGTAGGTAGCCTACATTAGGAGGGCATGCTGAAGCCTGGATGCTTATAGAGAAAGTGTATCTCCATGTACATTTACATTTACATTTACAGTGTGTTTCTAGGTATTAATGCCACTGAGGACAACCAGATAGCCTTAACTAGCTTAGGATATCCAGCTAACACATTCTAGTGCTAACAGGCAGCTAGCAGAGCAAACACCTGTTCAAGGACTGACTTTATATCTGGGCTGTTTGAGGAAAGCACGCAGAAAATAATGACTTTTAGTCACATGCGCTTTAGTGGCACAACCAGTGTGTGCAAACCCTCAGTTATACTGGTGCTGTCTGTTTTACACCTCAGTTATTTCACCTATTTCTGATTCTGGTCTCACTGCGTCATCCTGACCAATCACCTGCAGCAAGAAGCTGATCTTTGATGATCTTTATAAATAATAATAAAAATAAAAAGGCTGGTCAGTGATCTTTATAAATAATAAAAATAAAAAGGCTGGTCAGTGATCTTTATAAATAATAAAAATAAAAAATAAAAGACTGGTCAGTGATCTTTATAAATAATAGAAAATTAAAAGCTGGTCAGTGATCTTTATAAATAATAAAATAAAAATTAAAAGGCTGATCAGTGATCCTTATAAATAATAAAAATAAAAAGGCTGGTCAGTGATCTTTATAAATAATAAAAATTAAAATTAAAAGGCTGGTCAGTGATCCTTATAAATAATAAAAATAAAATTAGGCGGCAGGATCCTTATAAATAATAAAAAAAAACGGCAGAATCTTTATAAAAATAAAAAATAAAAGACTGGTCAGTGATCTTTATAAATAATAATAAAAATTAAAAGGCTGGTCAGTGATCTTTATAAATAATAATAAAAATTAAAAGGCTGGTCAGTGATCTTTATAAATAATAAAGAATAAAAGGCTGGTCAGTGATCTTTATAAATAATAAAAATAAAAATTAAAGGCGGCAGTGATCCTTATAAATAATAAAATTACGCAGACCTATAAATAATAAAAACGCACTTATAAAAAACGCAGACCTTATAAATAATAATAAAAATAAACTGCAGTACTTTATAAATAATAAAAATTAAACGCAGATCTTTATAAATAATAATAAAAATTAAAGCGGCAGATCTTTATAAATAATAAAGAAAAAAGCGCATATCTTTATAAATAATAAAAAAAAAACTGCATACCTATAAATAATAAAAATAAAAAACTGCAGTGATCCTTATAAATAATAAAAAAAAGCTGCAATCTTTATAAATAATAAAAATAAAAATTAAAGCGCTACCTATAAAAATAAAAAAAAAAAGCGCATACCTAAAATAATAAAAAAAAAACGCGACTTATAAATAATAAAAAATAAAAGACTGGTCAGTGATCTTTATAAATAATAATAAAAATTAAAAGGCTGGTCAGTGATCTTTATAAATAATAATAAAAATTAAAAGGCTGGTCAGTGATCTTTATAAATAATAAAGAAAAAAGGCGGCAGTGATCTTTATAAATAATAAAAATAAAAATTAAAAGGCTGGCAGTGACCTTATAAATAATAAAAATAAAAATTAAAGGCTGGCAGGACCTATAAATAATAAAAAGCTGGCAGGACTTTATAAATAAAAAAATAAAAATTAAAGCTGGCAGACCTATAAATAATAAAAATAAAAATTAAAGCTGGCAGGACCTTATAAATAATAAAAATAAAAATTAAAAGCGCAGTGACCTATAAATAAAAAAAAAAAAGACTGCAGACTTTATAAATAATAAAAAATAAAAGACTGGCAGTGACTTTATAAATAATAATAAAAATTAAAAGGCTGGTCAGTGATCTTTATAAATAATAATAAAAATTAAAAGGCTGGTCAGTGATCTTTATAAATAATAAAGAATAAAAGGCTGGTCAGTGATCTTTATAAATAATAAAAATAAAAATTAAAAGGCTGGTCAGTGATCTTTATAAATAATAATAAAAATTAAAAGGCTGGTCAGTGATCTTTATAAATAATAATAAAAATTAAAAGGCTGGTCAGTGATCTTTATAAATAATAAAAAATAAAAGACTGGTCAGTGATCTTTATAAATAATAAAAATAAAAATTAAAAGGCTGGTCAGTGATCCTTATAAATAATAAAAATAAAAATTAAAAGGCTGGTCAGTGATCCTTATAAATAATAAAAATAAAAAGGCTGGTCAGTGATCCTTATAAATAATAAAAAAAAAAAGACTGGTCAGTGATCTTTATAAATAATAAAAATTAAAGGCTGGTCAGTGATCTTTATAAATAATAAAGAATAAAGGCTGGTCAGTGATCTTTATAAATAATAAAAATAAAAATAAAACTCAGTGATCCTTATAAATAATAAAAATAAAAAAAAGCCAGGACCTATAAAAAAAAAAAAAAACGCAGGACCAAAAAATAAAAAAAAATGGTCAGTGATCTTTATAAATAATAAAAAATAAAAGACTGGTCAGTGATCTTTATAAATAATAATAAAAATTAAAAGGCTGGTCAGTGATCTTTATAAATAATAATAAAAATTAAAAGGCTGGTCAGTGATCTTTATAAATAATAATAAAAATTAAAAGGCTGGTCAGTGATCTTTATAAATAATAAAGAATAAAAGGCTGGTCAGTGACCCTTATAAATAATAAAAATAAAAGGCTGATCAGTGATCTTTATAAATAATAAAAAATAAAAGACTGGTCAGTGATCTTTATAAATAATAATAAAAATTAAAAGGCTGGTCAGTGATCTTTATAAATAATAATAATAAAAGGCTGGTATGTGAACTTTATAAATAATAAAAATTAAAAGGCTGGTCAGTGATCCTTATAAAAAATAGAAAATAAAAGGGGCAGTGATCTTTATAAATAATAAAAAATAAAAGCCAACTTATAAATAATAATAAAAAAAAATGTCTGGTCAGTGATCTTTATAAATAATAAATAATAAAAAAGCTGGTCAGTGATCTTTATAAATAATGAAAAGGCTGGTCAGTGATTTTTAGAAATAGTAAAAAATAAAAAAGCTGGTCAGTGATCTTTATAAATAATAAAATATAAAAAGCCTGGTAAATGATCTTTGTAAATAATAAAATATAAAAAGCATGTCAGTTTTTTTGTAAGTAATAAAACATATAGCGTATTTTCCAGACTATAAGGCGCACTTAAAATCCTTTAATTTTCTCAAAAGTCGACAGTGCGCCTTATAATACGGTGTGGCTTATATATGTATTTTGGTTGTGCTTACTGACCTCCTCGTACCAATTTTATGTGGTACAGGGCGCTCAAAAATCTGTCGAAATGTTTTATTATGAGTTTGGTAAGCTTCGAAGCTGCACTGCTGGATGGATTGTAGGAGCATTACGGTAACAGTAGTCAGGCGCCTGGCGGAACAATACTACTAACAGTAGTCAGGCGCCTGGCGGAGTAATACTAGTGACACTAGTCAGGCGCCTGGCGGAGTAATACTGACAGTAGTCAGGCGTCAGGCGGAGTAATACTAGTGACACTAGTCAGGGCCTGGCGGAGTAATACTACTGACACTAGTCAGGCGCCTGGCGGAGTAATACTACTGACAGTAGTCAGGTGCCTGGCGGAGTAGTACTACTGTTACTGTGCTTTGACAGACAGGCACCGTAACATTATCATGTGTGTATAAGGAGCTAAAATGGCAGCTGTGAAGAGACATGCTGATGAAGCAGATTTCAAGCTTAAGGCTATCAGTCAGCAGCAGAACATGGGAATAGAGCAGCGTCGAGAGAATTTAATATTAATGAATCAATGGTACGAAGTGGAGGAAGCCAGAAGATGAGCTGCACCACGTAAAGAAGACCAGACAGAGTTTCAGAGGGAACAAAGAACAGTGGGTTATTCAGCAGAGAGCAGCAGGTAGAAGCGTCTCTAAGTGTCTATTCCACTCAAGGTAGCAGCGGTAGCGCTGGACATGAAAATCAGCCACTTTCCAGGAGGTCCTTCTTGATGCTTTCATTTTATGAAAAGGCCTAATCTCTCCATACACACAAAAACTACCATCTCGCAGCAACTGCCAAAGGATTATGAAGAAAAGATAGCCATTTTCCACACCTACTGCAAGGACAAGATCACTCAGTGAGTGGCTGAGAGAAATCAAGAGACCAAACGGCTTTTTCCACAACTCTCCGTCCCTATTGATCTGCAACTCCATGCTGCCCATCTCACCGACGCTGTCACAGTGAAAGTGAAGAAAACTACTTCAGAGCTTTCCGTCATGCGTCTTATAATCCGGTGCGCCTTATGGTCCGGAAAATACAGTAAAAGCATGTCAGTGATCTTTACAAATGATAAAACTTACAAAAGCATGTCAGTGATCTTTATAAATGAGCTACCTAAGAGTCCAGCTATCAGTGATCTGTTTCATTCTGGAAAGTCAAACCCAACATGGCTCAGTTCAAAACGTAACTCCTCATCTCTCCGACATGGTTTGGACATCAGATGATTTGCCACCACTACACTTCATAGTGATGTTTGTTCAAACAGAGAGAGACTGAAGTCTCATCTGTCACTAAATTTAAGTTAATGCCTCTGACTGCAGTAAATACAGAAAAATAAAATGTATTAATCTTCTTATTGATATACATTAATGATTAATCTAAAAATCAACAGAGAAAAAGCAAACAGAGAAGCGTAGCTTTGTATAGTATATCATCTTTTGGGGGGTCTCTAGTCCTTTCTTGCCTCCTAAACATGCTCCAAATTTCAAATAACTTCAGCTAAAAGCTAAAACATCATAAAGCAGCATGCTTTATGATACCTAAAGGTTTTGATATGCAGGAAGCATGAGCCCAGTGTGCTGAAGGGAATGCTGCAGTGTCCTGAACAGACAGGATTTACATGATGCTGCAGAACTTGCTCTTCTACCACGTTATCTGCATCAGATTACTGAAAGCCATCAGCATACACCTGTGTGTCTGCTGAAGCGTTTCTTCCTCCATCTACACAGGGAAAAGTAAAGTACAGAGAGGCTTTGTTATCTCAGCCACACCCTGACCCTGGTTCACCTTCATCCACGTCCAAACATGGAAACAGAGAACGTGACTGTGGCCTTCTGAGAAACAGTGGGACGATTGTTAAATCAACAGTTTTAACCTTAAAATACATTAGCATTATATGAAACTGGCAGTCTTTGTCTTTTACATAAAAAGTACAACATTAAACATTATTACAGTGAAGTAAAAATACATTTTCAGCAGTATAAAACATAAAGAGTAAAAGTCAGAGTTCATTCTCAGTGTGAGGGAGCAGTCAACATCCCCCTCAGTTAGATGGTAAAAGACAAACGTGAAGTTCAAGAAATCAGACTAATACAGGAAGGTGAGGTTTGTAGGTTGAGCTCTATGTTGAACTCCTCTAGGAAGTCTCTCTTTGACAGGCCTCCAGCTGAGTCCAGTTAGCCTGTTAGGCTGAACCAAGTACCAGGGAGGAGAGGGGGAGTGGTGGAGAGGAGTTACTTCCTTAACGTGGCTTTGGTTTGACATTTATTCCATTTATCATGCATGTTATTTGATCTGTATTACATAATATTCATTTGTATGTTGTCCATTAAGGTGTATAGATATTAAGGCTGAGGTGATTTTTGTAACTTGTCGGCAGGTAGAACTGGGGCAAATGGGGTTAAAAGTTATTTTTAAAAAACAATAACTGAATCCTGACAGTTGTGCATGAGACAGGTAATCCTCCCATGTCCTCCCATGTCCTCTAATGTCCTCCTATGTCGTCTAATGACCCCCAATGTCCTCCTATGTCCTCTAATGTCGTCTAATGCCCTCCGATGTCCTCCGGTGTCCTCCAATGTCCTCCGGTGCTCCTGATGGTGTCTGCAAGATTTCACAGACTGGAGGAAAACAACCAATCTGAGCTGATCTGGAGTCTGCCGTCGCTGATCAGCTGTCAATCACTCTGAACTCTGGTCAGTCCAACAAGGCAGCGCTGATCAATTATGGATCAATATTCTGTTACTGTGATGACTATTAATGCCTTTAGCTGTAAAATGAGAACGTTTGTGACCCGGCAGCCATGTTGAGATCAGCTGAGGAAACACCAAGCTCCGCCCACCAGCCGGAGGAAACTTCCTCATTTTACAACTAAACAGTAACTACAAGATGTTTGTGACAACATCTAGAAACAGTCATCACAGTAACAGAATATTGATTCATATTTGATCAGCGCTGCCTAGTTTGACTTTGATCAGAGTTTGTGAGTGATTGGCAGCTGCCTCCATTGAATGAGCAGCCAATAGGAACGCTCTCTGTCTGAAATGTCCTGTGATTGGCCAAAGTCTCCTATTATGGGCTAGATAATCTAAATCCTGAAAACAGCCACGAGGAGGTGCAGAAGTCTAGTTTTCTCTCAGAGCACTTGAATTACAACATGCTGAAAGGTTATTATGGGATTTTTGCCAAAAGACAGAGTGCTGTAGCCAGAAGGCATGTTGCATTCAGCGTGCATTTAACATGTACAACAGTCTCCTGAGGTAGATACTGTATTTGTTGTACCCTGCAGAAAACTGGTCCTGCACAGTAACTTTCCTCTCTCATTGTACGTCCTGCCGACTTCTTGTTTTTCTAGGGGATGAGTATCTCTATTCTTGGCCCCACATTCGAGGACCTGGCTGTGAATGTAAAGAAGAACATTAGCAATATCTCGTACATCTTCGTCGGGCGCTCGGCGGGCTACATCGGTGGTTCCCTGCTGGGAGGCATTCTCTTTGACTGCATGAACCCCCATCTCCTGCTAGGTAACCCCTCATCCTCATCACTGTCAGGACTTTTTATGACATACCATACTATTACATTTTATTTGACATTTTTATGGCTGGTTAGAACTCAAAGTGAGGTCTTAAAATATGTATCTTCTAAGTTTCTTGTGACTCTTCATACATACTCTGCTAAAGTAGGACACATTTGTCTGTGATCTATCTTGCCTTTCAGGGTTTTCTATGCTGGTCACATCAGTTGGGATGTGTGCTATCCCTTTCTGTAAGCAGGCTCTGCTGCTTACTGGGCTCATGTCCAGCATTGGGATGTCTATGGGTTTTCTGGATACAGGTAAGTCAACACTTCAGTACTTGAGCAAACAGTACGAGGTTTGTTTACCTGGAGAGAAAACGTGTAGCTACTGGTACTATTAGACTATGTAAGGAAGATGTCTATATGGAGCCTAACAGGTATCAAAGGTATTAATAATTGATTCCCTTCATTTACTTAAAGATCCTCCACACACAGTACATCCTCGCAGGCTTTTGTTTGGACTTATTTTGGCTGATTAGAGCTGTTTTCAACTTGGGACTTGTTTAATTGATGTTCTCAACTTTCCCATTAGCTTTTTTGAACTTGTTTAGGGCGGGACATGTTGCTCCTTTAGGATTTTTAATAAAACGTTTTCACAACAGACGTTGTGACTTGTCATAGCAGGAAAACCATGGGTGTAACTGCTAACATCACTCACTGTCATGGCTTACTGTGACACTGGATGGAACTGAGCCATCATTCATGTTTTCCTGCTATGACGAGTCAAAATGTCTGTTACTATCGATATACAGTATATATCTGTTTATGTGGCTGGCTCAGGAGGAGCACTGCTCATTGATCCCAACTTTGGCAGTGGTCAGCGGTGGTACTACAACTTTTGTGTCCGAACGTGATGCCGATGGGCCTACATTGAGAGAGTCTGAAACTTTTTTTTTTTTTTTTTTTTTTGAGGTAAACCAACTCCGCAGTACGGACATTAATAACCCTTTTTTAAATCATTAGGTCAACAGCTGAATCCACAGTTATTTCCTTCCACCATTCATGTGAATGAGACCCAGACCGTGACAGTGCCACAAGTCTGTCGGGCCATTTTGGCTTCCTGCGTCACTGAGCAACTTTCACAGTGATGAACGTGGCCCCGCCTCCAACGCTCTGTCCGGTTCTCTTTATACATCCATGGGCTGGCTGGTAGTGGTCAGGACCAGTCAAGGATCAATTAGCTCAGAGACCAGAGGCCTGTACTACGAAGACAGCTCAACATACCCAGGGTATCTTCTCGTTGTCTGGCTTCACTAACCCTAACAAACCAGATCCCACTAATCCGTCCGATGAAGGTTGTTAACAACAAAGGAAGAGCCAAATATATTAGACAAATACGAAGAAGTTAATCACATAATCCAGACTGAAAGTTGAAGCTGTAAAATGCAGGAAGGACAGCTGGCAACAGAAAAATGACCAAGTGTGTAAATTAACAGACTCAGACATAATTTAATGGGACAGTCAAAAGTCAGATATAGTCTTCAAGACGGGCAGTGATGTATAAATAGCTTTCAGAAGTGTAATGATGAATGGATTACATTTCATTACGCATTTTAGCAATAATGTGGTGTGTATGACTATTTCAAACCTTTATCAGCTGCGTCCCCGACTCCGGTGGTGTGAAACTGACTTGAGAGCAAGTTAAAAAAAAAAAAAAAAATTATATATATATATATATATATATATATATATATATATATATATATATATATATATATATATATATATATATATATATATATATATATATATATATATATATATATATATATATATATATATATATATATATATATATATAAAGATAATTCAAAGTGGTAAACACATACAACATATAGCCAGCTGTCCTCCCATATGATCTACGCACTGGTCTCTGGTTGGTCAGTAGATGGTGCTTTTAAACAATTTCATCTCTTATTTTGAGCATAACGTGCTCCAGAGCAGGTCAGCTGTTCAGCTTCAGTTATCATGGTGATCCACCCTGATAAGAAGTGATCCACCTTCGTAGGACTGAAAACCCTGAAGGGTTAACCCTGAAGTTACCCCACTACCCTCAAATCTTGCGTCATAGTACAGGCCCAGGTGTGTCAGCTGCTGAACAGCAGCAATCCAGTAAAGGATGGAAACACTTTGGGTTTCACACAAAGCAGAGCTAGACATCACGGCTAAAGCTGCACGCTAACTCTGTCGTGGACAGGAAATGTTATCGAATGGTGGTTATGTACAACTGTAGAGCGGCATATACTGACATTGATGTTAAATCCATTCAAACGGCCCCGATGGAGCTGACCATGGATGGATAAAGAGAACGGAGCTGACGGAGAGCTAGAGACCACCTTGGAGAAGTTAGAGGAAGTAGACACCTGGGACTACGTCTGATCTTCAAAATAAGGTGTTAACAAAGGGAACTGAACATACCAAATACATCTATGGAAATGAGATTGATTGGATTATATTCACGAGGAAACATTACATGTCCGTTATGAATTACAGTAAAATACCACTAATTTGTGAGGAAATTATTCTTTGAATTTTGGGTTGCTGGAAAAAAAAAAATTGTAATAAATAATTCCTGACAATTATCCTGATAGATTTGACTACAGGACATCTCTGTCTATATACATGCTGAAAATCAACATTTTGCTGTATTAATTTAGAGATTTTGAAAGTCAGAGTCCCTAGAAGTGTATGATCCCACTTTTCCCATGGTCAAGGGTTAAAAAAGTGAACATGAATTGCAATATCGAGTCAAAATACTTGAAGAAGAAAAAGGGGGACCACAAAAGCATCAGAGGTCCCCTTTAAACCCATTTTATGAGATGAGTTGTATCCATCTATTGTTACTTTGAGGGCATCAGTTTTTCATTAATGTGCAGTTGTGCACACATTAAAAACCTGCTGAGATCTGTAGTTTTATAATTTAGTGAATAGCAGCACTTTGGTCATCTGTGGTTCTTTTTGCTCTACTTAAATACAGTTTGACCTTTGACTGTGAATATCTGTAATGTTTTTATCTATCAAAGTGTTTTGCACCGTGTGCATCCATGAAAACATGAGTCTTTCAGAAAGAAGAAAAACGTAACAGGATTAGGAAATGTGATTGTGTCATGTGTCACTGCAGGACATCATGCAGAGGCTCACACAGTGTCAACAGGATAAATGATGGTTTATTCTCCTCTCCGTCAGGTGGTAACGTCCTCATACTGAACACATGGGGCGAGCAGGCGGGTCCTCACATGCAGGCTCTGCACTTCAGCTTCGCAGCGGGGGCTTTTGTGTCTCCGATCATCGCCAAGCTGCTGTTTGGGCCCGACGGCAACGGCAGCGCAGGAATCCTCCCGACCAACTCGACGCCTGCTGTCACCACAGAGCACATCACCAAAGCCCCCGACGCTCACACTGTCATCCGCTACGTCCACAGCGGGAGCAGCACCCTCAAATCTATGTGGGCCTACATTGTGATCGGCTCCTTCGTCTGTCTCATCTCCTTCCTCTTCTTCATCCTCCTCTGTCGCAGCAGCGCGTCACGTGACAAAGCCCGTGCAGCTTCAGGAAAGCCCCTGGTGGCCAAACACCACGTAGCTCTTGTTGTGCTGCTCTTCTTCTTCTTCTTCGCCTACGTAGGTGCTGAGGTAGCATACGGCTCCTTCATCTTCACCTTCGCCAAGGACTACGCCCACATGCCTCAGTCCCAGGCTGCTGGACTGAACTCGCTGTTCTGGGCGACGTTCGCCGCCTGCAGGGGGTTGGCCATCTTCTTTGCGGCGTGCATGTACCCGGGCACCATGATCCTGCTCAGCCTGGTGGGCTCCACGGTGTCCTCTCTGCTCCTCTGCCTCTTCAGCAGGGAGAACGTGGCCCTGTGGGTTTGCACTGGTCTGTACGGCGCCTCCATGGCCACCACCTTCCCCAGCGGCATCTCCTGGGTGGAGCAGTACACCACAGTGACGAGCCACATGGCGGCAGCCTTCGTGGTGGGGGCAGCGCTCGGCGAGATGGTACTGCCCGCTCTGGTAGGCTTCCTGCTAGGGAACTTCCCAGACCAGCCTCTGCTCATGTACCTGTCGCTCATCACCGCCACCTTCACCTCCATCCTCTTTCCGGTCATGTACAAGCTGGCCTCAGCCCCCAGTGGCCAGAGCAGGAAACCCCGTGTCCGGGGCCGACCCGACGCGGACGACAGCGAATACCGCCAGGCGCTGCTGGACTCAGGAGCCAATGACGAGGAGGAGGAAGAGGAGGAGGAGCAGGACAATGGGGCCGACCAGTGGAACGATGCAGACTTTGAGGTCATTGAAATGGACGACACAGCAAGTCTCAGTTCACCCAGCAAGGCTTCCTCTTCTCCTGACGTCATTGGGAGCTCCGCTGCCTCCACCGGCCCGGTGACGGAGGCAGGAGCCTCTTTCTCAGACACCATCTCCCTGGTAGGAGAGAGCAAACTACTGCTCTCTCTGGACCGAGAGAAGAGAGACTGAGATAGGAGCTGTTTACCTCTCAGTCATGCCTCTACATGTCTGCGCTCATTTGTCGTCCAGCAGCTGAATACTCCATTATTTAAGAATGCAGTGAATGCAGCACTGACTGCTGACCGAAACCTGTGCATCTTATAAACCATCCATACACACTGAAAGTTCGGGGTGTTGCACAGACTCATCAGCATCTTTGAAAGCTTTTGGAGCCTCCTTCAGATGTTGAACTGCACTGCAGCGCTACAGATTGTTTTAAATTATAGAATATGTCATTGAGTCTCTACAAGGACTCTGTGTCGGCCTGCTGCCCTTCACAGTGGGGTCAAAGGTCAGAGTGAGCTGTGGAGCAGGTCCCAGGGCTGGTAGAATTCAGTGCCTTGCTCGAGGACACATGGGGTCTGTACTACGAAGCAGGATTTGAGGTTAGTGAGGTAACTTCAGGGTTAAACCTTCAGGCTTTTCCGTCCCACGAAGGTGGATCACTTCTTATCAGAGTAGATCGCCATGGTGACTTACGCTGAACAGCTAACCTGCTCTGATACAGGTTATGTTCCAGATAAGAGATCAACTCGTATGAAAGCACCGCCTACTGACCAATCAGAGCTTGGTGTGCAGATCATATGATAATATTACACAAATATGAAGAAGTTAGTCATAATGCTAAAAGCAACACTGTTTCAAACTGAGCACAGATGGAGCTGGAGTCATACACGCCACATTACTGCTGAAGGACATAATAAAATGTAGTCCATTCATCCATTACTCTATTTATACATCACTGCCCCGTCTAGAAGACTAGATCTGACTTTTGACTGTTGTTGTTCTCCTTTCGGCTGCTCCCCTCAGGGGTCGCCACAGCCAATCATCATAGGGACTATTCCATTAAATCAATAAGTCTGTTCATTTACACTCTGACATATTAGCAATTTTTCTCTGTTGCCAGCTGTCTTTACAGCATTTTACTGCCTCGACTTTGTTACTTTAGTCTGGATTATGTGTTTAACTTCATATCTGTCTATTTCACTCTTCCTTTGTAAAATGTGCTGCTCTGCTTGTCTGCAAATCTGTGGACTTGTGATTGGTCACATGCTGTAAACCCCGCCCCTTTGTGAACACTTATAACCAGACAGAGAAACCCGTTCGTCAGGGTTAGTGAAGCCAGAAAACGAGAAGATACCCTGGATATGTTGACCTGGCTTCGTAGTACAGGCCTCTGAGCAGAGTGGATGAGATGAACCAGGGACACTCGCTCTCTTCTTCATCATCATCATCAGGCCACCCTGCTGCAAAAACACTCGTTTAACATGTACATTCATGTTGTGCTATTGCAGTACAACATGTGTGATGATAGCTGTGAGATTTGAATGAAGTTGTTGCACTGTGGTAAAGATTTCTTTTCCTTCTCTGTTTGGTGGTGTTCAGTAATGTGCTGTGGCTCGTCCATCTCTAAATCACGTGGTCCCTGTGATTTATTCAGTTTAAAAAAAAAAAAACCCAAAACAATCATTGACAGAAAGCATTTTAATACATTGACTTTTTATTATATCAATCTCAAACCTCCACCCACAGCAATGTCCATTAAAAACAAACAAAACACCTCCTTCATGACTTTTTTTTTTTTTTTTTTTTACATTTCTACAAATACACAGGTCCTGTGTACAGCTGTATGGAGAGTTGAAGATTGGATCTTGACATGATTTTTTTTTTCTTTTCAACACAGAAAATTGGAAACATACACAAAACCATATATGCACAAGGAAACGATAGACTCTTCATGACATAAATTATCAAAACACAGTATTGCAACAGTCCCAGATTTTTTAGTAAAACTGAAGTATTTTCCAGTTGCCACTCTGTAGATAGAGTCAAGTGTCAAATCTGCCAAAGTGAACATCAATACAATCAAGGTGAAAAGAAACATGAGAAATGGCATCCTTCAACAGATTTGATTGCATTCATGGCCGGAGCTTTAGTTTTTTTTTTTTTATAATGCTAATGCACAGTGAGATTATAGGTGGAGCTGTACAGGAACTATTTACAGAAAGACTGCAGTCCATATAAAAATGAAGAAAAGTCAATTAGTGGTTTGAACGTAGTTTGTCTTGAGATTTGTAAGGAGCTCCTTAAAAAACGATGACTTCAAACTGCTACAGCGCATACAAGATACAACAAGTCACCCTTGATTGGACTGCTCTCTGGCCCATGACTGTCGCCGTGTCACCAGCTTCACTCAGCCCATAGCAGCTAATGGAGACGGCAGCAAACAAGCATGAGGACACACAGCGCCCCCCACAGGACGCTCCAACCAGACGGTCTGAGAAACACTAACAGCTACAAGACAGAGTGAAAACCCCGCAGGGTTCAATCCAAGCACCATTGAAACTATTACAACTGAGTGGACAATCAAACACTGAGATGGGGGGGGGGCAGCGATTAGCACCAAATCAGCGGGGCGCTCCGGGGTCCAGGAGCCAATCAGAACTGCTCCAGCAGCTGTCGGAGGTAGGGGGCCTTGGAGAGCTGTCTATTGACCCGGGACAGCTTGTAGAGGACGGGACAGTCCAGGGACACACAGGGCACCTGGCGCTCTGCACAGCCGCTACAGTTCCTACACATCTGGACACACAAACAGCAGCGAGTGAGCACGCAGACACCTCTTTATTTACACTGCAGAAAAGCAGAGTCTGCAAGATGTCGTATTTGATTAGCTATAACTAGGGCTGTCAATCAATTGAATAGCTTATCGTGATTAATCGCATATTTTTTATGTTTAAATGTACCTTAGAAGGAGATTTAAATATTTAATCTTCTTATCAACAAGGGTGGGCAAATATGCTGCTTTATGCATATATATATATATATATATATATATATATATATATATATATATATATATATATATATATATATATATATATATATATATATATATATATATATATATATATATATATATATATATATGCATATATATATATATGTTTGATATATATATGCATATATATATGCATATATATATATGCATATATAATCATAAAACATATATATATCAAATAAATGTATATATATGCATATATATATATATATGATATATATATCCATATATATATATATATGCATATATATATTATTATTATATATATAATTGGAAATCAATGACAGATATTGAAGAAGGTTTAGGTGATTATTTCAAGGTTATGGTACTTTTTGTGTTAAAAACCCACATTAGAGAAGTAATTCTTCATAGAGGGTGTGTTTGATCGTCGGACCGTGTGGAAGTAGGAACTGGTAGTGCCCATGTCTCACCTTCAGCAGCTGGTCCTGCTGACTCTCCCACTGTCTCATGTCCTGGTGGAGAGTGACGGCGACTCGCTGGGGCTCGGCGCGGCACCGCGAGCACACGCCCAGCTGGGTCAGCTCGTCACACACGGGGCAGTGAAGCGTGGTGAAGTACTGGGAGATGGTTCCCTTCCTCCCCGTCTCCTCTCCGCCCGCCGCCGAGGAGCAGGACGCCTTCTGGATCTGGAGGGGGGAGGAACCGCAAAGGACAGTCCATCACATGGACGTCTCACTGCTTTCTGTTCTGGGTTATCTAAAACCACAGCCTCATCACTGAACTTGGACCAAGCTGTAAAATGTGTTAACCAGGGTCATCCACATCATGGTGAGCTGTGCTCTGAGCGCTACCAGCAGATGGCGGTAGTGCTCCATCAGAGTGGAAGCCGACTACAGTATTGACACAAAGACTGAAGCAGGTTTGATGAGTCTCATTGGATCCTCAGCAGGAAGCACATGAGAGGTTTTCTCTTCATCCTTTGTTCTCTCTCCACTAAACACTGACTGAAAAGTCTGCTTTTATTTTGACAGACCAATACAATAATCTCTGACTGGTCAAACATACTGTGGATGGTTACTCAGGTTTGTCTGAATAGTGTTCTTCATTTCTACTGAAGGTTTATCTACGTTAGGAAGTTCATTATCATCATCATCGTTCTTCGCTTCTGTGGATCAAAACGCTGCTCATTTCCTGATGTAACATAGAAACTCCTCTCTGTCTCACCCTGGGAAGCTCCTGGTACCAGCTGAACACGTCCACTCCGATCAGCTGGAACATGCGGGCCAGCGGTGGCAGGATCTGCTTGGTGATGTAGTACGTGGCGTTGAGGCGGAGGCCGGGGTCCTGCAGTACCTCCATGGGCCGACGCACCAGCTGGATGAGGGGCACGCCGGGCATCCCGTACACGATCACGTAGGGCAACCGCTCGCCCACGCGGGGCTCCAGGCGGCGGTCGTACGCCATCATACGTCTGGAACGACAGCAACAAAACGTCTCATCAGAACCCTTCGCCCTGAGCTCTGAAGTGTTAAATACTGTACCACATCTTCAGGAATCAACCCTCCTGATAAACTTCCTGAACCTCATGAATGAGGCTCAGTATTTCCCTTTTACCCAGGCCTCTGAATTTTTTTTTTTTTTCACCCATTAAGAGCTGGGTTGCCTAGCAACAGACTCAGGTACTGTACATGCAGGCTGCTGCAGCCAGTAAGCACTGTGGGGAAGGAGTAATTGGATTCACACTGAGTACTGTAACTGTAGTTGGCGGCAAGCTCCCCTGCTCTCTGCTGCGTGCGTGCGTGCGTGCACACACACACACACACACACACACACACACACAGTCAGTCACATGCACAGTCACACTCTCTCTCTCACTCTTATCCAGGTGAAACTAAGGACTTTCTCAGTGTTTTGCTGTGGTGTTTGTCTGCTTGTGGCTTTTCTGTAAAAGGCCGCTGACAGTGTGTCTGTGTCTCACACACTCACACACCTGGTGAGCTCCAAGGCGGGCACGCAGGCTCCGGGCCGGTACGAGCCGCTGCCTCGGTACTCCTTGGCGAAAGTCAGGTCCTGCATGCTGGCCCGGCCGTCCAGGACCTTCACACACTGATGCTGCACAAACTGCTTCACCTGGCTGATGTCCCGAGACTCAAACAGCAGCTTGATGGAACGCTCCAGAATCTGGAGAACATGAAGAGAATGAATCCAGAGAAAAGCACAACAGAGATACGCCGACGCGAAATTAAGCAGGACCCATATGAAACAGAAGCGTTTAATAACCCCAGCAGCCATGTCTCAGGGCCCCTCAGCCTGATTGACACCTGTGAAGCAGTCCGAGCAAACGAGAGCGGGAAGGAAACTGGCATGGCTGTAATTGGTGGAGAGCACGGTGGAACGAGGGAGGGAGGAGGGGTGGTTGGTTTGCCTGTTACCTTGGAAACAGCGGGGCAGCCGTCACGGCGCACTGTCTCAATCCCTTTGGCGTCAAACACGGGTTCCTTTTGGTCAAGACTCTCGTACATGTAGCCCACGTAGCGCTTCTTAGTCTGCAGCACACAGGGCAGGTATACCTGGGAACACACACACACACACACACACACATCAATAACTACCTCTATAGGAGTCTGTCTTGTGTGTGTGTGTGTGTGTGTGTGTGTGTGTTGGGAAGCACTACCTTCTCAAACTTGAGCTTGACAGGCTTGGGGTTGGTTGCGGTCACTGCCTCTGCGATCTCGTTGCCGATCTTGAAGGCCTGCTCTTTGGTGGCTCCCTTCAGCAACACAAACATGCTGCAGAACACACAGAGACACAAAGCTCTTCATTCTACAGTCCAGCTACGCTGAGGGTCACTTCCTGTCACTTCCTGTCACTGCTCACACTCTCCAACAGCTGGGTGTCCTGCTGGCCACGAACCAACCTTTACTATCATCTCAAATAAAGGGTCTATCTCATTCACACACGTGGCTGCAGGCAACAGAAACGTTCTGGTTTCCACCAAACGTCTGATTGGTGGGCGACCGGCTCTACTACAGGGTTCTATCTTAATCAATACAGCCGTCTACACACACGGTGGAAGCACTTGTGCTTACATTACACTTCTCATGCATACAAGTCTGACCAAATAAGTGTCACCCTGACAATTCCTGAGTACTGACTGATAAATACAGGCCGAGCTTCTTTTTGGTTTCCCTACTTGAGTGATTCAGTTGAAGTGCAGAAGAGGGAAAACGTTTTAAAGTTCTTACAGCTGAACAGAAAGTCTCAGTCACTGCTCGGATGATGCTGCAGCCTTTTGGTTCTGAGGATTAATTAGAGCCGTCAAGCCAGTTAAAACAATAAAACATGTCGCGTCAAATGTCAGAGCATCATGAGAGCAGTACAGGTGCTACAGCAGCTCTCACAGCATCACAGGAACAGAGCTGCTCGCCACTGTTAACCCTGTGACCCCATCTGAACCCTCTGAACCCTTCTGAACCCCTCTGAGCCCTTCTGAACCCCTCTGAAACCCTCTGAACCCCTCTGAACCCCTGTGACCCCATCTGAACCCCTCTGAGCCCTTCTGAACCCCTCTGAACCCTTCTGAACCCTCTGAGCCCTTCTGAACCCCTCTGAGCCCTTCTGAACCCCTCTGACCCCATCTGAACCCTCTGAGCACTTCTGAACCCCTCTGAACCCTCTGAGCCCTTCTGAACCCCTCTGACGCCATCTGAACCCTCTGAGCCCTTCTGAACCCCTCTGAGCCCTTCTGAACCCCTCTGAACCCTTCTGAACCCTTCTCTGAACCCCTGTGACCCCATCTGAACCCCTCTGAGCCCTTCTGAAACCCTCTGAACCTATCTGAACCCTCTGAGCCCCTCTGAACCCTCTGAGCCCTTCTGAACCCCTCTGAACCCTCTGAGCCCCTCTGAACCCTCTGAGCCCTTCTGAACCCCCCTGAAACCCTCTGAACCCTCTGAGCCCCTCTGAACCCATCTGAGCCCTTCTGAACCCCTCTAAACCCATCTGAACCCTCTGAGCCCTTCTGAACCCCTCTGAAACCCTCTGAGCCCCTCTGAACCCTCTGAGTCCTTCTGAATCCCTCTGAACCCTCTAAAACTAGAAAAACCTAATGAATCCTTTGGTACCAACAAGGTCTTCCTAGCTTGCTAGAGTCAACGCTCCAAACTTACTCTACATTTTGGAAAAACTCTCATGTCCATGTTCAAAGGGGTCCGTTGACCTCTGACCTCCAGATGTGTGGATGTAAATGGGTTCTCTGGGTCTCCACCAGTCTCCCCTTTACAGACATGCCCACTTTATGATAGTCCCAGTCAGTCTGGATCAAGTCATAGTCAAGTCAACACTCTGACACACTGACAGCTGTTGTTGCCTGTTGGGCTGCAGTTTGTCATGTTCTGATTGGAGCAGATTGTTGATGCTAAAGTCAGAACCTGGGAGGGTTTCTGGACAATATCTGTCATTGATTAGTGTTGTTCATTTATTTCCAGTAATAACTGTGTGCATACAGTTGCATAAAGCAGCATATTTCAGTATTAAATACTTAACAATGCTCCCTTTAAGGTACATTTTGAACCGATAAAAAATGTGTGAATAATTGTGATTAAATATTTGAATCAATCAACATTTTGGCTCTCCCCCTGAGAAGAAGAAACCCCTCCAACACTCCGCTGTGTCTACTCAGAATGGTACCGGTACTCATTTCTTTCTTCACATTTGCAGATGGATCTTTATCTGACACTAAACGGTGTCCAAATTTCAGACTACAGACAAAATGACACAAAACAGTCTGTGTGCACCTACTACAACACGCTTCACTTAGTGTGACATTAACTGTTTTAATTTTTCACTTCTTCTGCAATTGGTTTTCTTTTGTCAACAACAAATCTGTAAGTTTGGCAGCAGAACTCTGAAGTCAGTTTGATTGACGTCCAACTGTTGTCATCTTTTCCCGTCAGTCTGGATCAAGTCATAGTCAAGTCAGCACACTATATAGTTTTTTTCCAAGTGACTATAAATGTTACCACAAATGAAAACAATGGGGCTCCATGTGCTCAACATATTGAACTATTTACAATTTTACAGCCTGAGATTAGATTTGGTCATTTTTCCTGATTGAAACGTTCCCCACACGATTCATTTAAGGACGGTCGGAAATCTGAAAATCTGAGAATGGTTTCTGTTTGTACAGTTTGTGGCTGTGATAAACGGTGTCATTACCGTGATTTGGTACAGAAAGCGTCTGTGGGCTCAGAGAGGTGACAGAGTGACGGACAGCAGACCTGACGAGACGAGCTGTTGTTATCTGAACTGCTGCTGCTGCTTCGCTGACGAACAGTGAGGCTGGACAGAGAAACGTAGTAATGGTGGTCTACCTGTCGGTGTCTCCGTACACGACACGCGCTCCCCATTTCTTCGTGTCATTCACCAGCTTGATGGCTCTCTCCAGGGTCTCTCTGGCTTTGTGGACGATGCTGTCTCCGACCTGGAGAGGACAGGTGAGACGTTCAGCACAAGATTTAAGACAGCGATGCAGAAGTTCCTGTTTCACACAGACTAATTTTGGTCTGATCAGAGATCTGTGGGAACGTTAGAAGTGAACAGATGTGGTGTTCTGTCCGGTCTGCTTCCCTAGAACAACCAGACGGCTTTAAATACGGTGAGATTTGGTGTATGAAGCCAACACAAAGTATTGGTAGAATTAGTTATGTCTGTATTAGCCCTCTTCCTCGACCACAGTGCGGACAGCGGACAGTAACTTCTGGTGAGCTCACCTCCACGCTGGGCATGCGTCCAGAGTAGTTGGCGGCGGTGTAGCCGAAGGTGACGTTGGCGATGAGCTTGAGTCCGAGCTGCCGGGCGTCCAGCAGCTTCATCAGGGCCTTGTCCTGCTTGTACGCCTTCATGGACTGCTTCACCATGATCCTCGTGGTCAGGATCTCCTCCAGCATGCTGGGCAGGACCCCTTTACGCACTGATGCCTGCACACACACAGCATGGGGCTTTTCAGGTGATCGATCAATATGATCAAGACTGTTTTGCATTACATTGTCATGGATAGGAGTATCAATACCATAACCTGACATAAAACTGAGTTCATTAGAGTGAAGGAGTGAGTAAACAGAACCTGATGGACTGAGGTGACAGGTCAGTATAGTTACAGTCAACACACCAAACACTTTGATTAGCAATGTTTGCTCAGTCCACTGTCGTATTGTCATATTCACGTCCAGAGTTACAACTGAACAACTCAGTTGCCAGTTCCTGATCTTCCAATCACTGCAGAGGTAGTAGATGTATCAATGGTGCTGACACACTGAGAGGTCTTTCTAATATTTAGTCTTCATTCATTGATATGAATGGAGGAGGACAAAGGGGTGGACAGATGAGAGTACAACTAAAGACTAGGGCTGGTACCAACCAGGTCAGACTAGCTCGTCAAGAAAGAGGTTAAATAACGCTCCAAACTTTTTTGACGAAGAAAATGTCCATGTTCTAAGGGGTCCCCTGACCTCTGACCTCCAGATATGTGAATGTAAATGGGTTCTCTGGGTCCCCACCAGTCCCCCTTTTACAGACATGCCCACTTTCTGATAGTCCCAGTCAGTCTGGATCAAGTCATAGTCCAGTCAGCACTCTGACACACTGACAGCTGTTGTTGTCTGTTGGGCTGCAGTTTTCCATGTTCTGATTGGAGCAGATTGTTGATGCTGAAGTCAGAACCTGGGAGGGTTTCTGGACAATATCTGTCATTGATTAATGTTGTTCATTTATTTCCAGTAATAACTGTGTGCATACAGTTGCATAAAGCAGCACATTTCAGTATTAAATACTTAACAATGCTCCCTTTAAGGTACATTTTGAACTGATAAAAAATGTGTGAATAATTGTGATTAAATATTTGAATCAATCAACATTTTGGCTCTCCCCCTGAGAAGAAGAAACCCCTCCAACACTCCGCTGTGTCTACTCAGAATGGTACCGGTACTCATTTCTTTCTTCACATTTGCAGACGGATCTTTATCTGACACTAAACGGTGTCCAAATTTCAGACTACAGACAAAATGACACAAAACAGTCTGTGCACCTACTACAACACGCTTCACTTAGTGTGACATTAACCGTTTTAATTTTTCACTTCTTCTGCAATTGGTTTTCTTTTGTCAACAACAAATCTGTAAGTTTGGCAGCAGAACTCTGAAGTCAGTTTGATTGACGTCCAACTGTTGTCATCTTTTCCCGTGAGCATAAAACAGTATCTATGGTGATTTCTAGTATAGTGGACTATAAAGGTGAATATATAAAACATGCTGTGTGCAACTAAACTGCTGTTAGCAGCTTCTGCTGGGAGAGAAACTAAGTCAGATCCAGACCAAACCTGATTTCTTTCAGTGCCTTTTAATAACTGCTGCACCGTGAGCAGTGTCCACTGAGCTGTGATCGAGTGTGTGTGTGTGTGTGTGTGTGTGTGTGTGTGTGTGTGTGTGTGTGTGTTATGTAATGAGAGTGTGGGACCGGAGCCAGGGAGTGTGGAGCAATGAGTGAATGACTGGATAGAATGAATGGAAGGACGAAGACGGCTTTAATGAAGCTTAATGAAGCTGCTCTGCTGGAGGACTCAGACAGATGATTCATCCTCAGGACAACGTTTAATGGCAGGTAAACCTCCTCAGTTGCTGTACCTTGACGTAGGCGATGCCGTTGGGTGACACGGTGATGTCATTGCGGAGCTGGTAGAGGAGATCAGGAGGAACCCGCAGAGAAGTGCAGCCGAACTTAAACTCATCGGGCCTGAAACAGAGACATGGTATCAGTACTCAGCTGTCCCTGTATCCAAACTATTGCTCCATCACCTGGGTATGATTAGAGGACTGTTAGTATAACACCTTACAGGGTCCAAACAGATATCTGGGATAAGAAAGAAATGCTTTTCGACACAAATTTATTTCATTTTTTCTGACTAATCTTTATTTTTTGTGAATTACTACATAGTTTTACTTCACTTTGTCCTCTGACAGCTATGTCAAGGAAATAATGGACCCGTTTAGAGGGCATATACAGTATGCATCCTGTGCTGGGGTCACAGGTAGACCCTGCTTTATTCTACAGGGTCTACAGTCTATGAAAGGACTGAAAAACTGTCCATCACAATTTCTTCAGCTAATGTTTGGCATTTTTGTTTGATTAATGATGAAAATATCAAATTTCATAAGGGTTGTCCATGAATTTCCTATTGATCGTAATGGGGTTGTCAAAGTTAATGTGATAATAATGAAATTTGTTTTAACGCCTCTAACTCCTTTAACACATCAATGCAACTTGTGACTTTTAGGTTGTGGCTACAGTGGAGATACTGACATTATGAAAACTAGAAAACCTACAGAATCCATCAGTACCAAACATGGTAAGGAGGCTAAATAACGCTCCAAATATAAGGTACAGTTTGGGTTCTCTGGGTCCCCACCAGTCTCCCCTTTACAGACATGCCCACTTTATCATAGTCCCAGTCAGTCTGGATCAAGTCATAGTCAAGTCAGCACCTGTTGTTGCTGTTGGGCTGCAGTTTTTCTTTTTTTAATGCTAAATACAGTACTCGTGAGGGTTTCTGGACTATTTGTCATTGCTTGTGTTATTAATTAATTTCCTATAATAATATACATATGTATATTTGTAAATACATACATACATTTGTATAAAGCAGCATATTTGTCCACTCCCATGTTGATAAGAGTATTAAATACTTGACAAATCTCCCTTTAAGGTACATTTTGAATATGTGCGATTAAATATTTTAATAATGGCTTTAAATCAGTATAAAAATAACTCCAGTATTGAGGTGTTGCAGTTGGACAGTCTGCTGCTAATTTGCTTCTTTATACTGAGCTCAGGATGAAGAGGATGAAGCCAGCGTTAGTCTGCCAGCCACTACTCTTTTTTTTCTTTAACCGAGGAGTAGTAGACATATGCATGTTGGGAGAAAAACTGTTCATGGGTCCTGCTGTTGCTATGCAACTACAGTAATCCTGAAATATATCCTAACTTGCAGTGCTGTCTGCTCGGAGCCGTGAACACCATGCAGAGCTCTCGGCGTGTCTGTTCCATTAAAAATAAGGAGGGGAGGAAGGCAGACATGCAGCCTGAGCCGGTGGTGCTGGAGGTGTGAGGCTCCGTCATGTCCTTACATTCCCAGGCTGTCCACATGGCCCAGGCAGGTGGAGAAGCAGTAGTTGTACGCGATGACGATGGAGGGGTAGAGAGACTGGAAGTCCAGTACAACCACTGAGTTACTGTAGAAGCGTGATTCGGGCTCCATCACCAGAGGGATGCACTGCGGCGCCCTCTGCTGGGCTCGCTGCTGGACGCTGGGGGTCACCGGGATGTAGTTCAACGGCTTGGCCACGCGCAGCATCATGGACTCAACGCGGTACTGTCAGGACAAACAGGGCCAACACAATATTTATAGAGGTTTTATAGAAATAAAGATGAGAGAAATATGCCTTTCTAACCCTTTTAGAGCACATCCCCGGTCATACTGTGCATCTTTTTAACAATATATGCAAAGAAAATCTATTTCTTTGTATATTTATATCAAAATCTATCAATATTTTCTTCCTGTAAAACCAAATTTCACATGTGCTTACGTAAGCTTGTATCAACTAATTTCAACCAATAATATTATGACATCATCCACCAATCAATCTGAAACTTTTAATAAGAAGAGAGGAGTGTGTGGCGCCACCTTGGATGTATAATCACACCTGGATATGGTGTTGCTGCTCAGCCTTGCTGCCAGTTTGTTTCCAGTAGCTATTCGCTGTATGTCAGTGAGAAATCCCCCTGCGGCCCAAAAAGCATTTCCTACCATTGTACTGTAAAAGAGATGTCTGGAAAACTGTTGACAGGACACCTCAAACTGCAAAGAAGGTTGACTCTTTCTGAATGTTTCATCCATGGAGGTTTTACATTTATAAAGCTTTCCTCCAAGAAAAGCGATTTAAACATCTGCGACATCATCACACTACTGTGACACACTACTGAGCATAATCAGTGGACCGTATACTACGGAAATGAACCCAGAAACTAGAAAATGTTTTTGGGGTCTAGAAGGACACCCCAAACCATGACATCTGATCTGAGCAAAAACTTGTAAAGACTCTTGTGAAACGTGCTGCCCCACAACCTATCCTAACCATAACAATCTCACGAGAGTTCCCCCGGTTTGGGGTATTTGGGGTTTTCTTGGTGTATGATTTGATTTTTGGCCACTTGGGAAGAACAGAACAGAGCTATTTTAACTGTTTACGTGAATGAACCAAACAGTAAAATTACAACAATGAGCTAAAAGAGGCTGAAAAGCTTGGTAGAGCTTTAGCGTTAGTGATATCTCTCTGTGGTTTCGTCACACTGCACACAGCTGATCAACCAGGTCTGGATGTCTACCAAGTCTTCTCCAGTCCAGATCTTTGTGTATTACAACAATCACTGTGTCCACTCTGATCGGTGGGGTTACAGAAAGCACTTCCACCAGACGAGTTTCATTTGAGTCTGCCGTCAAGTTTCTCATGTTCATCAACACTGGTGAGCAACAGCGGATATGATCTGCAGTGCTGGTGGACAAAAGACACAAATAACACATACCTATATATTTACTGCTGGGATGCTCTCAACCTCCACTGGTCAACATTACCAGTACCTGTGCCAGGGTCGCCAGTATAACCATTCAGAACCCTCTGATAGCTACGGCGCAGACATCTGTGGACCAATCAGAGTCCCTAGTATGTGGTGCTGGTACCTGTGACCCTCGGGTCAGAACGTGGAAGAACTGAATCCCAAACAATCTGGCCAGCTCGCTGGTTCTGCCGATGATGTCATTCTGCTGAAGGAGCTGCATGGTGGCGCGAACACGGCTCACGTAGTGGTCCACCGTCTTCCACCTAACACATTATAGTTACGGGTGAGTGCTGGCCAAACTACAGGTCACACTGATTCAAACAGACAGAATGAGCTGCGTGGTTTTAAAAAACATCACAAGCTGAAAACAATCAGTGTTCACATTTCTGATGAAGTGTGTTTGGTACTGGCTCAGACCTGTAGAGGTGGGTATTGTGGTCGAACCAGTCGGACAGCGTGCGGGGGCTGTACAGGGGGAAGCGCTGGTGGAGGACATGGAAGGCCACGTTCTCAAAACTGTAGTTGTTCAGTGTCGCCTGGATGAACAAATAAGCAAATAAACACATACTGTCACTCCTCCATGAGGGTATGGAGTCAAACAGGCCTACAAAGACGGCAACTTGTGAAATGCCCCGACTGTCCTTGTCAAAAGCATAATGTGGACTCTTTTCCGACAGTGGCTCTTAACCCCCTTAATGAATGTGTCTACTTGTAACCACTATCACAGGTTTGTGAAGAGGTTCGACCAGAGTGGGCTTCCTCCCACAGTCCAAAGACATGCAGGTTAACTGATGACTCTAAATTGCCCGTAGGTGTGGATGTGAGTGTGAATGGTTGTCTGTCTCTATGTTGTCTGTCTCTATGTGTCCTGTGATGGACTGGAGACCTGTCCAGGGTGAACCCCGCCTTCACCCAATGCCAGCTGGGATCAGCTCCAGCCCCCCCAGGACCCCTAACGGGATAAGTGCTCATAGATGGATGGATCTGTTTATTCATTTTCATGACACTTTGAGGGGTCCTCAGTTCCTGCTTGGTTAAGGAGGACCAAGCCTACCAAAATCAAAAAAAAAAAATTAATAAATAAATATATAACTCAATACATAAATAAATAAATAAATAAATAAAAGTCATTAAATGTAGCAAAAATAATATAAAAAATAAATGTAGCCATTAATTAGTTGATAAAATGTGACAGAAATTCACATTTCTTTTAATTGGCTTCTCTTGTTTGTATCAATCAATTCCCTTATTTATTTACTCTTCTGTTTTATATATTCATGTATTAATTTTTACTTTTGCATGATGTTTTCTTTATTTTATATTTACTTCTAAATGTATGTATTTATTTAGGTATTTTTGCATTTATTTACTGGATTTCGGCATGATTTTCCCTTTGCATTTCACTCCTTGTTTATTTCTCCAAATTTTTTCTTTATATATATATATATATATATATATATATATATATATATATATATATATATATATATATATATATATATATATATATATATATATATATATATATATATATATATATATATATATATATATATATGTATATATATATATATATATATATATATATGTATATATATATATGTATATATATATGTATATATATATATATGTATATATATATATATATATATATATATATATATATATACACACACATATATACACACACATAATACATATATATGTGTGTGTGTGTATGAATATGATGAAATGAATAAGTAGTGAAATGCAAAGGTAAAATCATGCTAAATAAATAAACAAATGTCTACAGACAGAAATAAATACATATTTAAAAATAAATATAAAATAAATACAAAAATACAAATAAATATATAAATAAATACAAGAGAAAATTAAACAGCAGAGTAAATAAATAAGGGAATTAATAAATAAATAGAGAAGAAAATTAAAAAGAAATATGAATTTATGTCACATTATATGTACAATTATATCATTGATATGATGGACACATTTCTGGCTTTACTTTTCTATTATGTATATACTAATTTATTTTATTTGTATTAATACTGTTTTTACATCTATGCTTCTTGTCTTTTATTGCACTATCCACTTGCTGCTGTAATGTGTGAATTTCCCCACTGTGGGACTAATAAAGGAATATCTTATCTTATCTTATTTTATCAATTCATGGCTACATTTATTTTTTAAATTAGTTTTGATATATTTAACAACATATTTATATATTTACTGAGTAATTTATTTATTAATTTATTTTAGATTTTGGCAGTTTCCGTCCTCATAGTTGGGAACCACTGTTTTATATTTCAGAAACCCCATGACTCCCTGCAGGCCCAGAAATCAATGAGAGAAAACACCCGTAGGATGTGTCTGAGAGGAGGTGAACTTCCTCCAAATCATCCAGACATTTCACACACCATGTTTTTGCTCAGCTGTGACATGGCTACATGTGAATTTAACTAGTGACCATAAACGACCTCCATGGCGCCATGCAGACATCAGCAGAGAATCCACAGGGTGAACTACTGGGTAAACTCCAGGAAAACTCACTGGATATTATCAGGGAAATATGTTGAGCCATTATTTGCCAATATGCAATGCAAAGATTTTAATTCATCTTTAAATCAAAGGACGAGATAACAGCTTATATAAAATACAATGAGGTGGCAGCAGAGCATCACTGGTGAGAGTCCTGCCTAAAGGGAGGAGAGGAAGTAGGTCACCGGCTCAATCTGTGAGCGCTGCTGGCTGACAGCAGAGTGTGTGTGTGTGTGTGTGTGTGTGTGTGTGTGTGGGGGGGGGGGGGGGGTCATGCCAGGACACCTGCCTCAGTCTTCATCACCCTCCACAGGTTGAGGGTGATGCGTCCGACGATGTTGATCTCAGTCATGGTGTCGGCTCCGTACTCATCCCTGTCTGCAGCGAAGCGGTTGTCTCTGGAGTCACCTGAGGACACGCACAGAGCCAGACACACAGTTACAGAGGAGGAGGACGAGGAGGACGAGGAGGAGGAGGAGGAGGAGGAGGAGGAGGAGGAAGGAGGACGAGGAGGAGGACGAGGACGAGGAGGAGGAGGAGGAGGAGGAGGACGAGGAGGAGGAGGAGGACAAGGAGGACGAGGAAGAGGACGAGGACGAGGACGAGGAGGAGGAGGAGGAGGAGGAGGACGAGGAGGAGGAGGAGGAGGAGGAGGAGGACAAGGAGGAGGAGGAGGAGGAGGAGGAGGAGGAGGAGGAGGAGGAGGAGGGTAGCTGCCCGCCAGAAGCTCTCCATTCAGCTGCTACCACACACACACACACACACACACACACACACACACACACACACACACACACACACACACACACACACACACACCTGTGCTCCCATGCACATGTACACACACTAGGGGCGGGACGGTTGATTAATTATAGGTTCAGACCTTCAACAAAAAGTGCATCAGGGCAGCGAGCACTAGAGCTTTTTAAGCAGCAGTAACAGATGTCTCTCTATTCCCTGATATTTATATAATAATAATAAAACACACAGAGGTTCAGACCATCGACATAAAGTGCAGCATAAACCAAACACACTGATTCAGATCAGCTCTGCTCTGTTCATCCTGTCTTCATGTTCGTCTGCTAGGAGACGAGTTTGTCCACATTCAGCCCTGATGTCCATCCGTCTGTAGTCAGAGCTACATGGTCTGTGTTGGACGCTTCTTTCACCATTCATCGTTGTCTGTTCATACAGTTCTACTGTGTAGTTTATGTGATTATAGCGAGGCTGAAGTACCCGAAATCATATGCTGAAATCCAGCGTCCTCCTCGGCTCCAGTTGTGTTTTTTTGCTCTGTCTCAGTCTGCATGTAGAGGCTGTTTAAATGCTGCTGGGATCATCATATATGAAGTGTTGCTGCTAGCATAAGACACATGTAGCACAGTGCTGACACACAGTTGACGTTTTATCCACCACTTTTGTCCCGTCACTATCATACGTAACATCGAATCCGTAACGCTCCCACACAGCAGAGAGAAACGACGCTGGTGGATCCTCTACCTGAACTTTACCGTATCCACTCTCCATTTCCTTAACAGAATCACAGCCGTACTCTGCACAATACACAATCGGCCTCATAACCTACTTCAAATGAACCGAACGGTACATACGCGACCTGAACTGTGACTAGTGAACCGAACGATTCAGATTTTTACCAGAACCGCGCTGACCCCAATACACACACAAACAAGGCCACACGTTTGTACTTACAGTAACTACAGTGTATACACACACACACGCAGTAAGTAATGATAATTATTACTATAATAATTACTGACTGAAAATCATCAACACGTTCATTATGCAGCTATGAGCTTAACAAGTGTCAGTTTATAGATTTGCCCAGGTGTGGTACGTTCTCTTTAAAAAGAGAGGACTTCATTTAATAGTCACCCACCAGCCACTTCAGTGGGGGAAGACTAACTTTTGGTTCTAAGGACCACGTAGATGACCATAAGATCTAAACTGAGAATAACTACCTTTTATAACAGTGTTTAAGGGGGCCTCTCACATACGTTCCTCCCTGTGTCACATAGTTGGAGATGGACTGAAATTTTTCTCTTCAGTTTCTTTAAATTAGTTTTTACTGTTCTGATCACAGAACAGAGGTGAGAAAGAAAGATCTCAACGAGACTACTTCACTGGAGGAGGTCCTCCCATATTCTGTTACATGATGGTGATGAACTGGTGGTGGTGGGGGGAGCTCAGGTACCAGAGAGATGGAGTAAAACATGTATGTTTGAGGCTAATCAGACACCAAGAGGTGCATACAATTACATAATATGAGACATATTTACACCTCTGGAAATGTAGAAAAACAGTTTTATGCTCCGTGATAATTATATGTTCAGAGAGGTGAACAGCAGAAACATGCTGTTCACTTTACATAGCATCTACCAGGGATTCACTCAATTCACAAGTGAGGTTCTGAACACCATCAGCGATGTAGGATTTGAGGGTGTTATGAATAAGGAAGAGTGTATCTGCTTTGACTGCTTCCTCACATATCATATGAGCTGTTAGAGGAGCAGCTATGGTGACGATCAGCCCTACCTGGTACTCGTGACAGCTGCTGACACAGATCCACTCCGAGCGCTGCAGCCCGCTGGAGGAGGTAGCCCCAGGATCGCATCTGCACCTCATACCCCACCAGGATGTCTGGGTCAAACCTGACGCAACACGGCCACGTTAGAGCCAGCACTTCATTACACACAAGCTGCCTAGGTTAGTATTTCATAACCCAAATAATGCTTTAAAAAACAAATGTATTATTTCCTGTCTTTGCCTACAGTTATGAGCATGGATATGATATAGTATATGAAGGAGCTGTGCTAACACCTGCTTGGCCACACTACAGTACACACCTCCTCATGATGGTAACGAGCTCCTGAAACAGCATCTTCTCGTCTGTGGCATAGATCACCTGCAGTCCAGAGACGCCCGACCTGACCAGCAGGGGCGCTGTTCCTCTGTGACCTGCTGGGAACACATTCACCACACTGTTCATTTTGGCTATTTTAGATTTTTGTCTAAGTCTTACGATGAATATGCTTATTACCCTCAATCACATTTTTGTCATTTTTAACCTCCATAGTTTTATTTTAGTTTTAGTCGCCGAAAAGTCCTTCAATTTTAGTCAAAATATTTTCTATCTTAATTTTGTCAGCTATTTTTAAACTTTAATCTTAGTCCTGTTTAGTCATCAGATTATATTGAACATCTCAGTCATTTCAGCCAGATTTATTTCACATAAAATTTGATCCCATTATCTGATGAAAAACACGGGTTGATTGACTAATAATGCAGCTTTGCAGCAGTCTTCCTGACTGACTGAGCTCTACATAAACTGGAGTAATGTGACACATTACACCATCTTAATGCAGATATCCTCCTTTTCAGCAGCGCTATGATAAAGTGAGTTTAAACCTTGGTCACAACTTTGATGATCTTTGTCCACCACGATGGCACCCGACAGCTGGGTGCTGTCCACATCTGGCAGGGGAGCATCAGAACTGAGGCAGTAGAATAAGGCACATATGGGGTCAAACTCAGGGTCAGGCTCGAGGTCACGTCTGGTTCTTGCATGGAGCTCCATGCCCATCAGTGTTAGGTACTGGACCTGGAGGTCAGGAGACAAAAAGCAATGCTGTGTCAATAGGAAACATCAATCTGAAACCTGATGAAGGATTTTGTTAGAATGGTGTTTGTGTTATATGTCAACTCAAAAAAAGATCATACCCTGCACCACCACTCTATTTTCCAGCAGTTAACTTTTTGCAGGGTGAACACTGCAAGAGCAGCATGGCCTTGAATATTTCCTGCCTTTTTAACAACTTGGTGATGGAGTAATTGAAGCATATTTTACTAATGTCTTCACTCCAAGTCTCTTTGGATAAGAGCATCCATTAAATGGTGGGAACACTGAGTGCAGATGCTAAGAGGCGGTACTGGCTCCATGGAGCAGCCACTTCAACGTTAGTTTGCATTTCAAGAGATACTCGAGTCCTGAATCCTGCCAAACCTTCCCATATTCTCTGCCCTCTTCTCAGCATTCCCTCCATTACAATAAAACAGATGCAGCTGAGCACAACAGCAGGTCTCGGAGATCAACACCGAACAGATCAACTTCATTATCATGCTAAATAAAGAGGAATGCTTGAGATTTTATTTCTTCTGTGGCTGTGGTTTATTTCTGATTGCCTGGAATATTTGTGGCTAAATATTTGCTCTGAAACTGATAAATCAAACCTTTCATCTTTCCTTGTTCACAAATAGTTTGTCCATTCTGGGCTACTGTAGAAGCTTTGCAGCATGGCGGGAAAAAACAGTCTGTCAGTCTGGATGCTGAAGTCCCACAGAACCTTAGTCCTGTTGTTCTCAGCCACCTTCTGTGGCCCATTGGGATCTGGGTACTTCTAGTCCATACTGGTTACAGATGGTCCTGTACACTATTCCAGCCACTTGGTTGTGCCTCTCCATGTACGCTGATCCAGCTAACATCTTACACCCTGCTACTATGTGCTGGACTGTCTCAGGTTCATCTTTGGACAGTCTACACCTTAGGTCTGATCTACTCTGGTAGATTCTGGCCTCTACGTCTCTTGTACTTAACGCTCAAGGCAGTAACCCCCAAACTGAGAGAGTGGCTCCAACAGATCCCAGGGACATCTGAAGCCTCAGTCCAGAAGAGCGTAGTCCTAGGAAGAGCTAAGATACTGAAGAACCCTCAAACTCTAGGACTCTGGTAGAGAACGCAAGCTTAAGGATGACACAGAAACCACCCCATGAGGGTGAGAGGGACTTTTTTTTTTTTTAAATACGTATATATACACTAACAGATGTCACCATGAAATTTCCACAGTCGATTACTCACATTAAGACAGTAATCTGTCTTCCACCCTAACAGAGTCTGAGAGAAGGCCGAAGCAGCTCACCTCATGCAGAGCTTTGGCATCCTGCAGGTTTTGCATGCTGATCTTGAAGCCGTAAGAGTTGGCTATGCTGGGCCCTTCAATCTGAGAGTTCTCTTTCTTTGGCACATTCAAAGCAGCAAACTGGTTCTGTGGAAGACAAAGAGCACAGAAGAGACGTCTAAATGAACAAGACAGCACAGGCACATCATATGAAAGGCAGCACACGTTAAAGGGACAGTATGTATTCAGAGGATCTACTGGCAGCACTATGACTATGCTTTCATTACTTCTCAGTAATCACCTGATAATAAGAATCACTGTGTTTCTGTTAGCTTAGAATGAGCCCTTCATATCTACATACAGAGCAGGTCCTCTTCATGCAGGCCGCCATGTTGCTCCATGTTTCTAAAGTAGCCCGCAACGAACCAACCAAACACTGACTCCAGAGAGAGCCTTTCAAATTTAAATATTACCTGAAGGCCACATAGTTCTCTTACTCCTACTGCAGTCATGTGAGCCACAGAGTGCAAAACCGTGATACCGCCAGCCATTGTCTGACTTCTGTTGCTCCTACAGCATTGTTATTATGGTAAGGACATCTGAGAGAGGCAAACAGCGTTTTCACAGTTTGGCACTCTGCGGGTCACGTTACCGCAGTCTTGGAAAGGGAGGAGTGAGCGGAGGGGTATTCAGTTGATTGCAATCTCCATCTACACCACGAGATGCTGCCGAATCCTACACACTGTCCCTTTAAGGATAAACTCAACCAAGTGATGTGGAAGAGGGACTGTCTTTCATCAGGGCAACAAGCTGGAGGAAGGATGTCAGGTATATAATGCACAGCTCTGCATTAGTATTAAAAGCTGTTTAACTAATAAGGATGGACTGTGGTCTAAAAAATCAACACTTGAGATCTGACCTTCATCTGTGTGGTCAGTAACACTCTTCTCAGTGGGTCCGCTTGGCTTCTCCTCCTCTGCTGGATTCTCTGAGAAATGGGATCCTCTGCAGCAGGAATAATAGAAATGTAGAACAGAGACCAGTTAAAAAACAATGACTATTAATAAGAGATCTGCAAGAGGAGATTTGCCCAAATTAGAGTTAATTAAAGAAATAGTCAGCTATGATGAATTCCTGCCACATCTTCACGTTGCAGGCAGAGTAAAACAGCTGTTTTCTTACCCTCAGATATGGGCGTGCTGCACACTGGCTCCAGATCTTCCTTACTTCTCCGCCTCCTCCTTAAAAACGGGGTGCTGTGAAGGAGGTGGGGACTAGTCCTCCCTTCTTCCCTGTTGCTGACATGGAGGGGCGAAGGACTAAGTCTCTCAGCTAGTCTCTCAAGGGACTTAGGGAGCCGAGGAGACAGTGGTTCTGGAGAGTTTTCGTTTTGCCTATTTTTACTGAGCCCTAAGGGGCTGGGCTGACAGGACTGCTGCCAGGGAGGCAGCTCTGGAGACTCTGGAGAGGCGCTTTTATCAGCATCATGACTTTCTCCGCCCTGCTCAACATCCACACGTTCTTCATCTGAAACTGGACTCACATCTGTGGATTTACAGTGAGAGCCTGTATTCTTCATGGAAGGTATGATTATGGACAGGTTACATTTCTTCCTCCTTTGGGTCCTGATACTGGAGAGTCTGTCGCACAGCTCCACCTTCACTGCTGGACAGCTGGGAGCAGCTGGTTGCTCTGGGTCCCCCTCCACATCCAGACCAACCCGCCCCTTCTTCAGCAGCCCTTTTTGTAAACTCTCATACTGTTTTCTGGCTTCCAGCCACAGCTGCACACGCTCTCTGCTTGGTGGGTTTTTACAGGGCAGGAGGATGACCTTCTTGTCACTGGCTGAGGATGGGTCAAGCTCAGCCTGCTCTTTACTTGCCTCTGAGACCGGAGCTCCTTGGGCTTGGGAAGAGGAGGTAACAGTGATGGCAGGGTGCGTCATAGCTGAGAAGGCCGTCTTCCAGAAATGGAGGCCGTCCAAAGACAGGTCTCCACTGAACTCTGCTAGCTCCTTAGCCAGCCTGGTACGCACCGTTAACTTACGGCCGCCGACCTCCCTAAAGAGAAGACAAGGGAATGACATCAACTGACATCTTTACATTTCATTAATTACTACAATTCATTACAACTTCAGAAGTGGAGAACCATGCAGAGCAATTTATTAAATAAAGCCTGGTAGCATTAATTAGAGCCTGGCTGATACTGGATTTTTCAGTTATTAATATTTAATAGTAGGAGTAATGAGATTAATGAGATATATGTATCAATTAATTTCCTAATTTTTTTTACTTTATAAGAATCCCCTCAACTGGTTGTGTAGTTGCAGCACTGGTCATAGTACTGACATGGAGATAAATAGACAGAGAGGCTTTCAGTCCTTATTCCATTACAGACAGAAGGTCAATGACAGAGAGAGAGAGAGAGAGAGAGAGAGAGAGAGAGAGAGAGAGAGAGAGAGAGAGAGAGAGAGAGAGAGAGAGAGAGAGAGAGAGAGAGAGAGAGAGAGAGGTTATTGAATTCAAAATATATTTAACGCTCTGAAAGTGCTATGTTCTTATGTGAGTGCTCTAATTAATAAATGTAGTCTCCTTTAATTTGAAACAGTAGCCTTATGTTGTTGTTTATGAATGATCCTTTGTTTCATGACCACATTTTCCTGTCACTGCAATAATTCAGCTGCGAGGCTAGCAGTCGAATCAGGCTCCTTAGAGCATATCAGTGAATAGTGGACTATTCAGGGTCACCTCCCCGCTGTAGTGGACAAACGATGTGGAAGCAGCAATGTTTCTAAAATACATCTTTAACATTTTCCATAATTAAATTTCTACAAAAGTTCTGTTTACATTCAGCGTTGAGTGTTTCCTGCAGGTGTGCATGTGCATCCTTATCCAAAATGGAGACCCGCTTGTGAGGACATGGGTCCATAACCATACTAGTAGTCAAAAACTCTGCAGGGAACCTTTAAACAACTTACCTGCTGAAATATATGATATATCTGTGTGATGCTAAAATTAAACAATATCAGCCATACCGATGTATCAGTGAGGCTCCATTTCCTACACTGGTAGCTTTTCAGATAAATCTACTGTGTGTACATTTATTCCACAAACAGTTTATTTATACGCAAGATACCTTCAATATAATTATTACTTCAGCTAGTGCAGATGGTGCATATAGTCTTACATTGGTTTCCCTGGTGCATCAGAGGGGTCGCTGCAGAAGGGCTCCTGGAAGGTGGCCTCCGACATCTCCAGGTCCAGCAGAGTGCTGAGGATCTCCTCCCGGCTTGGAGGGGACATAAGGGGCTTGAGAACGTGGGCTCCACCTCCTGCTCCCCGAAGAAGCTGGCTTGCCCTCACCTGGGATAGCGAGCTGATGGAGCGTGGAGAGCTACTGGGCGTGGTGGACGTTAGTCCATCAATGCCCTCCAGAAGCTCCCCTGTTGGGGAGCCCTCATGGTCGACAAATGACGCAGAGCTTAAAGGCAAAGGTAGGACAGGGTCGAAGACGGAAAAGAGCAGCTCTTTTCTCTCACAGTGAAAGTCCTGAAAGGGGCTGAGCGTATGGGCTTTACCTAAAGAGAATTCCCACTCTCTGCTCTTGATTTTCTCTGAGTCGAGGAACGTGAGGTGATTTGATACCGACTCCCTGTTCTCTGTTCTATCAAAGAGGTCGGGGCTGACAGACCTTGCTTTGTGCCAGTCAGAGCCCCTTTGGAGCTCCTCCCCAGAATCAAATAGCCTATCAGGCTTCCTCTCAAAGCCCAGTGCCTGAGCAGATACAGCTTCCTGGCTGACATCACTCAGGAACTTCACTGGTAAATTTTTATCAGTCAGGACAAACTGACTGCCGCTGTATGGGCTGGAGAATTCAGTCTGATCAATAGCATTTATATCAAAGGTATAGTTGTGTGGGAGCTCTGGGGACAAGCTGTCCTCGATGAAGTTGCAGCTGTCCAGGCCTGGGTCCGACAGGAAGATGGGGCAGTCATCAGACAAGTTGCCCTCCTGCTTCACTGATAGATCTGGCTGAGTGATACTAGCTTTGCCTTTCCTGATTATGGGTTTTTTATCCTTGGGTGTGGCAGATTTTGGGGCCCGGGGTTTTCGTGGAGTGGTGGAGGGAGTTCTTCTGGATTTTGCTGGCTTAGTTGTGGGATCTAGTAGTGCTCTAGCCTGAGCTATGGCAGTGGAGTGGCTATCTGTACCAACCACTTGTAGAGGAAGAGCCTGTCCCTGCTGCCTTTTCTGGAGAAGCTGCTTGAGGACAGCCAAGCCAGAGGGGGTCTCAGAGAGAGTGGGGATCTGCCCGTTCTTAGGGCCTGAGTGTGGGGAGGAATGGGAGACTTTACTGTCTTCCAGTAAGGGTCTACCAGCCAGTGGAGGTAGAGGAGCAATGCACTCCTCTTGTGACGCCTCTGCCTTTACCACAGTGGTCTGGCAACTTTGCTGCTTCAGCTGAGCCGGAGCTGAAAAGCTTTGGTTGACCTCCATGATGGAAGTCTCACAGTCCTCAACCTTTGGTTCTATAGACTGGGCTGCTGAGTTAGAATCTGATAGAGATGCTGGCTGGGAACTGCCTTGGCTGTTGCCATCTGTGCTTACTGGCTGCTGAAATGGAGTGATGTCTTGAGAGGAACTCTCAGAGGGAGGTAGCTCATCTTCTGGGAAAAGGAGCTGAGAGTTGTCTTTATTTGAGTCATGGCTTTTGGGTTCCTCAGTCTTCTTTTTACGAGACTTTCTAGGTCTTGTGGGGGTTGCAGAACTGTTAACGGTGCTTTCTGCTGTATGCTTAGCTTTCTTTCTCTGCTTTGGAGCAGCACCACTCCTTTGTCTTGATTTCTCTTTTTTGGGTTCCTCTTCCTCCTGAGGCTTAGTAACAGACTTGCTTACTTTCCTTTTATTGTCTGTGGATTTCTTAGGTTTGGCAGTTTGACACTTTTTTTGTGCTCCTTTGGTTGAAGACACTGTGTGTGGCTTGTGAAAAGTAGAACTAAGACTTGGGTCACTGAGTGGATTCATCAGCTGTTCTGAACTCCTGGTATCCATGAGAGGGTCACTTGGAGACCAACAACGAGGGGGTGTTGAGTTTGTAGGGCTTGGGGATCTATCAGAGAGGTAGCCCAACTCTACCATGACATCAGAATACTCAATGTCATGGTCATCTACTAGCTCACAGTAACATGGCCGAGGGGGCGGTAGAGAGGGTAAAATTGGGCCTCTCTGACAGCTTTTAGTCCTTTTGACCCGATGACCCTGTCTGATCTGAGGCTTGGAGGAGTTGCCGACTGTTTTCTTGTTTGTGGCATTGACCTTTGCCTTTCTTTTGGGCTGTTTTTTGGCCTTTGGCTCAGTGATGGGAAACTTGACAGCAGTGGATTCTGGCACCTTGGGCCAAAAATCCTTAAGAGGGGCTAGTTTATTGTACTGCTCTATCTTGTCTGGTGTCAGCATCACCAACTGTTCCTCTGCATTCACTTTGGACATCTTTACCAACATATTTTTCTGTCCTTTGAACCTGTTGATAATAATGTACTTGATGATGATAGGGGGTTCCTTTTTACGCCGTTTCTGGTATTTTACTTCCTGCCCACTGGGGATATTGGTGTCCTTGAACCGTTCTTTGACAGAGGCTGGATTTTTAGAACGAGTGGCACCTGAGTATTCTCCATCCTCGCCATCATAGATCATCTTCCGTTTGGCCCTCAGGGTGTATTTACTTCCAGGCAGTGCTGAAGGTTTAGTACAGGTGACCTTAGCTGATAAATCATGTAATGGGCTTAACCTGTCCTCTGCTGAGTCTTTAGCCTCTTCAGAAAGACTGGAAACAATGGTGGCAGGGGGCTCTGAAAGTGGTTCTGTCTGCTCATTTCCAGAACTCTTCTCACTTTCTGGCTCCTCCTTTGTGACTGGTTCTTCCTCTACGATTGGTACATCTTCAACTGGCTCTGCTTCTTTTATTGACTTGTCGTCCAAAACTGGACCTTCAAGACTCTCTGTATCTGATGTCACTGGACAAGCAGGTGGGATTGAGATGAGACCAGTGCTAACCTGGCTATCAGAGGTAGAGCTTTCAACTATGTTTAATTTGTTCCTCTGTCCTGCCATTCCCAACCGTTTTTTATACACTTTTAGCCTAGATCTGCGAGACTGGGCCTGATCGAGCTTGCCGCAGGGATCAGCCAGTTTTTTGCTCCCAGCTTTCTTCCTACTGAGGCAGTTGGAGAGGATGACACTGGGGAAGAACTTGTAGTGTGCTTCCTGCTGGGCCACTATAGTCCTCTCAGTCTTGTTTTCCTGATAGTCTTCGTACCTGATTTTGAGTTCACCAACATCTCCCTCCTCACTGTCCTGGCCCATTTCTTCCTCTTGAGGATCAAGAAACTCATCCTCCACCATGGGTGATGGGGCTGAGGAGATGGTCCTAAGGATGGGACTTTTACTGTCCTTCTGGCTTAGTTCCAGCTCTGTCTTGGCTGAGCAGTTTCTCAGCTCTGAGTAACAGAGAGAGAAGGTCCCGTGGTTCTGAAGAATGGACAGACAGTTCGTTTCTACATTCTTTATGCTGCCATACTTCTTCCCGTTTTTGGTGACCTTTCCATTACCGAATGGGAAACTTTCTAGGTCTGTCTTATCCAAAGCTATGGAGGTTTTCTTGTCATAGGTGTACAGGGGTCGTATGTCCTGTTTGTCAACGCAGATGGGAGACACCTCAGGGTGATTAGGTATCTTGCAGGGGATGGGATGTTTGACTGGTGGGATGTAGGGGATTTCTTTATTAAACTTGAACCCTGTTGAACATTCACTACTGCTGTCCTGGCTGCTTTTTGATTGAAAGTGCTTGTCAAGTGGTTGCTCCGTGTCCAGCACATGAACTGGTCTGTGCTCGGGGTGCTTGCACTCAAGAAGGATCTTAGCTGAGGAAGGTGGCTCCAGGTGAACGGTCTCCCCAGAGAAGGGATTCCTATTCCCGAGCATCTTTTCTGTGACTATAACAGAAGACTGGGTCCTGGAGCCACTGTCCGTTAAGGATGAATCTATGAATAACAACAAACAACAAACAACAGAAGAGGCACCTGAATAAGAGTAACCAGCAACAAGAAATTCATTAAAATCTCTCTGCAAAAAAAGATTTAATATTATCTTTTAAAAACGTAGCCATATTTACAAAATATACCAAAGCTAAAACTGCATAAGTTAGGAGATTCTCCTAAAAATGATAGGTGTCAGTCCTAACTTGAACTAACTGTCTTTAGTTTTTGGTTTAAAAGTAATTCACAGAACATTTTTGCACTAAAAGTAGCTCCCAAGAATGAGAGTTAGAGCTGCGGTTCTCAGCCTTTTTTTTTGTGTCAAAGACCCCTAAACTGATATTTAGGTCCATTTGATAAAATTTCACTTCAGGGACCTCCATCTGAAAGATGCTGGTTGTTACATATAACCAGATTTTATAGCTGTCAACTATTGCCCATTTTTCTGGGGTCCCATGGGGGTCCCTAGACCCCACTGGTCTAGAGGACTCTTAGGTCACTAAGACTTACTCACAGTCTGTAATGTGCAGCAGGTAATGTGACTCATCGCATCAGTGGAATTAAGTTTTAAACCATAATTTGATAGCGCTCATATAATAAGGATTTAGTCAATTCACTAACAAATCAAACCAACCCATTGACACCAGAGATGACAGCCTGCACAACTCCATGCTACAGGACACTGGAAAAACACAGCTTTCAGTGCTGATGATCTCAGCCTCAGCTGTCTGACACAATTACTCATCAAACCAAAAATGCTCTTCAGACCCCAGTTTGTTTGGCAGGTTATTAGTTGCACAGTAAATAATCCAACAACAATTAATACATAGAGATGATTATATGGCCATCGCTGAATTATCCGGTAAAATGCTATATGCAGAATTACCACATCAAAGTATGATGATTTGTTTTGTCAGCTGGAAGAATGTCATATATTGATGATATTTGATGCCAGACACAATATACTTGCCATGTCAATATTTTTCTTTGTTTCATATGTGAAATCTGTAACACAGTTCATAAAACATCCAAAATATTTTCTATCTCATCCGTGCGTTTAAGTAAGTAATACCAAATAGTGATTATTTTGACTGATATTGCAATTACAATACAATTTGTGATATTAGAGGGGATGATCATTTTTACATCATCATTCTCATTTTCATTGAAAAACAAAACGATAACGGTGTGATTTTTGCAGGAATCTGTACCAAACAAAGATGTTTTCCTAAATTTGCAGAATATAATGTAGGCCAGGACATCTCTGCAGCACCACAATATTTAATTGTAAATGGTATTTTGACACATTTTGCCAACAGACAACAAATATTGCCATTTCCTATTCATCATGTGATTTGAAAATTGCAGTTAGCCATATTGCAATTTTCGACCTAACATGTTGTCATGCATAGCAACCCCCAACTTTTAGTTTAGTTTCTTTTAGTTTTAGTAATTTAGGAGGCCTCCTGGTGGTAGGATAGATCCTTTGGGAATATAGACCCAGAAATCGGTTCTGAATAGAAACCGGCTCCATTGGTACTAATTATAATGCAAACCTTTGCTGTCTATTTCCAGATCTGACATTTAAAACAGAAGATATCGTCTCTTTTCCTTTATCTGTCTCATCTCGTTAGGAGGCAGCTTGTACCTCATCGCCAGCTATCGATGTATTGATAATGTCGTTATTAGGCAATTAGGTCAGGAGAGCTAATGATAACTATGCTCTGACATTGTAACATGTAAAACTTGGCTACAGAATAGAGAGGAAATACAAATACTGTGAGAATACAACAGAGGGTGTATACACTTACAGAGTGTATATAGAGTTGCTGCAGATTTGTGCTCTCCAAATACCTACAGACTATATCGGTTGAGGTACATAATTTTTACCATGTTTCAGAGGCCAAGTGGTTCCAGTAAAAGAGCTACAAAGACGGCTGATGGCAGGGACTGAACGAAACCATGTGCCATGCTTTGGTTTTGGCTTTACTGGGACTGAAGATGCAACATGAGAAACAGCTCACTCACTGCTGAGAAAAGGTGGGGGAGATGCAGCAGAGGCAGGACCACACAGATATGTTTCATTCACTGACAGAATATGCAGTTTCAGGTTTATACATGTGGGCAGCTGCTGCCAGAGAGGCAATACAGACACTTATCACCCTAATATGAAACACGTCTGAGCGCGAGGATTGATGGCGAATGTGCTCCTGCACCGACAGAAAAAACAGAAGCCTGATGCCGTAAAAAATAACTACAACAAATGGCACATACACATAAATACACAGGTGCACTCATGATGTCAGCTGAACAGTAATAATAAACTCTGCCTTCACAGCTACTGTAAAGTTTATTAATTGATAATAACTCCAGGGAATCAATTACAATCCCAAAGACTTGTGCTCTAATAAATCACAGCTCCCCATAATGAAATTAGTTCATACAGCCAAAACCCAGTGTCAACCCAGATTGTTATTATGCAGCTGCTGTCAGATCTGTATTCTAATATCCTTGATGGAGCATCAGCAGGGGATGTAAGATAAAGCAAACTGGCGTTTAAGTGCCGTCTCAGTAGGTCTCAGCAGGAGCTGACTCACCGCTGCTCTCGTCGGCGGCCCCATCGAGCTGGGGGATGGACAGGTTGGCGAACAGAGAGTTGTTCCCGCTCCACTCCATGTCTTCGTCAGAGGACTCCTGCTGCTCGTCACTGAAGCAGTCCTCTGGCTCCTTCACACCGGGCCTGTACGCACAGGGATGACAGGAACACTGGTTCATCAATGCACAGCCATAGCTGACTGCTTCACTGGATGTTGGTGTTGCTTTTTACTTCTATCACTCTTTTTTTAAACTGGGCAGAGACTGTACAGACTAAGCCCAACTTTAACCCCAAATCTTTCACTTTTTTGCTGTGTCATCACTATTCATACCTATATAACCAATGCGTTTATGATTAAATTGTTTACTAGAGCACAGTGGTGCAAGAAGTACTCGAATGTTTGACTTAAAAGTAAAAGTAATACCACAGGGTAAAATACTCTTCAAGCAAAATTCCTGCCTTCAAACTGTTACTTAAGTACTAAAGCATGACAATCAAAACATACTTCAAGTACCAAAAGTAAAAGTACTCATTATGCAGAAAGGCAAATTTCAGAATAATACATATTATGGTACATCATTGATAATAACGTATAATTATTGATGCATTAATGTGTTCGTCACTTCTGCCAAGTAGCTAGTAACTAATATTGTTCAAATAAATGTAGTAAGTAAAATATTTACCTCTGAGATGTATGTTCATGGAGTAGAAGTATAAAGTGACAAAATAGAAATACTCTAGTAAAGAACAAGTACCTCGAAATTTGAGTAAAGTAAGTACTTGAGTAAACTAAATGTCCTTAGTTACATTCCAACACTGTTAGAGCAAATTTAGTTGACAAGAACACAAAGTTCTTTGGAGATCTAGCGTCTTACTTCTGCTCTCAAAGACCACCTCAGTGATGCATTTAACTTAAAATGAACAACATTTTCTTCTGGGGGATCTTGAGGGTCTGAAGTCCACCCACCACAGTGTCACAAAACCCTGCGAGAAACAATATTCTGCCAATATTTGTGATTAAACTAAGGGCAAAGGGCAGAACAGAAGGAAGATGTGTATTAACTATTATAAGAATAAATTTCAGTGCATTTTTCACTGGGATACGACAGATACAAACTTGCCTTGGTAAGGGTGAGTTGTCAGGAGGCTCGTTGTCCCACCGCTGTGACATTAGCTCGCTAAGCTCCGCCTCTACCTTGTCCAGCTCTGGCCCTTCCTCCTCCTCGTCACTGTTGCAGTGGTAGCTCCTGGCACCAGGAAGGGACTGGGACTGGGAATTCTGTCTGATGGGGGTCCTGCAGAAACCATCGTTCTCCAGTCCAGCCAGCAAATCGATCATGGCTTGGTCTTGGCTGCTATCTGCACAACAACAAAAGCATGTTTAATGTATTTTTGTAGGTCAGCCAGGAAGTTGGGATTTGGATTACTGCAGAAAAAAAGGTCTACGGCAAAAAACGAACTACACCACGGTCAAATGATTTCACATCACCACCGCTAAACTTCCAACTTGTCATTTTATTTTTTCCTCTTCTACAAAAGCCTTTCCTCTTAGTGTGACACCGATTGTAAATCTACAACTTGGAAAGTTTCAGTAAAAAAGTTTGCAAAAGCATAAATATAAACACAACAAGGTTATGAAGGCGAACTAGTGAGGAGATGATCTTCCATGTTTGGCATGATGATGTTTAATGTGCCCGACAACCTCTGTCGTCTCATTTAGCCACAGATTTTTTTTAAGACACATAAAAGCTTCAAAATCCATGAGTGGGGTATTGATGGTACTGATGTATTTTATATCATAGAACAAAACATTAAAATCTCTTCAGCTTGTATTAACCACAGACCTTATTTCAGGTATCTAACTAAAACCCATTCAAAAAGCCCATTGACTTCCAGACGAGGGAACTGGAGGTGACTCTTTTCTGTGTTTTAGGATGCATTCCTGCATTACTCTACAGAATGAGACATTACAGACAGAAACAAGGACAATCAGGACAGAAACAGTCAAAGAAATTTGTTGGATTGTGAAAAACAACAAAACACAGATTAATGAACAGCAAAGGCTATTTATGATAATAAAGAGGGCTTCATAAAAATGTAAGTTTTCAATAGATTTGTAAAGACAGAGGGAAAAGACAGGAGCTGCATGCGGCTACCGTACCTAACAGGGGCGAGTGGGTGGATGTCTGGGAGAGCGGGAGGAAGGTCTGACTGTTCTCCAGGAGACTCAAGATGGCCTCCTCATCAACGACAGCCTCCTCTGGGACTTTACCACTGCTCCTCACAGAGTCTACGACGGGAGCAGGGAGACAATAGCGCTGTTAGCATCACTGGAACATCACACTTTAGATATCGTGTAGCTTTTGATTGAGATAATCTAATAAGAGAGGTCCGCCAACACACACCAACGCAGCAGTAACACCGTGGTTGAGCTGAGGTCACTGTGTGTCTGCTGCTGTCCATGTGCCTGCAGATTCTGCTCATGCTAACCACAAAGAGGGCTACGGCAGCAGCTATGGAGACGCTGTGAAGACGTGTGATTGGTCGCCTTGTGTTTTTCTCCTACATCGTGTTGATGAGTAGATTGAATGAAGGCTCAGTAGTCTTCTCCGATTGTCCAGAAACAAGACATATTTTGTCACGTGACTTGGGCCGTCTAAATGCAACTAACTTGTTTTAACGCCACTAATTTCTTTAACGCATTAATGCAACTTGTGATTTTTAGGTTGTAGCAGGCTCAGCTTTAAAACTAGAGTTAAGGTACATGACAGAGGCTAAACAATGCACCAAAGTTATGCAAAATTTTGTTGGAGAAAACCTGTCATGACTATTTTCAAAGTGGTCCCTTGACCTCTGACCTCCAGATGTGGGAATGTAAATGTAATGCCATGTTATGACTGGAGCAGATTTTTGACGCTAAAGTCAGAACCTGTGGACAATATCTGTCATTGATTGGTGATTTCCAATGATAAATATATACTTACATTTGCATGAGGTAGCATATTTGCCCACAGTATTAAATACCTGTCAAATCTCCCTTTAAGGGACATTTTAAACAGATAAAAATTGCGTGATTAATTTGTGATTAACAAAGATTAATAATTTAATTGATTGACAGCCTGAACATACATAATGATTACTTCTGCTATTATGATGACAAGGCATTACGGTCTTATTCACTAGTGAGAAAAGGCAAATCTTTAGTGGTCAATCATAAGAAGAACAAAAGTCTGTAAAGAAAATGACTAATGTTATATTAGTTAGTCCACCTTTAGTTTTGACAAAACAATCTCACCTCAAGGTCCATTTAATACTAGCTGTTACAATCAAAAGCTCCAGGCCAGACTTAAAGTTGTGGTTCGATGATATCTGCCATTACAAATACCTAAAATAACTTTTTTTGAGTGTTCACTCTGATTTTTTGTGTAAGGTTTTCCTGATAAAGTCTCCATTACAGACACTCAGTATTTTACCAGTATGAACTTCATGCATCCCCAGTAGTAGCCTGGGTTTCCTCACCTGGTTGCGAGTGCCTGTGCACCTCCACAGCATTAGCAGGGGTACATGGCAGTCCCTCAGGGGTCAGGGGGTCAGAATGGAGAGCTATTTCAGCAAGAAGATCCTCTTGGTCCTCCCCGTCACTAACAGACGAACCCTGTGTCCTGAACACAGGAAGACAGACATTGAGACCATTTCTGCATGATGATAATTCATCAACATTGTCCATTTCTTCCTTTCGTCAGTTTGAGTAAGTTCCAACACTCAAGGATACTGGGAACAACATAACGATTCACTGCAACACAGAAAACACAAACTTTGACTCTTTGACTCAACTCAATGATAACTAGAATTACAGCCTCACGGTTGTATGCCTCCGCCAAACAGTCAACACAAGGTAAATTGCAGTTTATATCCTTGTCTGCCCAAAATGTCATCACTTCATCATTTTATCCTATTTAACATGTGTAAAATTGTCAACGATAGGGCGTTCAGGATATCACGTTCAGGAGAACAGATGGCTGGACGTACGGATAACCCAGAAACATAATGCCTCTGCGCCACGACTGTTGCTGGAGGCATAAATGTATTACTAAATCTGATGACGTATGTGAGCAGACGGACCCTATTCAACCTCTGTGGAGGGCAGGAGGTTCAGCCACGCACTGCATGATGGATCAGCCACTGCAAGTTAACTGACCAGTCGCTGTTTCTGGATTTGCATAATCATGACTCGACTTTATGCCTATGAGGTCCATCCATCACAAGGCAGCCGGATCGTGAAACTCCATTGCAAACAATAATGCCTATTTCTGGCCCAAAATGTTTTCAGAAACATATTTTAGTGTACTGTTTAGCTGTAAAATGAGAAAGTTTGTCACCCAGCCACCATGTACAGAAACAACACCAAGCACCAGCCACTGATTGATGATTAACATCTTTTTCGTTGTGAATACTTTATTCTGATTGGTCAGTCACTGTTATTTCCGTATAGCAGACGGCTGCTATATACTGTATAACAAACTGTTGCTGTGGGTGAAGTTCAGATGTCGGACTTTGGCGGACCATAGCTGTGTGTAGTAAGTAGCGGTGGGGTAAGCAGGGTAATGTACAGCTAGCGGGTCATTGTTGTGAAATAAACCCTGACAGGGACGATGGAGCATCACCCTCACTGGTTCCCTTGTGGCTGGGTTGTACAGCTCTGAATCGGCAGTTATGTGATTGGCCACCGCAGCGTGATGTTGGGCCATGTTTCTCCAGAAGTTTATTCTGTTTCTACGTTTCCGCAGCAGGCCGCTGCATTTATTTTCAGCACCCCCTGCAGCCGCAGCCCAAACACACCACCCCCATTCAAAATGATTGACTTATGATTTCACCGCAGCAACAGATCTGCTGTGAATGCAGCCTTACAAATGCTATTCGTGCCCTCGCAGTAACTGCGCTAAGACAACCAGTTTAAGTTAAACATATACCGAAAAAAAGCACACAGATCAAATGCATGCAGTCAGCTCGGCTGTTACCTGAATCACAAAGCAGAGGACCTTCTGGTACCGGCCTCCATGCAGTCATGTTTTATTAGCATCTCTTTACTGTGGCTCTTAATCAGGGGGAGTGCTCTGTGTGTGTGTGTGTGTGTGTGTGTGTGTGTGTGTGTGTGTGTGTGTGTGTGTGTGTGTGTGTGTGTGTGTGTGTGTGTGTGTGTGTGTGGAGAGGGAATATGAATGGAAAACGGGCAGGCAGCCAGCTCTGGCTTTGTATCCCTCCAGATCACTCTCAGCTACTAGCTGCCTATCACGCTGCCTCACCATGCTGCCCTGCTGCATCACCTAGCAACTCACCGCTTAGTGACTCGAAATCTTGAAATGGAGACGAGGCAGGCGGCCGCCGCTCACAAGAGGAACTCATGTCACAGAAAAAAATTAGCTCCATTTTAGGTGCTAGACCTGGACTGAGCTAGACCCCGTTTGGAAGGTCTTTCACATCTGATCTGAACAGTATAGACTTGAAGATTAGAGCCTTGTGCACAAGAGGTTGCAGGTTTAAATCCCACAATGAGCAGGCTCAACTGATGAAATGCCTTCAGAGCTACTGATTCAACCCCCTGTTCCTCCAGTGACTGTGGCTTTATCCAGGATAAAGTCATGCTCGTACCCTTTTTCCTCCAAAATTAGCACAAATATGCAGGTTTTATAAACATTTTTTTCACACATTTTTTATATCCGTTTCTTATTCAGTCTCTCTTTCAAACTCAATCCAGTGGAAAGACCAGCAGAGACATTTTGATGAGTTTTGTTGTTTCTGTTGAATGAAGTGTGCTTCTGGTGTCTGGTGGCTTTGGGGAGATCATATATCGGCTGTTTCTTTCTAATTCTGAATTAAAGGTTTATTCAGACCAAACCAGAGCTGGCGATTGATAGAGCAGTGGAAAGACTAATAAAGATGGTTTTGATGAATTTCATTTTGTTTCTGTTTATTTTATAAGTGTGTTTCAGTGAAGTAAAATTATAGTTTCCGTCAATGGAGTCTGGTAGCTTTGAGCGAATATAACGTTTGTTTCTTTTCACATCTACCTCTGTGACCAAACCAAAACTAACCAAGACGGGTTTGATTAGTTTTATTTTGTTTCTGTTGAGTTTGAATGAAGTGTGCTTTACAATGATCTGTGAGCTAAAATGACTGTATTTGTCAATGGAGTCTGGTGGCTTTGAGGAGAGCATATCCATTTTATGTTTCGTACGTAAACACATTTGAATAATTGTCCAAGTCGGTGCTGATTTCATTTATTTTATATTCACTACTACGCATCAGAAAAAGGGCATAAATTAGCTTGTCCACCAGGGTGTCACGTTTCCATCACTGCAGATGGGAGCTGGAGCTGATAAATACTTGTGACTCCTACAGAGTCATTTGTCCTGGGATGAATAATAATTGGTACCTTTCCTACTGAAGACAAAAGCCAGATGTTAGTGGGTGTTAGTTGTTTTGTTGTCCAGAGGTAAAGGGACTTCTGTTGTGTCCTCTGTTGTGTGATTAAACACAGCGGGTGGACAGACAATGTCTGAGCCCTGCAGCAGGCCAGAGGAATAAAGTCAACACTCCTGTGGAATCCGTCCAGATAGAGACACAGACGCTGTACTGCATGAATGAGCTAAAGGTTTCTTGCTCTAACTGATTAATCCAACCTGTTTGATGATGAATGATTTTCAGAGGTGATGAATGGTGAAAACATGGTTGGAAACAAATGAAATCTACGTTTTTAATCAGCTGACATCTTGCTGCTATTCCAGATTGTGAGGTTAGGATGACAGCGGGAGAGTCTACTGCAGTCTCATTGTCATTCAGAGAGTTGGTTCTGCTGGGCTGTATGAGGAAAGGCCTCCAGAGAGCCGGCGTGCACATGCCACTGTCTGGCTGTCTCTTAATTAGTCTGCTAGCTAACGACTTTAGAGGCGACGAGGGAGCGAGCCTGGCAGGCGTCGGGAGATTACCGCAGCGATTAACACATTTTCGCTACCAAGCCACGCCCCCTCGCTGCCTTTACTGGCTCTGCTTTGATGTGACAGTTTGAATGATGGACCAGAGGAAGGAGGAGGAAAAAGAGAAAGCAAAGATACCCTTCTACTGCATCGCACTGCACTGAGCTAACAGAAACCCCCTCCCATTTCTACATGTTGTAATATTGATGAAATGTTTCTGATGAATGAAATGAGGAGCTATAGTTGGTGTAATGATGCATCTTGGGGTGGAAGCATATTTTAATTTGACTATTTATATTTAAATGAAAACAACTTATTTTTTGTAAGTTCCTATTTGTTGTGTCAAAAAGCCCAAAACCACAAATGCAACTCAAGAGCCTTTACAATCTGCACCGCATACGACACACAGGACCCTTAAACCCTCCATTCAGATAAGGTAAACCCCCTAAAAGAAACTGTAACAGGGTCACTCACTGACAATAATAAACACAGGTTCAATTTATGGTCTAAAGCAGTGGTCCCCAACCTCTGGGACGAGGGGGGGGGGTTATGAACTAGGGCTGCAAAGATAACGAAAATTTCTTTTAACATCACAAATTTCACAACACATTAATCCAATTTGAGATTTTTAGGCTTTTTCAGTTTTAAAGCTAGAGTGAAGGTATCATATGAAACTAGAAAAACTAAAGAAAACATTGATACCAACGATGTCATACTAGTCATTTGACTAACGCTTCAAACTTACACAATATTTTGTCAAGGAAAAACAGGCACGGACATGTTCAAAGGGGTCCCTTGACCTCTGACCTCCAGATGTGTGGATGTAAATGGGTTCTCTGGGTCCCCTCCAGTCTCTCCTTTACAGACATGCCCACTTTATGATAATCACATGCAGTTTGGGGTGAGTCTTAGTTCCTATTCAGACCTGGTATTCACATGCGTCCAGTACAGGTGTGAATGTACTCAAGACGCACTGGGATCAGCTCACTCAGACCACATTCAGAGGTGGTCTGGGCCACATATGGCCACATTCTTCTAGCAGTGTGTATACAAACGTGTCCTGGGCCACATTAAGGACCGCCTACTCAACTGACATCCTGCTGGGATCCGCGGGTCTCACTGAGCTCCTCAGGTGAACAGAAAGACGTGAGCGCTTGTCTCGCAGCAGGAAACAGCTTCTGTGCTCTACTGTATTCTGTCACAGCAACTGTATTTTATGAATATATATCTCATCTATAGGCTACATAATCTACAGACTATCAGACTAGGCATGCGTCAGTGTTTTTGTTTCGCTGCCTTGCAGAGCTGACCAGCACCCTCTGCCTCTCATCCCCGGCTCTCTGAAGCTCTGTATCCTACTGCTACAGTCCTAATCCTACTGTCTACCCAAATTCACAAATATGTAGGATATTACTACTGACATTCATGTAGTATTACATCACAACGTCTGCTGCATTAGCCATGTGTTTACTACGTGTTCATCTGCATACAGGTCTGTCAGTCAGGACGCATGTGGAGACGCATTCAGGTGAGAACAGGTGTAGTTAGAGCTATCGGCTTGTGTTCAGATCACTCAGGGCACATGTTAATGCCAGGTGTGAACAGCGCCTTAGTCAAGTCAGCACTCTGACACACTGACAGCTGTTGTTGCCTGTTGGGCTGCAGTTTGCCATGTTATGATTGGAGCAGATTTTTATGCTAAAGTCAGAACCTGGGAGGGTTTCTGGACAATATCTGTCATTGATTTCTGTTGTTAATTGATTTCCAATCATAAATATATACATACATTTGCATAAAGCAGCATATTTGTCCACTCCCATGTTGCTAATTAAATATTTGAATCGACTGATAGCTATACATTATCAGTACACCCCAATCTTCAAAAACTTGTTCCCCTCAAAACACCATGCAGCAGAGGGTTAATAGAACAGAACTGGCACTAAAAATGTTTGACAGCTGGACTGGAGAAGTACGATTTCCAGCAAAGACTACAGTGAGACCTTGAGAATAGAGCAGCAACAATATTAATGCATAACAGAGTAAGGGGGAGCCAGCAGACGGGAGGCGGCGGGCTGAGTGAGTATTAACACAGAGACAGTCAGGCAGTGGGGAGCTGGGAGCTGCCAGCCAGCTCTCTGGGAGTGTTTGTCCGTCCCACCACACCACAGTGCTCCCCCCTCTGCTCCTGTCTCATATCAGAGGTTACTGAATAGAAGCCATCTGGATCTGATGCAGAGGAACGCACGGCCGCCCGGCCAACTGTACTTTTATCTATAACAGGAAATACTTTCTGCCTGTACACCGTGGGAGTGGGAGGGAGGGGTGTGTAACCCGGTCGATATCATTCCACTCTCTCCTTCCCGCTCTCTCGGCTCGATGCCCGCTCTGCCTCCACCCTCTCGCTACATCTGCTCTGACTTCACTTTCTCCGTCCTTCCTTTCCACGTTGCTCCCTCCAGCTCTGCCCTGAGAGGACGAAGACACTGGCGTGAAGCTGAGAGGCGGAGGGGAACTGAGGACATGCAACGGCTTCATTACACTGTGGGACACTGAAGAGGCTGGACGCATCTTGCTGTCTATTCCAGCTTCCTCCCAGCAAGTCTTTCCTCAGTGAAACGGGACAACTGTCCAACAATGACTTTCAGATCGAATTTGACCTGAGCCATCTGGCGAGCCCATCAGCGCCACCCCAACATGTCAGCGTGACAATAGATCAGAGAGGAACTTACACATCAAACTCGGTCTCCTTCAGAATCTCCTTGAGTCTCTTCATGAAGATTTTCTCGCTCTCCGTTGAAGTGACAAACCCACGATCTGGAAGACATCACACAAACTGTTTCAACACTGCGTCCATCATTCCTGGAAACTGTCTGTTCAAAGACTGCAGGTTTTTTCCAGACCTCAAATTCTTCACTACAATTGAAACACTGTGGTCAGTAATTGACGCTGAGTATGCCGGTAGTGGTTGAGTCAGTGAAGTTACGTCACCTAGGCAAACAATAAAACGGGACTGGGTGTAATTCTGCATACCACGACTGATTTCATTCATCACCCAGTGTCCCTGTGTGTGTGTGTGTGTGTGTGTGTGTGTGTGTGTGTGTGTGTGTGTGTGTGTGTGTGTGTGTGTGTGTGTGTGTGTGTGTGTGTGTGTGTGTGTGTGTTCTGAGTATGATGAGACTGGTGTACGTAATGGAAAACTCGAATGCTGTCCTCCACAGAACCGGCTAACGAGGAGCTAAACATGATGAAACAATACAGCTCGCCACAGAAGAATCTGCATTGCCTCAGAACACTGTCAGAACCCAGAAAGCAAAAAGACTGGTACCACTGAAATGAGACCAGCTCACTTTAGCTTTGCTAAATCTTTTGAGCTTTTAGAATCTGAAGTGTTTTTTCCAATAATCTACCTACCGGTACATTAAGCAGGTACAGCATACATCTCACAACTTAGGTCTTATTTTTGTGGTATTGACCGTTTTCTCACCTAAGAAAACAGCTTTACAGATATGTTTTCCTCACTGAATATAAACTAACGTTAGTTGCGTAAAACACATCTGGTTCCTTGTCTCTCTGTGCCCATCTGATTCTTTTTAGAAACGTTGCCACATTCTCAGCGATTATCTTGGTGAGAACAATGTTCACCAAGACTGAAGTTATAATAACCCAGAATTATTCTTCAGAGGACTGGTCCAGTCATATCCTATTGTTTTTTTATTGCCAACCAATATTGTAAATAAACCAAGCCAACAGTGAATGTATCGACCACTAACTAACAAGTACTACTACTGTAAGTACTAAAAAGTACTGCATGAATCACAGCCTGATTCCTCCATGAACATTTGCTATAAACCTACAGTGACCGGCTGTTGTGGGTAATAATTCGGACATTAGTAAAAATGAAACTATATTTGTGACCCAAGATTTACGACTTGTCTTTGATGGTAAACTGCTGTGAACAGAGTGTTTCCACTGTGGATGTGCTCACCTTGTGACTCAGGGGTTTCTATCTGGGAGGCCTCGTTCTTCTCTCTCCTCCTCTGCTTCTCGTCCTCCCAGATGGCCTGCAGGCCCGGGTTCCTGCCAATCTGATCTGGACAGGGAGGACAATCACAGCACAATGTGTCAGCTATCACACTCTGTCGCTGTCGATAACAGGAGTTTTAACCTCCGACAAAGACAGGTTTTCATATCCGAGCGATGCCAGACTTAACCGTAAAATCCAACCCATACGTAGTGTAGTTATATTTTCAACAGTGCAGGTTTAATACACCGCTACAGAGCAGATGGAAAAGTATGAGTCAGAACACGAGCAGGGTCTGCCTTGGCGTGGCCTCTCTTCACTCCTTCTTCACTCTAACACAGATGCTTGTAGTGGTTTACGAGTCTGTGACCAGCCGGTAGAGCATAAGGACTCGCTGCACACTTGCAGTCTCCATGCAAGTTAACACACAAACAAACATCCAGCAGAACTGGAACCTGAGAGCCTCATCCTGACATCTTTACTGATCTGCTCTTTTAAAGCTGCATCCACAAACTCTACAAACTTGTGGCTTTAAATGCCAGTGAGAATGTTTGACTCAAACACAAGAAACCAGCAGTACACTGCACCACTGCACCCTTGTGTTTCCCAGCACAGCTGGTCTGTGATCAGCTTTGACTGAGGGGATTAAAAAGGCAAAAGATCCAAACTGTGTCTTAAAACTTTGTTTAGGAGCATGGTTCTGATTGACGCTGTGGACAAAGATGATTTTCCCACCTTGCAACCTGTCCATAGGGACACGAGAGCTGATAAGACCCTCAACTCTCACCCCTCCCACTCTGTGACGGAGTGAACTCCGTCTGTAGTCCCACTCACAGCTGAATGAAACACCCGTCTTTAAGGTGTAGGTTAAAAATACAGTGACAGTCTTCCTTCTCTCGGACAAAAACTGGCGTAACATCTCATAACCATGGTTTGGTACCAAGCGGAGGGGATGCACAAAAGTTCACAATATTAAGAATAAAAAGAATATGCAATACACAGAGAAACTAAATTTAAAAAATAAGACTTACTCTCACGCTACTGTGCTGGCATTTATTTATTATTTTGCAAACATCTAATTTTTTAACTGTTTACGAGCTGTAAATTACTGGCATTGTTGACCTTGTCTATGGCAGCAGTTGTCGTGCGGTTAATTTCTACATTTTATAATGCTACTACTGCTCACATGCACAAGGAAACTGTAAATGAACACAGCATAAATGCTGCTCTCCAGTACGACAGGGACTACCAGCCCCACGCCAGACCAGAGACGTGTGTTCTTGACCCATAATGTACCGGTAGTAAAACTTTGATTTGTAACTGTTCACACTTAGAGTACATTTGATTTGTGTGAGAGAGACATAGATGGTCATGTGATATGCATTTTCAAGTGTGTTAGCATAGATGGAGATTATTTCTGAAATGGTGCTAAAATGCTTGTGTGCATGGATTGTTTTAAAATAGAAATGCGTTCATGTGTATGTAGTCTAAAATAACATAAATCCAGATGTATTAAACCTTTAAATATTGAAAATTACAACAAAGAGGCCAAAGACAAAGTTATTATATCCTGAGATTTAGGCACATTCTGCAGAGAGATGCATAAGCAAATAGATGCAATAGTCTTGTTCAAACCTGCTATGTACAAATCTGAAATATTACCAAAGTCAAACCAATGCTTTCCAAAACCATTTGAACATCTACTCCTAACCCTCATTTCCTCACACCCAGACTACTGTCATTCATTATATACTTGCCTACCTATGCTGCAGTCATCCAGAACGCAGCAGCACGACTCCTCACAAACACTCGACATACGTCAGTCCAGTCCTGCGGCCCAGTTACACTGGCTTCCCATTCATAACAGAATCCAATCTGTGATTCTGCTGGTTTATGTCCTTACATGGTCTGGCTCCACTTTACGTTTCACAACTCCAGGACCATGCTTTTACCGTTTTAGCTCCAACACAGTGGCACAGACTCCCTCTCAGTGTCAGATCAGCTGAGTCAGTGCCTCAGTTTAAAAAGCTTTTAAAAACACATTTTTATAACATATTCTTTATTTTTATTAATAATATTTTTAATGTTGTTCTTTTACATTTTGTTTTATCTCTCTGTGTTATTCCTGTTCACTGTTAATTGTATTTTCTGTGTATGATGTTCTTTTTATGTGGAGGGATGTTGTTCTGCGTCTTACTTTCGATTTCCAGGCGGTTGAGGACATCTACAGCCACAGCATCAACCTCCAGCTCACAGGTGCTCTGCTTCTCCACCTCATCCAGGACCAGGGAGCTGCACACACAGACAAGTGTTATTAAAATACTCCAACAGGTCCTACAATAAATGATGCTGTACTGTTGCTTTAAAATTATTTTTGATACATGAAATGTATGTATGTATGTACATGTAATGTCCCTATGTAGATATAAACAGCTCATTCAAAGCTAAAAAAAAAAACAAAACAGCTGTTCAAGTGATTATACACGAAAGAAATCAATCTTATTATCGTTACTTTATATTCCAGTTCTGCCAATAGATCCACCTAATTGTTGCACATTGTTCTTGGCCTTGCTTATACTGCATACACAGACAGCTACAGCACCATGGACGCATAGTACTTCTGTTCATACTACTTTTTGTAGTTTGTATTTGGAGTACATGTATCATACTTGTGCAGAAGCTCACTATGCTTCCATCTGAAGCATAGCAGCCGCACAGACTCAACAAATTGGTGGTACACCTTCGGATGACAAAATTTATGTCACACAGTGCCTCACATACTCGCAGAAAGTGTAATTTTAGCTTTACAGGCAAGATGGCTGCAAAGATAACAAAAAAAAGGGATTCACTCATCATGTATCGTGCTTAACTTTAGTGGATCACAACATATCAGATATAGAATTAATTTGCAGATGCTCAGGTTCAACATGAGACCAAACTCTTCTATAGATGGCAGTTTGTGATGTCAGCCACAACAAAGGCCAAAATGTGGCCTGCAACAGACTAGGTGAGACTTGTTTTTTCAGCGGGTTGCTGAAAATGCTACTGAAGCAGTCATTGATCAGTTGCAGTTAAGAGGCGTGAGGAGTCAGTAGTCAATGATGGCATAAAAGAGAGGTCCTTGAACAAAAAAAATCAAGTATGCTGTGGACAGACAGACACAACTGAACACATGATCTCCCCACAGTCTTACCCCTGGCAGAGGTAACTATGGGGTATTAGCATTTCGGTAAGACCTCATCCATTTGACAAAGAAAGATGGAGCAAACTATGAGAGGAGAACTGTCTCTTGCAGAATGAGTGATCCTCAGCCTTTACTGTCAGGACATTCACTCACAGTAAGAGCTAGTGCTGCTGAGGCTGGGACTCACCAGGGTATGGCGTTCTCCTCCCAGCGGACAAATGTGCCCCCCAGGGTGCTGTCGTTGAGCTTGGAGGTGCAGGGGCTCTTCCAGGGGCTGATGCTGGGCCGACTGCTGGGAGATGGTCTGTCTGGGTTCACTGCTGCATCTTGTAGAAAACACACACAGGCATACACGGTGCTGTAAGGAGCTGTCAGCCAGTCAAAGAAAGATCAGACTGCAGTGGGGTAACAAAAAGCACCATCACCATCATTTAACATAGCACATAACATCATATTAAACATTTTTGAGGTAAATATAAGTGTGATTAGTTCATCATCTGCAATGGATTAATCTGAGACAGAGTGAATTCTTGAAAGCTACAGAAAAGGCATAAAAGTGTGGACCTTAGGATTTCTGGGTCAAGCTACTGTGTCCAAGGTCAGAGCAAACTGCTCAACTATATGAAGGTTGTTGTCACGTTCCCCTGAAAGGACCGACAATAAGTCTCTGAGCAGCTTCCAGAACAGAAGTGCTCACCATCCAAATGTAGAAATATGGCTTAATAAAGAGGCTTTTGATCCCAAATCCCAGCATGTTTTTTTCTATGGTGTTCCTCAAGGTCTTGGTGTCTTAATGAGGTGTTTTGGAGGGATTATTGATTATTTTTTATCAATTGTCCAGTGGTAAAAAATGGCTAAATTCAGCACCAAGTCTGTGTAACAAATGGTATCAACCCAAAGAATGCTGCAACAATTTATGAGACATAACAGAGCATGGAGACGGACATCAAATACTTCCATTATAATGTTGTAAACCTTACACGTTTACAGTTTATTTTAATTTTAATTAATTCATGATTTCTGATTTATGACTAGAAGAACGTGACAAAACAGCGCCAAGCTACATCTCAAATGTTCCCAGCTTTATGATGTACACCACTTCCATATGAACACCTCCTGTCCCCCACCTCTGCCACTCACAGGACAGAATGGTAAGGGGTTAACTGATACAGCTGTGGATTCTTCTGTTATTGCTCTTTTATTAAAAGTATGTACTCCTCAGCATCACTGAATATGATTAGTTTAATATATAATAATATAATATATAAGGTCAATACTGAACCATGCAGGAAACTGGACTGTAAACTATGATTGGAGTTTAAAACAGACAGTTTAGTTAATTTGTGCTTATAATGTTTAATGCTTTCTGGCTTACCTGGGGTTTGTCTCACATGGTATAATCATCTGACGGCTCAGGTTTCCTGAAACGTTGCTATTAACTTGTTGAGATGCTATTATCAATGATGCTAAAGTTGGCCACAGCTACAAGAATAGGTTAATCTTCCTTGAAACAATGCAGTTACATATAGGTATAATGAGTGGCCATCATTATGTAACATGGCTCATTTCAAGGACACATTCTACTTGTAGTTTAGACGCTTGAACTGTCTCTGAGGGGAGTGTTTCAGCATGTAGTGGACTTCAAAACACATTAAGGCTTCTATTCATCTTAAACTGGCCCATTTTACTAGTCTAGTCCCTTTTATCATTCTCCCACTTTAAACCCGGATTAAGGACTGGCTTTCAAGTCCTTGCAGGGGGAGAAGATAATGTAAACAGGTGTAGCTATTATCGGGGTATTTTAGATTCTCTGTTGTACGCTGCACTGATTCCATTGATTGCATCAGTGTAGAGGTGGATCAAACATGGGAACCCTGCTTTAGTCGGGGGGAGTCAAGCGTGAGGATTAAAAAAAGGACTTTATTAAAATCAAGTGTGGAATTTCCTGTCCTGAATCCCTCACATGGCCCTCACATGTGAAAGTGGCCCGGCTGGGCTGGATCCTCTCTGGGAGTCTGGGGTGAGAGGCGTAGACAGCAATGATGAGCAGACGTACTGGTCTGAGATTAGGACTAAGCTGTGATCAAACAGAGTTTAGTCTCCATCAGGAGGAAGTAGAGCTGGGCCTCTGAGGTTCCCCCAAGAACCCCTCAGACTGCCACTCCCACTGTGAGGCCTAGTGACTGTTGGGTTCAGGGCCTTACGAGCAGACCCGCTGCCCCCACTCAGCACACAGAAACAGTACAGTCCTCTTCAAAACTACTGGAGCAGTGAGGCCAACTCCTTTATTTCTGCTGAACACTGAAAACTTTTGGGTTTGACATCAACAGATGAATCTGAGACCCGAGATCAGGATTTCAGCTTCTATGTCAGGTATTTACATCTAGATCTGTTACACTACTTACAAGATAGCACTGTTTGTTTGAGCCATCTATTTTTCTAGTGAGCTTAAGCACTGGATCATGTGACTGACAGGTGTTTCTTGTTGCCCAGATGTGTTCTGTTACACTGATTATTCAAACAATAAATAGCGCTGAATGTCTACTCTCAGTTTCAGCTTTTGGTTTTGCCTGTACAGACTGTATTTATAGTTAAAAGGTGTGACCAGCATGAAAACCAGAGAGCTGTCTATGGGAGAAAAGCTGAGAGAAGATGGAAAATCAATCAGAACCATTGAACCAACATCAGCCATAGCCAGTACAACCATCTGGAACCTGGAGAGGACAGAAACCACCGATGTACTGAGCAACAGACCACTGATTAGCAATAAGAAGAGGAAGGACAGACTGGAATCAGACTAAAAGTACAGAGACGAGGTTCAAAAGTTCTGGGACAAAGTTTTCTGGACTGATGAGACAAACATGAACCTTTACCAAAGTGATGGGGAGAGAAAGGATCTGCTCATGATCCCAAACACAGCAGCTCATCTGTGAAACACAGTGGTGTCAGACTTTTACTGAGAAAGTGGCTGCATGTCCACAACACTGTGAAACAGTGAATGCAGCACCGTGGCCGCTATGGTAACTCTCCTGACGGTAAACTGGAGACAGCGAACGCAGCACCGTGGCCGCTATGGTAACTCTCCTGACGGTGAACTGGAGACAGCGAATGTAGCACCGTGGCTGCTACAGTAACTCTCCTGACGGTGAACTGGAGACAGCGAACGCAGCACCGTGGCTGCTACAGTAACTCTCCTGACGGTGAACTGGAGACAGCGAACGCAGCACCGTGGCTGCTACAGTAACTCTTCTGACGGTGAACTGGAGACAGCGAACGCAGCACCGTGGCTGCTACAGTAACTCTCCTGACGGTGAACTGGAGACAGCGAACGCAGCACCGTGGCTGCTACAGTAACTCTTCTGACGGTGAACTGGAGACAGCGAACGCAGCACCGTGGCTGCTACAGTAACTCTTCTGACGGTGAACTGGAGACAGCGAACGCAGCACTGTGGCTGCTACAGTAACTCTCCTGACGGTAAACTGGAGACAGTGAACGCAGCACCGTGGCTGCTACAGTAACTCTCCTGATGGTGAACTGGAGACAGTGAACGCAGCACCGTGGCTGCTACAGTAACTCTCCTGATGGTGAACTGGAGACAGTGAACGCAGCACCGTGGCTGCTACAGTAACTCTCCTGATGGTGAACTGGAGACAGTGAACGCAGCACCGTGGCTGCTACAGTAACTCTCCTGATGGTGAACTGGAGACAGTGAACGCAGCACCGTGGCTGCTACAGTAACTCTCCTGATGGTGAACTGGAGACAGTGAACGCAGCACCGTGGCTGCTACAGTAACTCTCCTGATGGTGAACTGTTGACTCAGTTGTCTGTACTATAGCTGGCGCACTGCTGCATGCTAGATACAAATCTTGTCGGTTAACGGTTAATAATCAGTTAACAAGGATCGGTTAGCAGTAAAGAACATTTTTCAAAATCAGTATTCCTGATTTAAAGTTACTATAATGACGTGTAATGTTCAGTATAAGGGGCTGAATGTGGTGATAAACCCACAGATGATTATCACCCACATCTGATAGAGCTCCAACAGACACAGCACAGGACAGAGAGCGCAACACAATGTCTGCTTGTTTGTTCGCGTTCCTCACACCTTTTCAATGGATTTAGTTGTTTGTGTTCCTGTAGACGCTCCCTGAATGATGTTCAGGAGTCAGTGTGCTTTCACCAGATTTGACTTTTGCCTCGGTGAGAATAAAATGGCTCAAATGGATCAGAGAGAGGGACAAGGTAACCGAAGAGGGAAAACGAGCGCAAGTAAAATAAAGACAGAAATTCAAAGTGGTCAGAGACACAGAGTAAAGCAAGAGAGAGAGAGAGTGAATAGAAGCAACAGGGCCACAACAGAGATGAAAACAGAGAGAGCTTTCCAAAGACAACACAGGCATCCTGAGGTTGAGGTGAGATCAGGACTAACTGGATATGACACAAGGCATGGCAGCCGTCCCTGGCCTGATCTCCAGCCCTTCTGAGCCAGAGGGAACAATGCAGTCGGCCAGAGGAAGCTCAGCTACGCCCACAGTGTCCAGCAGAGACAAGAAACAGCAGTGTGTCCTGTGTGGCAGCAGCAGTAGGCCACATGCTCAGCAGCACAGGGGGAATACCTGCAGTAAGCTAAGAACTGCCCCAAAGAGAGAGGAGGCAGGGGGTGAGGGCAAATGTCACATTGAATTCACAGCTTTTTATGGTTTGGTTTATGTGTCATTGCATATTAAAGACTAAAGTTTGAATTAGATTTTTAAAAAATGACTCGTGGCTGGTTAGCTACAAGAAAAACCTTTACTTTAAACACGCTAAAATCTCTTGCAAGTCCATAAGGGAGAACAGCATCAATCATGCTCCCATCAGGTGTAGTCTAACCACATTCACTGGTTAACATGGTGGAAACACTGGAAACATTGTGGAGTCACCTGTAAAAATACAGGAACACGTATGAAATGACACTTATGTCCATGACTGTCTTACCCCGGTGTATGCTAAGAAGGTTCCCAACACACCTACCTGATGTTACTGCAATCACATGATCGTGGTTTCTATTCTCTACTCATTGTTATTCAAGATGACTTCATCCAGGATTAAAGAGATAGTTCTGGTGTTCTGAAGAGGGGTCTGTATGAGGTCCTCATCCACAGTCAGTGTAATATCAACAGTAGATGATGGTTGGTAAAGAAACAGACAGGAGAACCAGCACCGGAGCAAAACAACGTACTGCTGTGGACGGAGGCAGCATCAAAATGGAAAAAGATAAAGAAATCTGTTTAAGTTTAAGTGAACACTACATTCAGAATATTTTTGCTGGATTACTTTAGCCACTGTTTCCGCCTGGGAACTGAAGCTGTTGTATCGCTCTTTAAAAAGCCACCAGACTACATGTCAAAAAACAAAATGTGTTTGTGTAATGGTGTGACTGGTTAGTTCGGATTCACCAAAGTCACACAATAACACAAACAAACTAACCGATGGAGGCGGCGGTAGACCAGCAAACACCATGGAAATTAAGTAAAATTACTGTTTTTGTGAATGTAGTCTGGTGGCTTCGGAAAGAACAATATAACTAGTAGTAGTCAAGATGGCGGCGCGCACAGACACAGCGGCTCGTAGCTCCTCTCGCTTTCAGTGTTTAGTGTTTTTGTACGTGTTTTTTATTTTACTTCAATTTCGTTGCACTGGTGCAATGACAATAAAGAGATTATGATTCTGATAACTGCTTTAGTTCCCTGTCGGAAACATGTTTTAGATCTCTAAAATCTGTTTTACTTTGCTCCCATGCTGCTTCTCCTGTCTGCTTCTCCAAAATGGGGCGTGCCGACCGTCCTACTGTACGTAACACTCTTCTAAAGATCCAAACTATCCCTTTAATAAAAGTAAATCCTCAAACTGCTGTCAAAGAGCCAAATTAACTGGATGAGAACAAACAGGATTATTTTAGTCTGATAAAAACATGTTAGCCTGACTTATTTAAACTAAGGGGCCCAGAATGCAGGAAAAAGGCAAAACGCAAAGAGGAAGAAAAAGCTGAGGCATGAGTTGTGTCTTAGTCCCTTACCTTTGTTAAGGGCCCTGCGGAACTTGACGGCTGCCAAGTGGACCAGGTTCATGCCGTACAGATTGTAGTCTATGAAGAGCTGCAGCAGGTAGGGGATGTGACCCTCGTGGGGTTGGTAACTCTTGTTCATCACCGCCCCGCTTTGCAACAGCTCACACACCCTACAACAAACACAGGTTATTCCATATTACAGGGTATCTGCCACCTGGCTGGGGTAGAATAAGGTCAAATTAAGGGGTTTTGACTGGTAGTCTATAGCTGGTGCTACACGCATGAGGACAACTTGGGGACAACCAGTCTCACTCAATCTGAAGTTTCGACAGGGTAATGTTCACAAGCCACCAGTCTTTGAATGAAAAATAAGGCATGGACACATATTGCTCTGGAAGTAAAGGGCTTTGCTGTGCTCTGATATAAATGCAATGTTGCCCAGCTGAGTACAAAATGACATGTTCAATATATATGCACCCTCAAACCTCAAGCTTGAGTGGGAGGAATCTGAGAGGGCTGCATTATGTCTGTGTGGACACAGCCTTACACCTCTTCCTAGCATACAGCGAGCGAGCGAACTCTGGCGAATGGAGCGGGAGAAATTGTTCAGATATTCTATGAGCGAGGTCACTCTCTAGAATATTGATTTATGTCAGTTACTGCATTGATTTTGATCAATGAAAATAGGATTGAGCAAAACCGGTGCGACAGGCTGCTTAGTCTGTTTACTGATGCACAGAGCAGGTTAGGACATCTGCGTTAGGAAAATCTGAAACAATCTGATGTTCACTTGTTCACATGGCATCCAGTTAAGAAGAGGTGTTTCAGACTGACTTGAGCCCTGTGAGAAACTAGAGTTACCGCCTCCCGGTTGTATGCCTCCATCAACCAGTCGAGTTGCAGTTTGCATCCATGTCTGTCCAAAATGTCATCAATATATGTTAGAAATTTGTGTGAAACTGTCATAATTACCATATAATTTCTTGAGTTATGGCCAAAAACATGTTTTTTGAGGTCACAGTGACCTTGACCTTTGACCCTATTCCACCAAAATCTAATCAGTTCATCCTTGAGAGGACGTTTGTGCCAAATTTGAAGAAATTTCCTCCAGGCATTCCTGAGATATCACTTTCACGAGACAGACAGACAGATGAAGGGACAACCTGAAAACATGATGTCTGTGGCAACAGATGCCTCCAGTCTGTTTGATCAGCGTTCAGAGTGACTGACAGCAGGCTCCAGCTCGGCTCTGATTGGCTGTTTTTCTCTGGTCTGTGAAATCTAGCAGACGCCATTAGGAGCACCGGAGGACACTGAGACATCATTTTTTTCAGATTACCTGTCTCATGCACTATTTTTAGGATATTGCCATAACTTTCAACTGGTTTAGCCGGTTGGTCGGTCTCAGTCTCAATGTATAATTTTAGCCTAGTAGTCCTGCCAAGATTATTAGTAATTTTAGGCTATTGCCTCTCAATAACCCTCTGTTGTTCATAGCCCACAAGCTCTGCTGTGTACCTCTGTCCTCCAGAAGACCCAGCCTACTACTACTTCAGTCCAAGGGGGCTTGGCATGGGTAACATACATCTACATTACTAAGCAACTGTGATATAAAGTTATATTTCTGTCCTCTCGCAAGGCTCTGTGGTGGAGAGGAGGTCATGTTGCTCGGGCTCTATCTGTTTGGTGTGAAAGAACGCTGTGCTGCTCTGGCAGAGGACAGTCTTGTTGCTGGCTCTATGTGTTTGGTGTGAAAGGACGCTGTGCTGCTCTGACAGAGGACAGTCTTGTTGCTGGCTCTATCTGTTTGGTGTGAAAGGACGCTGTGCTGCTCTGGCAGAGGACAGTCTTGTTGCTGGCTCTATGTGTTTGGTGTGAAAGGACGCTGTGCTGCTCTGGCAGAGGACAGTCTTGTTGCTGGCTCTATGTGTTTGGTGTGAAAGGACGCTGTGCTGCTCTGACAGAGGACAGTCTTGTTGCTGGCTCTATCTGTTTGGTGTGAAAGGACGCTGTGCTGCTCTGACAGAGGACAGTCTTGTTGCTGGCTCTATCTGTTTGCAGACTCCGGGAAGCTGACTGACATTATCCTGGACCCACTTGCTCACAGTTTTGTTCACATTATTTGTATAATTTGTTGTCATATGGATTGTCATTGTTGTATTTTTATTATGTTGTTATGTTGTTGTTATCTGTCCATCCTGAAGGGGGATCCCTCCTCTGTTGCTCTTCCTCAGGTTTTTTTCTTTTTTCCCTGTTAAAAGGGTTTTGTTTAAGGACAAAAGGACAGAGGGTGTCGTATCCTGTACAGATTGTAAAGGCAAAATTGTGATTTGTGATTCTGGGCTATACAAATGAAATAAACTGAAGTGAATTGAATATTGTGACAGTTTTATAAAAATAACTTTTTCAATAATATTTGCTCCAACCTGCCTACTGCTTTAAAGAGGCCTTTAAAATCAGAGAGCTGCCACAGAAGACGAGCAGCTCTGCTGATCAAATTGACTTTGACATTTAAGATCTAAGGATGTCTCTCTAAACATACAGTATAAAGGTAATCCCTTCATTTAAATCTGAGTGCCCACAAAGAAAAGGGACTGCTTGTTTTCCAGAAGCTTCCTCAACCTAAGAGCAGCTTGCATTTACAGTACCGGTACTTGCTGCTTGATAGATAAAGAGCAGCTCACCGTGTGGAGGTTTGAGCTCTGCCCTGGAGTCATGTTCCCCTTTAAAGGTCACAGCTGCGTGCTGACTGATTGGCTGATCACGGACGAGGGGCTGAGGACGGATGCAGGGCAGCCAGACCTGCCACTCATAGTCTCCTCTTTTTTCTTCCTTCTCGTCTCCCTCGTCCTCTAGTACTCTCTGCTTCTTTCTTGTCTCCTGTCCTCTCTCCCTGTATCTGTGTTTATTGCCCTCCGTCAGATATTTTCTTTAGCATGGTCCCTTGTTCTCTCTTCCTCAGTCTGCCTTTTATCTTTAGCGTTTCTCTCTTCAGCCTCATGGCTATACATCGTCCTCTCCTCAAGCCTCTTCCTGTCGCTCTCTCTTGCTCTCCGTGAGTCACTGGGCTCTCTGCCAAGCGCCATCTCAGCCCCCCTCACGTTGTCCCACTAACGCTGATCGCTCTGGTAAATAATTCACAGCCTTCCTGAGTGCTTCCACACACACACACACACATACTGCCAATCAATTTGTACAACTAAATACGCAGCAATTGATTCATGTTTAGTGAGCTGGCAGAGTCACACGCACACAGTCTGGCATTCAGTCCCATCAAACAAGTTCAGGATGATCCCGTTCACATTAAAGTGCATCGATCTGCAGTAACCTTACCGTTTGACCATCTGAGGATTGTACAGATAGATCTTCATAAAGTGCTTCTCCTTAGCATGGTAGCCATAGAAAGGCCTGGAAGACAAAAGAAAGACCACATTAACACATGAACCTGGATCATCAATTAGAAGGCTTTACCTCATTGTTGCTTTATCAGTTTCAATAAAAGGGTTTCACACTGCTATTTGGAGCAAATATCGTCTTTGTCAGCTCAGTTGTGTTAGTCAGACCAGTAATCACTTACATGCCAGAGACCAGCACCACCTTGAAGACATGCTGGGCATTGGAGGCGGGGTTTCCCATGGCAACGTTGAGGGCCCTGTCGATGCTGAAGGCCACCTGACGCAGGTGGCGCTCCGGTTGTTGGCCGTAGCCATCGTATGGTACGTAGATGTAGGGGAAGATGCCATGAAGGTGGAGACATGTTTTCTGGCCTGCAACACAACAACAAATCTACTGAACATCAGGCTTACAGTTTTATCTCATTCAACCATGTGCCACTGTGTTTGAACCATTTTGTTTTTTTTGCAACTAGCAGTGACAGGAGAAGGTGCAGCTAAACCCGAACGCTAAATAAGACACTGTGTCGCAATCCTTTTTGCAATGACGCTCTTGTTTTATATTGTTTTATAAATCTAACACACTCCTTTACAGTGGCTTTGCCCCACTCAGCAGGGCGTATTTTCCCCATGATGGTGCAATACGACAGGCTGGAGGTCAGCTTGACCAGCTCATTAGCCATGCTTTCAGCGGGTGACTTTTTTTTTTTGCTGTGTCATCACCATTCTAGGGTTGTCCTGAATACCATTTTATGGGCTTCGAAGGTTCGGTGAAAAGTAATGGAAGGTATTCGAACCTTCGCGGACCAGCGCGGCACAACGGGCAGACTTCTGTCCGTCTGTCTCCATCTTCCCCATTTCAGTGCCTGGGAGGGTGCCCGCCCACGAGTTAACCGCCCATACGCCTGCACGCAGACAAGAACTGATGTTGAATATGAAAAATGTTGTGGGATTATTCCTTATTTCAAGGGCAATTTGGGGATTTATGCATTATTTTTAGATACGTAAACATTAAAAAAAAATAAAAACTGATGCATTCAAATACTGATTTAGGGGTCAAATACCATGGCAGTGGTCAAAGCTTCAAAGCATTCAGGTCAGCCCTGCAACGTTCATCATTATTATTATCTAATTGTTCACTAGAGTACAGAGTTCTTCGTGCATCTAGCCTCTCAAAAATGTGGGTGCAGTGGTTAGCGCTGTCGCCTCACAGCAAGACAGTCGCAGGTTTGAATCCGGCTTGGGCTCTTCTGTGTGGAGTTTACATGTTCTCCCTGTGTTAGTGTGAGTTTTCTCCGGGTGATCCGGCTTCCTCCCACAGTCCAAAGACATGCAGGTTAACTGATGACTCTAGGTGTGAATGTGAGTGTGAATGGTCGTCTGTCACTATGTGCCCTATGATGGACTGGTGACCTGTCCAGGGTGAACCCCGCCTTCGCCCAGCCAGCTCCAGCCCACCCGCGACCCCTAATGGAATAAGCGGTTGAAGATGGATGGATGTGGACTACAAAATGTTCGTTCTAAATGCATGATGTTTCCAAAGTCAATGATTAATTGTTGCCTAAAACAATCACAATTATGATTTTTGCCATAATCAAGCAGCCCAAGAATGAAGTAGAAAAAAAAGGTATCAAATGAAGTACCAAATAAAAGTAAGTGCCAGTATTACAGGGCAACATGAATCAACCCACTGTACTCAGTTTTTGTTGAGCACACATATAAACGCTGAGCAGCCTCAGCCCGAGACGTGACTTCTCCTACAGAAACTATTACATCTACTGACAGGGTGCAAGTGAGATGGATGGAGTGTGTTGAGGGTCCAGTACACTGTTTTATTCCTCCTTCTGACCAATCACTGCAAGGCATTTGCAACACAGATGGATGAGCACGACAACCAGCCTGTAATGCCATGATTCATGACCGGCATGCACACAGTGTTAAAGCAACCCATTAGCTAAATAAGTGAACAGAAACAGAGAGGAAGAGCGTGGCTGGGGATGGTGGGTGGAGCAGAGGGGAGAGGATGGAGGTCTGGAGTGATGTGAAGTGAGGTCAGCTGGCGCAGAGAGGGAGAGATACAGTATTTATAACATGGGCGGCGTGACATCATCACTGCCAGACATTCACGCACACTGCTGAGAGTCATCCGAGGTGAACTGTGCTGCAGACACCACGCTCCGATTCATTATCAGCCGGGCCAGCGCTGTTATCTGCAGGCTGCTGGAGGAGCTGGCGCTCTGTTTAATCAGGTTACATAAGGGATAATAACAGCAGTGTAAAAATGAAGACAACAAAGACTGTGAGTGCTGAGGCTCACAGGAATCTGAGCTCCTCACCGTCTGCACTTATTTTGCACCCATTGGACAGGAGGAGGCAGTATTGAGCAGCAGCCTGATTTTGCCCAGACGTGTCTGCTCATGCCCAGAGACGTGCCTACCTCCCCAACACTCATCACTGGCAGCAGGGCTTCAGCAGAGGAGGGTTATGACACTGTTCCTCCACCCAAAACACACACTCTCACACACACACACACACACACACACACACACACACACACACACACACACACACACACACACACACACACACACACACACACACACACACACACACACACACACACACACACACTCACAGCTTGCCAATCCTCCATCCTCATGCTGTGCTATGACAGACGATGCGTACGATGCTGCAGCCCCCTGGGCATGACTGGACCCAAAGTGAAGCTTCCAAAAGAGGAAGAGATATTCCCATGCATCTCTCTGCACGACGATACATACGACTGCCTCCAAACAGGAGGGGAGGGTGATGCAAGACGAGATGTGGTGCTGAAAGACAATGAGCATCTCGGAACAGGCCTGGTGTTAGACCGAGTCACACGTGTAGCATCTAAAGAGCAGCGAGCAGCATATGCTGGAGCTCACAGGCAGAGCTCCCTGTGGGGGACAGCGGTATCGAGACCGGTTCATGTGTGAGCCAAACACACACCAGAGTAAACCATCATTAGGAGATAAAGCAGGAAATTTCCATTTGTTATTCTGTCCTTGGAAAGAGCATTAATTCAAGTGCTGCTTGGATAAACAAAAGCTGCATTATGAAATATTAAACCTACGGAAAACTGTACGACCACACTGTGAACGATCTTGCACACAATCGCTCAAGTCTACAGCAATCAACTGATCGATGAGATTATTACATATTCATAATCACTGTCATTTATCAATACTTGCTGGTTCCAGTTTGCTTTTTTTAACAATGTAAATTGAATCTCTGGGCTCTGGACTGCAACATGAATTCATCATCTTGGGATCTGGTGAATTATGACCACTTATGACCACCATTTTTCACTATAATATGAAATCTTAACCCTAGTCTGGTCTTTCTGAGCAAACAGAGCTTTCATGTTTGGTTGTAAGCGTGTTGTTATGCCCGAGCCAGACCGCACTAGTTATAAGGCTTTTTAAAACTATTCAATCTGCCAGGAAGGTCTGACTTTTTTTTAAACACTTTTATTACAAATTGCTCATGACTTAAACAGTACATCCACAATATGTGAAACATATATTTGCATTTTTAAAATATAATATACCCAGTGATACATATGGAACAGAAGAGCAAGATAGAGAAATGAGTGAATAAATAACTGGGGGGAAAAGACAAATTGCAAAGAATGCAATTATCAAATGATAAACACTGTAAATTAAAAATCAAAAATGAGAAATATCTCTGGCAAAGAGTGAACCTACGACCTGAATCAACAACAACAAATAGCGACAGAAAGAGGGAAGAAAACAAAAGAAAGAAAGTAAGATGTCCGCACAGCAGACAAGACTCATCTACTAAAACGCCACAGTTTTGGACAGAGGACGGAGAAATGAAACACACAATGACTGATGTGAAAAGCCCCATCACAGCGGAGATTAAAGACTTCTGATCTGAATTCAAAACGTACCAAAAGCGACAGAAAGAGATATAACGACTGAGCTCCGAGAAAACAGAAACCAGTGTGGACAAATGGAAGGTTTCACTTGAGTCAAGTTATTATGAGGAACTGTCATTTTGTGTTGATACCGACGGCCCCTGTGGACAAAAGCATTACTGTTTCTGCACCAGAGTCTCTTTAGAAAACGCTTATACTACTGTAGCTGGGTTTGACAGTCTGCCCTGCACAGTCCCAGTTCTGGTTCTGCCGTGCCTTCCTTCCCTCCAGCAGGCCCAGAAACAGGGCCTGGGTCTCCGGCAGCGTCGGTTCCCAGAGAGGACTGAAGGAGCAGCGAGGCAAAGCTCTTCTCCTGGCATGCAATACGAATACCTATATAGAAACAGTCAATTTTCTTTTCTTTTCTTCTCTCACGTTCACCAAAAACCTCATAGATTTCACTGATTGGTTGGATTACTGTTCGGTAATGAGCTTTCGTATTTGACACCTTCTAATAAAACACATTTCATTTCTTAACTGGATTTTTCTAGGTGCACCTACATTTTACATAGCTGTAATTCATCATTCATAAATGATTCTGAAACATACAAATGTGCATAGCATCCATATTTAAGGTTAATAAACACATTTGAGAGAAGGGGTGTAGGACAAAAAGGCTGTTTTTGGTCTGCGATCATGAACAAATCAACAGATTGTGGTATTACAGCCAGTGAGATGCAGACGGACAGTCCGACCGGTAGGCCTCTGACAAGTCTGGAGTGTGAAGGCCAAGGTGGGTGTTCTGTCAGCAGCCACTCCGGTGGTGGAGGAGTGGAGGAGGAACGGTGGAGGAGTGGTGGAAGAGTGGTGGAAGAGTGGTGAGGAGTGGTGAGGAGTGGTGGAGGAGTGGTGGAAGAGTGGTGGAAGAGTGGTGGAAGAGTGGTGAGGAGTGGAGGAGGAACGGTGGAGGAGTGGTGGAAGAGTGGTGGAGGAGGAACGGTGGAGGCGTGGTGGTGGAGGAACGGTGGAGGAGTGGTGGAAGAGTGGTGGAGGAGGAACGGTGAAGGAGTGGTGAGGAGTGGTGGAGGAGTGGTGGAGGAGAGTGGAGGAGGAATGGTGGAAGAGTGGTGGAAGAGTGATGGAGGAACGGTGGAAGAGTGGTGGAGGAACGGTGGAGGAGTGGTGGAAGAGTGGTGGAGGAGGAACGGTGGAGGAGTGGTGGAAGAGTGGTGGAGGAACGGTGGAAGAGTGGTGGAAGAACGGTGGAAGAGTGGTGGAGGAACGGTGGAGGAGTGGTGGAAGAACGGTGGAAGAGTGGTGGAGGAACGGTGGAAGAGTGGTGGAAGAACGGTGGAAGAGTGGTGGAGGAACGGTGGAGGAGTGGTGGAAGAGTGGTGGAGGAGGAACGGTGGAGGCGTGGTGGAGGAGGAACGGTGGAGGCGTGGTGGAGGAGTGGTGGAGGAACGGTGGAGGCGTGGTGGAGGAACGGTGGAGGAGTGGTGGAAGAGTGGTGAGGAGTGGTGGAAGAGTGGTGGAGGAACGGTGGAGGAGTGGTGGAAGAGTGGTGGAGGAGGAACGGTGGAGGCGTGGTGGTGGAGGAACGGTGGAGGAGTGGTGGAAGAGTGGTGGAGGAGGAACGGTGAAGGAGTGGTGAGGAGTGGTGGAGGAATGGTGGAGGAGTGGTGGAAGAGTGGAGGAGGAATGGTGGAAGAGTGGTGGAAGAGTGATGGAGGATCGGTGGAAGAGTGGTGGAGGAACGGTGGAGGAGTGGTGGAAGAGTGGTGGAGGAGGAACGGTGGAGGAGTGGTGGAAGAGTGGTGGAGGAACGGTGGAAGAGTGGTGGAAGAACGGTGGAAGAGTGGTGGAGGAACGGTGGAGGAGTGGTGGAAGAACGGTGGAAGAGTGGTGGAGGAACGGTGGAAGAGTGGTGGAAGAACGGTGGAAGAGTGGTGGAGGAACGGTGGAGGAGTGGTGGAAGAGTGGTGGAGGAGGAACGGTGGAGGCGTGGTGGAGGAGGAACGGTGGAGGAACGGTGGAGGCGTGGTGGAGGAACGGTGGAGGACGTGGTGGAGGCGTGGTGGAGGAGTGGTGGAGGAACGGTGGAGGCGTGGTGGAGGAACGGTGGAGGAGTGGTGGAAGAGTGGTGAGGAGTGGTGGAGGAACGGTGGAAGAGTGGTGGAGGAGGAACGGTGGAGGAGTGGTGGAAGAGTGGTGGAGGAGGAACGGTGGAGGCGTGGTGGTGGAGGAACGGTGGAGGAGTGGTGGAAGAGTGGTGGAGGAGGAACGGTGAAGGAGTGGTGAGGAGTGGTGGAGGAATGGTGGAGGAGTGGTGGAAGAGTAGGGAGGAATGGTGGAAGAGTGGTGGAAGAGTGATGGAGGAACGGTGGAAGAGTGGTGGAAGAGTGATGGAGGAACGGTGGAAGAGTGGTGGAAGAGTGGTGGAGGAACGGTGGAGGAGTGGTGGAAGAGTGGTGGAAGAGTAGGTGGAGGAGGGGGGAACGGTGGAGGAGGGGTGGGGAGTGGTGGAGGAACGGTGGAGGAGTGGTGGAAGAGTGGTGGAGGAACGGTGGAAGAGTGGTGGAAGAACGGTGGAAGAGTGGTGGAGGAACGGTGGAGGAGTGGTGGAAGAACGGTGGAAGAGTGGTGGAGGAACGGTGGAGGAACGGTGGAAGAGTGGTGGAAGAACGGTGGAAGAGTGGTGGAGGAACGGTGGAGGAGTGGTGGAAGAGTGGTGGAGGAGGAACGGTGGAGGCGTGGTGGAGGAGGAACGGTGGAGGCGTAGTGGAGGAGTGGTGGAGGCGTGGTGGAGGAACGGTGGAGGAGTGGTGGAAGAGTGGTGAGGAGTGGTGGAGGAATCGTGGAGGAAGGGTGGAAGAGTGGTGGAGGAACAGTGGTGGAGAGGTGAAGGAACAGTGGTGGAGTGGAGGAGGAGTGGTGGAGGAACGGTGAAGGAGTGGAGGAGGAGTGGTGGAGGAAGGGTGTAGGAGTGGTGGAGGAAGGGTGGAAGAGTGGTGGAGGAATGGTGGTGGAGTGGAGGAGTGGTGGAGGAACGGTGGAGGAGTGGAGGAGGAGTGGTGGAGGAAGGGTGGAAGAGTGGTGGAGGAACGGTGGTGGAGTGGAGGAGGAGTTGTGGAGGAATGGTGGAGGAGTGGTGGAGGAACAGTGGAGGAAGGGTGGAGGAGTGGTGGAGGAACAGTGGAGGAAGGGTGGAGGAGTGGTGGATGAAGGGTGGAGGAGTGGTGGAGGAAGGGTGGTGGAGTGGAGGAGTGGTGGAGGAACGGTGGAGGAGTGGGGGGGGTGGAGGAAGGGTGTAGGAGTGGTGGAGGAAGGGTGGAAGAGTGGTGGAGGAACGGTGGTGGAGTGGAGGAGGAGTTGTGGAGGAAGGGTGAAGGAATGGTGGAGGACTGGTGGAGGAACAGTGGAGGAAGGGTGGAGGAACAGTGGAGGAAGGGTGGAGGAGCGGTGGAGGAACACTGGAGGAATGGTGGATGAAGGGTGGAGGGGTGGTGGAGGAACAGTGGAGGAAGGGTGGAGGAGTGGTGGAGGAGTGGTGATGAAGGGTGGAGGACAGAAAGTGTCTGTCAGTCTACCGTGTCAACATGGAGTCTCACACACAACACAACACAACACACAACACACACTCTAATGTGGGCGCTTCGGCTGCAGTTGCTAGGCAACGGCAAAGCAAAAGCCCCTGACGGACAGCGGGAGAGATAAACAAGTGATTCTTTCCACCCATCTGGTCAAGCCACAAAAAGAGAGATGTAGAGAGAAAGAGTGTGAGAGAAAGAAAAAAATTATAATCAGAGTGTGTGTGTGTGCATGAGAAAGAGAAAACAGAGGGGTGTAGATGTATGGATGAGAACGAGAAGAAAAGATGTAGAGGAGAGAAAGTAAGCCGGAGCAGCAGACTCTGGACTGACTAACCAGGATGTCATGCTTCAGATACTAAGAACATCTGCTTCAGGTGGACGCTGGCTCATTACTGGGATGTAGTCGAACTTAGGACGACCCTTAGTTAAGCCCCGCCCCCACTGCTACGCCATCAAGCTGCCAGAGCCAGGCGAGCAGACCGACGGTCTACAGTCCTGTATGTGTTTGAGGGATACAGCTGCAATCAAAACTATTCAACCCCCACTGCATATTAGGCTTATTGGCAAAATATACAATTTCTCAGCTGTTTGCAATAAACAAGTTACACAAGGACTGTTTCAGTAGGTCAACAAAACTAATATTACGAGGGCTTGATCCAAATTCAACACAAAATGTGCCTTTAAATGACCAAATCCACTGTTTACATGGACGCTAAATAAAATGATCCGATCATGATGTGCGTATACGTACACCGAGCGTTTAATCAGAATAAATCCTTTGAGCATGCGAAGAGTTGTCTAATTTTCCCGGAAATAGTAGAAGAAGGAGAGGCTGTACTTCCGCCTGTGTTGTAAACAAACGCTGCGTTGCCTGTCTCGCGTCACACTGACGTGTGCTCAGTGGAGATAATTTAACCCCAACCAGGAAGACATGATCCGAATGGGTGTGTACGTGGAACAACGATCGGCATAAACCACCTCTCTCATTTGGAATGAATTTTCTTTCCGACTGGGCCGTATCGGATCAGAATCTTCTGACCGACGTGTTTACATGGAGCATTTTTAATCTGATTGGGCCTTTATTGCGATTATTTGTGTCCATGTAAACGCAGCTATTGTCCTGTTGGAGGGTCCAATGACGCCCAAGCTTCAGCTTCCTCACAGACGGCACGACGTTTATCCCTCAGATTTCCTGACACTTGACTGAATCCATGGTGCCTCCACATGCTGCAGGTCTCCAGTGCCAGAGGCAGCAAAGCTGCCCCAGAGCATCACTGAGCCACCGCCATGCTCCACTGTAGGCAGGATGTTCAGCATACGCTTCATTCTGCTTCCTCCTGACATATCGCCGTTTCATCGGCCCCCACCTGAACTAATGAAACCTTTGATTAGTTGCATCGGGTGTGCTTGAAACAGGGCTGAATAATTTTGACACCAAGGTAGTGATTAAAAGTAGCATTTTGTGTTGAATTTGGATAAAAACCTGGTAATATTAGCTTTATCAACCTACTTCCACTGTTGTTGTCTACTCTGTTTATTGCAAACAGCTAACAATTTGTTCATTTTGCCAATAAGCCTAATATGCAGTGGGGGTTGAATAGCTTTGATTGCAGCTGTATATCCAGGGTGCCAAACTGATTCAGCAGTGAAAACGGGTTTAAAAGACACGGATATAAGTTAAAGCCTCCAGATCACAGTGTAAAAGTGAGCCACCACCTGGTGATCCACACAGAAGACAATGAAATTAAGGAACAACACTGTTCCTGTAAAGCTGGGTAGGTCTTTATTATTACTCTGTTACAATCACTCAGTATAGTTTCAGTATACCTTCAGTAGTGTAGCATAGTGTTGGCGCTAGTTACTGATGTGCTAACACTCTGCTAATGTTAGCGTAAAAAAACATCCAGCAGATGGGATTGTTACACCAATCTATTAATAACTCAGACACAGTGATAAACTATCTCTTTCCTGATTTCCCCTCCTCTATTCTGCCAGGTCCCGTACCTAAACCCAGGCCATTAGCCAGCATATATACTGTGAATAAGGCAAAACGAACTGACATAGTACTCAAAACTGAGTCGACGGTCCACCCTGAGTGGATTTATGTGGATCGGTCACGTCTGACCAACGCCCGACCACCTTAATAAAATGAGTACTGGGACCAATACTAATTTGGTGGACTTTCAGTCAGTGCCACTCAGAACGATAATCTGATAGGATTTTCTGTTTGTTGTTCAATACAAAGAATTAAGGAGGTCAATTTTACATCTTCCATCTTACACTAGTGCATTTAAAAGCATCGGTGGTTCTGGAAGTACATGGTGCAATACAGTGTGATATTGATAGCTGTAGCTTGTTCAGTGTCCTCCTGATAAACATAACAGCTGTTCTCAGTGACTGGATGCTTCATTCCTTCCAGTCTAATCTGGACGTGTCTCCATTCAGCAGGAAGGAGTGATCTTATCACTAACTGACAATTTCCTGTAGCAAGCCGGTGTTCGATTGTTCAGGTCAGCAGACTACTAGCAAATAAACTTCACCCTGAAAAAAAAAATCTAAAGAAATTATGAAATTTTTATTTTGGATTGATTCATCATTTCAAGAGTAAATCCTCATATTGGAGAAGCTACAACCAGAAAATGTTGAACTCCATACTTAATCAACAGTTGACAGCAGATTGTTTCAGCTGATTAATAGATGTAGATTCAGCATGTGTGAGGTGGCTGCAGTGTATTTTGTCCTGCACACCTCAGATTCGTTGTTTCCTGTCTACCTTCGTACTGGAGGATTTGTGAATGAGGGAGGAAGGGAGCCTTATCTCAGGGGGAGGAGCACTGAGGTAGAGGAGGTGCACTCTGCCGAGCGCCTCCCTTCCTCTCCTCCTCCCACCTCCGTCTTCCTCTGCAGGGCAGCGCCATGACTCAGCAGAAGCCCCACACCACCACTAGGTCAGTAAGGCAGAGAGTCCGGAGCTCAGCTTCACTGGCTGGTTTTCTGACTGTCAAACTGCAGTTCAGCCCCTGGTAACCTGTTGGTAACCATGTCAGCCATGCTGAACCACCCACTGAGATATATCAACTAAAAACATGCCTCCCTGTATCCTTCCAAAGTCCTCTATTTGGGAACAGTTTCTTCTACTGCACAAATAAGTTTTGATGGTATATCTGGTAACTGGTTAGTGACAGTCTTTTCAGCACCTTGATACAGCTGGGTCACTGACAGCACAGCTGGGTCAACACATGGATGCTTTGGTAGCACTTCTACCTCAGACATTCGCGTTCCATGGACAGCGGCGGAGTTATACCGGTTGTGCAGGTTCTCTCCAAGGAGGCCTCCATGTTGCACCGCCATGTTTCTATAGTAGCCCAGAAGAGGGCCAGAGTCGATAGCATTACTCGCTGTCGTCGCCGCTCTCTCTCTCACTTCACCATTAACTTCCCTCATACTTTACACACTGGCTCTGGAGGGGGCCATTCATGTTTGGACCTTGAAAGACGAAACATATAAATGTGAGTAACAGCCATGACCTCTCTTCAAAACAAGCATCCATTCTGTAGGTGTCACATCACTCATCTGGCGGTGTCTATATTTCTGCTTTATCAACATTCGAGGCTTCAGGTTTCAGCCTTTAAAAGGCCCTGCAAACCCATGACACACCCATGCTGCTTGATTCATTAACTGGTTCATTATTTTTGGCAGATGAGACATCTTGTCAGGACTGTGTGGGTGGACAGAGATTGGCAATGATTGACATTTCCCTCAGTCACCTGTTAGCTATGTTGCATCTTAATAAAAGACAAATAACACCTTTATTATTCATATTAGTGCAGGGAGTTCAGTGAGCTCACATAATCCCTGTGTAGCTCCACTTACCTTCAACCTGAGCAGAATAAGAGACCTGTGTGGGTGTGCAGGGCCTTTAAGGGGGTTTGTAGTGGTACACTGAAGTCATGTAGATGCAACACACTGCTCTGAAGAAGCAGTGTTTCCTCAGGACAAGAGCAGAGAGTCAGCACTGGCCCTAATTCATGATTCATGCTGGTAACTTTTTCCTTGGCAGTCAAGTCTGTATACTGCCGCTCTGCCGGTAACCAGCCATAGTTTAAAGTGTCCTGCTTGTTCTGGGAAAAACACTCACGTTTCCAGGCAAATGTTAAAATCTGCTGCTGATGGTGCTGAAGGACAAAAAGCTTGCTTCCTGCTCAGGAGCTGAGATAATATGCAGATAAACGGATCCAATTTGCAGAACTTGTTGATTTTGTTGAAGCCGCAAATCCTCATTGCTGTCACCAGCACTACTTCTCTGAGCTCAAAATACATGACTGGAACACAAAAGCAGAAAGACGAGACCTGTATTTGTCCAAAGGAGGTTTGCTGAGTACAAATTCTCTTTTCCAGGAACACGCCAACAAAGTCTTATCTGACATCCATAAACCATAAGTAATGCAGTATGTTCAGAGTGTGGCATGGTGACCCCAATTATCCTCATGCTCAAACTGTATACTGAACTGTACTGAAAAGAGGGAATAAAGCATTCACAGTGATGTGAGTAGAGTGCATCCAGTTCATTTTTTCTCTACTATCAGAGGTTTGGGGAGGAGTCAGACTCCCTCTGTAATCAGACATACAGCTGCTACAGGGATGAGTGGCAGAAGATGTTAATAAAACCAGGGTTGGTATTAATTAAAAAGGGAGCTGAGTGAAATCTAGGCCCAGAGAGAGAATGTCAGACTATGCACACGACGCACATCCATGATGATGGCGGTGACTGATTTTACTGTACCAGGTTCAGTTTTGAAGCACAGATTTCATATAAAACCAGAAAACCTAAAGAACCTAACTGTACCGACCATGTCATGCCAGCTTGTTGAGAGGGAGGATAAATAACGCTCCAAACTGGCGACATTTCGCTGAGGAAAAACTGGCACGGTCATTTTCAAAGGGGTCCCTTGACCTCTGACCTCCAGATGTGTGAATGTAAATGGCTTCTCTGGGTCCCCACCAGTCTCCCCTTTACAGACATGCCCACTTTATGATAATCACATGCATCTGGACAAAAAAAACTGCAGTTTTTTGAATGCAGTATTTTCTCCTATTCTAAAATAGTGTATTTGAATATTTCTGCATACTGGGGTCCCTAAACAGTCTTGAATAACATAAATTGGGTCTGACTGTAAAGCTGAAACTCTTGGTATCCAATGAGCTCAACTGTATACATCTGTGATGTTGTTGGTCCCCATAATAGCCATTTCATAAACCATTTTGACCAATGTATAAAATGACCTTTGGTGACGTCTAGGACAACCACAGCCTGTCGAAACTGTACAGTCACAAACTAGAGACCAAGAGCATTCAGAGGATGGATGGCTTTCCTAGCTACACTGACAATAAGGGGATTTCTGAGCAGCAGTTTACACAATTTTATTTCTCTCCATCCAGTCGCTGAAAAATGCAATTCTTCCAGAAATCTCAAATTTCTCAAAACATTACACAGTCATCTATATTAGTAGCTAAATCTACAGATGGACGGTATTTAAGGGGACACAGGGAAGTTTAAAAGGTGATAGCATTAAGGTCCAGTAATCACACTTAAGGGGCGGAGGAAGAGACAGAGGGATGCTCACAGGGATGGTAAAGCAACTCCATGTAAAGTACAGTAAAGTATATCCAGGTTTCAGAAAGCTACTTTTTAAAGAGAGATATTTCATAAAGATTTGTTGTGATATATTTAAGGATGTCACCTTCCCAGAAACTTGGTAGTTAATACTAATACCAGTGCAATTCCACAAATTCTCAATACTGATTCAATACCACAGTTAAAAGCAGTACAGTGGCTGCTGCTGTAAACATTTAAACAAAGATGAATCAACTTTAACGGTGTAGAAGTTGTCCATAGAGCTCACCACAGTGTCAGAGACCAATGACAACTCCAACAAGGGACAAATAACAAAGAGTGCAATAATATAATGCATGAAAGAGACTTTTAGAGAGAGATGGCTACCAAGTGCTCGTTGAGCAGATTAATCCTGGGACTAACTAGCTATGAGAATGCCTCTCTAACACGATCGATTCAGGTGCCCAGTGTGCAGCAATTCAAGTACTGTATTTTAATTCTAGTGGTCAGAAAGAAACACTCTGGGTGGGCCAAAGTGGAAACCACTCTGATTTGGGTGGTAATGATGGTTTGTGGCACTGCCACAGTGAGAGTGAACAGCAGCATACAGCTCAGAGGCAATTCCTGCAAAACGGTAAGAAAAAGATTGCACCTCACTGTCAGGAATCTGTCAGCCTCTGACTGCTGCATGTGTTGCATCAGTCTGGTCCTTCCATCACGCAAACACTGTTCAGATATTGCAGAGATTGCTGCCTCTTAACTGTGTGCACGCGGTTGGTCAAGTAATACAAAAAAATGTCACCTGCAAAGAAAGGAGGGATTTTTGCCTTGATATAGAGGTGAGAAAGATGTAGAGAACTGACAGGAAATGAGGGGAAGAAAGAGAGATAAAATGACCTTCAACAAATGTTCCCAGCCAGCGAATGCCTGGTTGACCCTACACCTGGTCATTACAAGTGGTCAGCTCGCAGTACTGCTCTCGCTACACAACCTCCTGGCTTGTAATCATCTTCATCTTCATCCGCTTATCCGGGGTCGGGTTGCGGGGGCAACAGCTCCAGCAGGGGACCCCAAACTTCCCTTTCCTGGGCCACATTAACCAGCTCTGACTGGGGGATCCCGAGGCCTTCCCAGGCCAGTGTGGAGATATAATCTCTCCATCTAGTCCTGGGTCGTCCCCGGGGTCTCCTCCCAGCTGGTCGTGCCTGGAACACCTCCCTAGGGAGGCGCCCAGGAGGCATCCTTACCAGATGCCCGAACCACCTCAACTGGCTCCTTTCAACGCAAAGGAGCAGCGGCTCTACTCCGAGTCCCTCACGGATGACTGAGCTTCTCACCTTATCTCTAAGGGAGATGCCAGCCACCCTCCTGAGAAAACCCATTTCGGCCGCTTGTACTCGCGATCTAGTTCTTTCGGTCATGACCCAGCCCTCATGACCATAGATGAGAGTAGGCACGAAGATTGACCGGTAGATAGAGAGCTTTGCCTTACGGCTCAACTCTCCCTTCATCACAACGGTGAGGTACAGCGACTGCAATACCGCCCCCGCTGCTCCGATTCTCCGGCCAATCTCACGTTCCATTGTTCCCTCACTCGTGAACAAGACCACGAGGTACTTGAACTCCTTCACTGGGGTAAAGACTCATTCCCTACCTGGAGTAGACAATCCATCGGTTTCCTGCTGAGAACCATGGCCTCCGATTTTGAGGTGCTGATCCTCATACCAGCTGCTTCACACTCGGCTGTGAACCGATCCAGTGAGCGCTGGAGGTCACAGACTGATGATGCCAGCAGAACCACATCATCTGCAAAAAGCAGCGATGAGATCCTCAGCACACCAATCTGCAACCCCTCCTCCCCCCGACTACGCCTCAATATCCTGTCCATGAATATCACGAACAGGATTGGAGACAAGGCGCAACCCTGGCGAAGGCCAATGCCCACCGGAAACGAGTCCGACTTACTGCCGAGAACCCGGACGCAGCTCTCGCTTTGGGAGTACAGGGATTGGATGGCCCTGAGAAGTGACCCCCTTACCCCATACTCCCGCAGCACCTCCCACAGTATACCCCGGGGGACCCGATCGTACGCCTTCTCCAAGTCTACAAAACACATGTAGACTGGATGGGCATACTCCCAGGCCCCCTCAAGGATCCTTGTGAGAGTGAAGAGCTGGTCCGTTGTTCCACGGCCAGGACGAAATCCGCATTGTTCCTCTTCAATCTGAGGCTTGTAATCAAGAGTTTTTAAATCTTTGTGGTTTTCACACTACATGACTGAGCGGCAACAGGAGGTCACACATTACAGGATCTTTCAGGAGGAGTCCCTGATGAGGTCTCCAAAGTAAGTCTAGTCACAAAAACAAATGCGAGAAATACACAATAAATGTGTTTGTGTTGCAAATGCAGCACATACAGTAGGTTCCTGTTGCGGACGACCCCTCCTCCCCCAGGTTTCCCCTCAACACCTGTTTTCTGCTCTCATTGGCTGTAGCTCGCAAAATATCTGGAATGTGTCTACGAGGCATCGGCGAGCGTTGGCAAATCTCTCACCTCGCGTCTTTGAGCAGTTCACACATGGCGGTCGGACGCCAATGTGTGAGCAGCGAGCCAATGCTGACTTGCCTCTGATCTGGGGCTTTTGTCAAGGAGCGGAAAATCAGGGATTTTGTGTACATAAACTGCTCTCAACAGCAGTCCCTCATCCTTTGCACTCTACCACTTCTGTAAACAGAGCAGCTCTGGTGCATTTAAGTACACCCAATCAATGATTCAGCTGGCAAGACTTCACGTGATTAAACACCAACGACTGCACTGTGCTCTCCACTCACTGGACCACAGAAATAATGCATTTAGCACAGTGCACATTACAAATATTAGAGTGTACCTGCCCATTAATCTGAACTACCGATCCCCATCAATGCTTCCAGCTGCTGCTTCACTGTAAAAATCTCAGTCGATCACGACGATGCTCTGAATCAGGAAGCTACAGAGAGAGCAGCCTAAGGCCACCAATGTCAGTGATGGTGCTCCATCACTTCTCACTATTCTCATGAGATTGTACTTGGAGCATGTCCAAGAACTACTCACCCAAGTCGGCTTAAAAGTTGAGGTTTAAGTTTATTCTTGACCTTGGAATGGGGCTGTGTATTGGCAAGACTCTGGTGATATGATGCGTATCATGATACAGAGGTTACGATATTGCGGTACTGTAAGTGAGGCGATACTTTGTGATTTTTTTAAATCTAATTTTAGAAAAACTGTCATAGTATAAAGATCACACTGCCATATGCATAAAAACTGAGTAAAAAAAGTGTACTTTCTAATGCAATCAGATCTGCATTTGCATTTATCACATTCCCTTTAAAAACCAACATCACTGCACTGAATTAATCCTTGCATGTAAACTATTAATTAAAAATCAATATTGTTTTTAAAAATACAGTATCACAAAATATAATATTGCCAACTACCCCTACCTTGGAGACAGCAGTTGACAAGACAATATCAGTTCAAGGTCAATCTACTAGTTCGTTTTGGAGCTTTCAATCATATCATATGGTGTTACTCAGCAGGAGGAGTTTGTGAAGTTGTCAGAGGATGCTTCAAATATATCAAGGGAGGTGAGGTAAAAGAAGCAGCAGCCACAGTGACCTTAATAGATGGAGAGCTCCAGGTATAATGTGTTTACTGCAGTCTGGGCAAACATCGAATGCATCACAGTCCCTGTCACGACTGCTTGTATATGGCGTGGCAGGTACAATATTTGGGTGGTGCATGAATGCACAAGCATTCCCACTAATTTTAGCCAGTTTCAGTTATTCAAATGTTAATGCAAAGCAAACAGTGTTCTGAATCCTAGAGTAAAATAACACCTGTACACCCCCACCTCCCATCAATAACCACTATTGACCACTAATAATACTTCCTGTGTCTGGAAAGGAAAATATGAACTCAAACATGACACACAACGCATTTCAGTCTCAGCACAGATAAAGAGTCAATTCTTAACAACACACAAACAAAGCCTTTCTCAAAAAGCCAAATTCATGCTGCTAGGATGGTGTCCAAGCCTGAGACTGACTGGGTAACTCTCCCTTTAACTGTGTCTGGGCTTTGTTCACTGGACAAATAGGTGGGCTCTCCCCCCTGCTGCACAGCCAGGCCTGTCATGGCTGGTTGCCTGAGCAACAAGCCAGGAGCTGAGGAGAGATGACATCCCGGCTTGGTTATTCCTAAACAAGCTGGAGGACTTCCTACTTTGCTCCGATGCTCAGTGCTTAAAGCCTGCTTAATAAGGTGAACATTTCAAGCAGGCGGCGGTGATGATATATATATGATATATATATTTTACAATACAATTTGTCTCCAGTCTTGACTTCAACAAGGGAACAGTATGCATTCTGCACTCCAGTAGTGATCCAGCCCACACCCAACCCAATCCATGACAAATACATCACTTTGGTTTGACCTGCAAGTGCCTAACCAGCTAGGGATGTGAGAAGAGCTGATACCTTGGTACCAAGTCGATGCCAAATTTGTGAAAACCTGACAGTACTTGTACATCTATAGTACCGCAGGTACTGTCAAGGCTCGAGACTAATGGAGTCCCAGAGGTAGAATTTTAACATTTGCAATATAAATAAACATGCTGTCACTTTCAGAATCAATTTTATGTTTACAATAAACACGTATAAGATGGGAACACTATGTCATACCTTTCTGACTCCTTTTGTCTTCCAGTAGTTATAATTTACTCAAGTGCTGTCCATTGTAACGGAGCAATCCATGACAGGATTTGAGCAGCAGCTAGCTTGTAGCATCTCATAGTTTCCACAGTGAGGACCAGCACACCAGCAAGGCATCTCACACTATTCCCATTCATCCTCTGCTTGGTCAACAAAAGTCTAGTACCGTATTTATGAAATTAGCTATAGGCCCTTTTTGTGTCAACATCATGATTACATCTCAGTGTTCGCTGGTGGCAAAACAAAGGAAAGGCTGGAGGCTAATACTAGCAGTGGGCTAAAGATACACATCTAAAATGTCATCTTGCTGTGTTGGGTGCCAGCAGCCAGATATGGCGTACAGTATATTTGAGATGACAAACTGATTTAAGGCTCTAGCAAGCTACAATATTGGCAAAGCCTTTCAGAGATGGAGAGTAAATGCCGCAAATAGTTAGCCTATTGCTAACCGCAGCCGTGAGCCATTGGTTAGCTAAACTATTAGCAAGCCTTTCTCTCCATCTCTGAACTGCTTTGCTGATATTGTACGACTCTCTTTATGACCGACTTTACTGAAGGATAGTTTACTAAAGGCTTCCGAAGATTTATACGCCCTCAATTTATCTTTACAGCGCTGCCGTTGGCCATGTGCCCACTGATTGGACAGATGGCTACTGAGCTAACTTGCCTTGCTAATTCCACCATGCTACACAAATGAGCGCAACAGTGGACAGCGCTGGGTCACGGTCCCTCCGCCTCGCTCCTCGCCGCTAGCAGACGACTTCACTGGGAGGAGAGCAGCATCAGCTAGCTAACGTTAGCCAGCCATCCCCTCGTCCTGAAGTAGTCTCCAGGAGCGTAGCGCAGAGAAAAACTAGTATTTTCTTCAGCCATTGTTAAAAAAAAAAAAAAAACAGGCCTACAAAACTTGCTAGGGAGTGTTAACTAATGTGTTCAGAAAATCCTTCTGCCCCCAACAGAAAAGGGGTCTATAGCTAACATTATTTTACTATGTGAATAACTACCAATATGCACCGCCTGTCGCTAGCTAGCTGCAGGATTGAATGTTGAATGAGTGAATGCTGAAGTACGTGGAATTTATTGTTTGTTATTGTTTGAATTTATTTATTGTTTGTGTAATTATTGTATTTTGTTTTTTATTGTGGTATGGTTCTGGTGTTGTGACATCTCTACAACCAGCCTTAGTCAAATCAGTGCAAGTTTGACAAGGCAGGAACCAACCATCCTTTCCCCAGTTCCATCCAAATTCAGTCACCTGTGTCTACCACAATGCCTGTGATGAGGTGAAGCAGGTGAATGGTGACCAATCCATAGTCCCACTGCCCCAGTTTCATGACAGGGAACAGAATCAGCTCCCCATTTTTCCTTAATGACCACTTTGTAGCCAGCATGTCCCCGTCGCTCAAGCTGAGCCTGCTGGAGGACAGGCCTGGACGTGCCTGGATGCCAACTATCCCCCGACGTCTCCCCGGCCGAGGAGACAGACGGCACAGCAGAGCCGGCCATCGCAGCAGACAGGATGAGGCTGACCAGATGGAAGGTGCTTCATGCCAGACCTTCGTTAAGTAGACAAAGTAAGAATACATCAATTTTCATGAATGGGTACAAACACCAAAATCGAGGTTGGCTGTGGTGTGATGTTGGCCAGCCGGCGTTGTGATTGTGCGGGCAGTCTTCCTGTCACTCCTTCGTCCTAAGATTCCTGTACGTCTGCCTGGCTGGTTACAATGGAGCACAGATGGAGGTAGCAGACTCAGACTGGTCTGGATCGGGTCAGGGATGAATCACAATCAAGATGGACACTGACGGGATGTGATTAGAACACAAAAGACAGGAAATAATCAGGTCCTCTCTACTGGCAACAAATCAAAGATTTGATCATGAAATGTATAACTTTGAGCAACAAGAACCCATAATCGACAATAATTGACATGCTCTTTTCCTCTCAAACAGTGAACCTGAAGTGACCATCAGTGGCCGTGTCATTCTACAGGTTGGAAAGAGAGGATGGAGGAGGCAAAGAAACTTAGAAATCATCATTTCATTATAAATAGTTGCTCCATGCTTGTTTTGGGTGAAAACAAACACCTATAATAACTGAACAATAGCTTGCAGGTAGTCAATGCAATGTGTCATCTTGCTACTACTATTTCTGTTTTGCATCATGCAACAACCTCCATTGATGAAGCATCCTTGTGACACTGGTTTCACTCAAAACGCAGGCTGATGGCACCATGGTCCCAAGAACCCTGAACAGAACCGGTTCAAGAACCAGGACTAAACTGGTGCAAAAGTGGTACAGGAGCCAACAGCGCTGTGGCAAAAGTGCTCATAGTGTCTACCTGGGGAGCAACCGTTAGCTAGCAAGTAGGACACGCTCACATGCACTTACATGCATTAAAATTTGGGTTGTCAATCGATTAAAAGTTTTAATGCAATTAATCACATGATTTTCCATAGTTAATCGTGATTAATCACAAATTCATCACATTTTTAGCCGTTCAAAATGTACCTTAAAGAGAGATTTGTCAAGTATTTAATACTCTTACCAACATGCGAGTGGACAAATATGCTGCTTTATGCAAATAACGAGTCATTTATCAACACATCAATTACCAACACTAATCAATGACAGATATTGTCCAGAAACCCTCCCAGGTTCTGACTTCAGCATCAACAATCTGCTCCAATCAGAACAAACTGCAGCCCAACAGCAACAACAGCTGTCAGTGTGTCAGAGTGCTGACTTGACTATGACTTGATCCAGACTGACTGGGACTATCATAAAGTGGGCATGTCTGTAAAGGGGAGACTGGTGGGGACCCAGAGAACCCATTTACATTCACACATCTGGAGGTCAGAGGTCAAGGGACCCCTCTGAAAATGGCCATGACAGATTTTCCTCACCAAAATTTAACGTACATTTGGAGCTTTATTTAACCTCCTTCGTGGCAAGTGACATGGTTGAGTATGACGTGGTTGGTACTAATGGATTCCTTGGGTTTTCTAGTTTCATATGATGCCAATATCTTCACTCTGGCTTTAAAACTGAGCCCGCTACAACCTAAAAAGCACAAGTTGCGTCAATGCACTAAAGATATTAGCGGCGTCAAGACAAATTTAACAGGTTATTATTGCGTTAACTTTGACAGCCCTTATTAAAAGATAGTCCAGCCATGTCAACAGAGCACAGAGAAGCTGATTCCAGGGAGAGAGGCTTCATGCTAGACATGCGGTAGACAGACAGATACAGTGCTGTGCTGCTGGACAAGATGTGAGACAAGGACTGTGGATCTAAAAGAGGCTTGTGAAACAAACACCAACCAATAATCTGTCATCTGTTTGAGAGTCTGCTGAGAGATGTGACGCAACAGGAACATGGTCCAAACTGAGCTGGTCCAGCCCAGATCTACTGTGACCAGGGCCACTATTCATCCTGTGTGAGTCAGACGTTCTCCAGCTCAGTGAGGTCAGCTCGCACACAACAGCTCAGGGAGGCTGCAGTAGACAAATGGAAATCTGGGAGGCTGTCAACAATCTCCCACAGAGTAAAAAGCCTGTCTCCACGCACAGAACTGCATCAGTCCCATTAATCACAATGCAGTGTGTGTGTTCGGAGAGTAAGACATGACCTGCATGTGTAGCAGAGTGCTGTCTAACAAAGGAGGCAGACTGATATCAGAGCACTCCTAACTTTGCAGCTTTTCCCAATCCTGGTCCACAAATGATGGTCCAATCCTGGTCCACAAATGATGGTCCAATCCTGGTCCACAAATGATGGCCACACTGGAAATAATTAGGAGCCCCAAGATTTTGAGCAAGAGCAACGAACTACGTCGAAACCATGCTACAAATAAAATCTTAAATAGAGGTGCAATATCTCCCAGCCACTCCTGAAAGATAATTTATTAGTTTTATCACTTATGAAGCACAGCCTAGGAGCTAGTTCAGGCAGTTAACTCGGGTCCACTGCTATTCTCACATGACATTCTTCTCACTGCAATATGCATATTATCCAGTGTGCAAATCATGTTTCACATTCACACACCACGATTTTCACATTCAGCAGAGTACAGTACAGTAAGGACTGGCTTTTGATTAGGGTTGTGTGTTGGCAAGAATCTGGCAATACAGTAGATGTCATGATACAGAAGTAACATTGCAGTATACATTGCAATACTGTAAATTTTGACTGTTAACTGTCAGAGTATAAAGAACACACCGCTGTATGTATGAAATCGGAGTAAAAAAAAAAAAAGTCACTATACGAAATGGCTACTATGGGGACTAATATTATCACAAATGAATACAACTGGGCTAATTGAATCCACAAGACTGCTTTACAGTGATAGCCAATTTATGTAATTAAAGACTGTTTCGGGACCCCAGTATGCATGTGATTATCATAAAGTGGGCATGTCTGTGAAGATGAGACTGGTGGGTACCATAGAACCCATTTACATTCACACATCTGGAGGTCAGAGGTCAAGGGATCCCTTCGAAAATGGCCAAGACAGTTTCTCCCCCCGCCAAAATTGAGTGTAAGTTTGGAGTGTAATTTAACCTCTTTCACAACATGCAAAACTATGACATGGTTGATACCAATAGATTCCTTAGGTTTTCTAGTTTCATATGATACCAGTACCTTTCATTCCAGCTTTAACACTGAACCCGCTACAACCTTTAAATGACAGAATCACGGCCGGGTCCTCCGCCAAGCCGTCAGATTTTTAACAGTGAATTAAAATGCGATACGCAAGACATAATATTGCGACCCTCATGTGTTTTGATATTCTTACACCCCTAGTTTTGATCAGCTTTATTTCAGCTGATACAGATCCATTAAGATATGCCCCGTTTTGTCTCTTAAGGCCTAAAAAACAAATTAAAAATCTCTGAAATGAAAGTATCAGAGAGAAAAATGACTCATTGGCTGAATTGTGTCTGGTGGGTTCAGTAAACAAACCAATAAGTTAGCCAGATGTCCAGATATGCTCAGAAATACTGTGCACACATATCTACAGTCAGGCAAAGTTAACAAAGGACAGCGGTCTGTAAATGCAGATGGGTGTTTGGGTAACATTTTGCCAACATTTTGCCATTGTCCTTAATTAATACGTTGAATGGCTAACCTGGAGGGTTTGTGTTTTATCTTGCTATCTGTTTGCCATTCAAGGATACATGTATAGACTTTGCTTTCTTCAATTTAATATTCACCTGCTGACTAATATTCTTCCATGGCTCAACAACCGCCGAGGTGCCCTCAAGCAAGGCACCTCAGTCTCGTTGCAGGGGAGCCGGCCAGCAGCCGACAGCAGCTCTCCGGCTCGAATGACTGAGGGCACGGTGAGTAAAGCAGGTCAGTGCTGACACAGAGCACACATGCTCAGTCAACTTTCCTGGGATAAAAATTAGAGAAATTAGATCACATCAAACAGATCAAAGCCTGCAGTCACCTGAGCAGGAGTCAGAGGAAGGGCAGACCGGGTATGAACCACTCTCAGTCGATGCCGAGGAGCAGGGAGAGGGGTGAGCCAGAGGTAAAGAGACAAATACTAATTGTTTCCTGGTGACTCAGGGATTTCTTATGGAGCGCGTTCTAGTGGGTTCTAACAAACACACACTTAAACATACACTTAACACTCTAAAAGCAGCTATCCTACCATTTTAGCCGCTGTGCTGTGCTACCCTTAAAGGGTTAGTATTTAGTTATGGTAAGCCCTGCTATTCGAGATACCACACAGGTATTAGCCTTAGTGTCAGCAGCCGTTGAGGATCAGTATATCTGCCCAGCTCAGGAGAGTAGCTCCTCAGCATTATCTGAAGTTACTAAAAGTTATTTTTAACAAAGGTCCTGACCTTTTGTCAGTAAGAGTCTGTCAGCCTAGTTTTTGCGGTATGTCCTGCACCGCTGGCTTTTCAGCCAATTCAACATGTTGAATCAGCAGCGGCACCATTGGTGAGAGAAATCACTCTGATTGGCTGTTCAGATTCAATGAATCACGGCACGAGAAGAGAAATGGAAGTGAGGAAAGTAAGCTAACGAGTAAACTCAAGAGGACACACACAAAGGGCTCTTCTCATTGTTCATCTTCATCTCATCTGATCCAGCGCATGGATGTTTTCACAATGACATGGTCATCTGGAATGAAGCCGTGGTGAGTGACAGTGGTGTGAAAATGGTCGGCTAATGCTGCTTTATTTCATGTACGTATCATAACAGCTTGTATATCCGCCGCCCTCTGTCTCTGCAGACTACCACCACCTGCTGGTGTGGACAGTTGTTTCCTCTCACACAGATGCAGAACATACCTGATAGCTGGACTTCGGCTGCAGTCTTTGAGGTGTGTTCAAATGCAACTTGTTGGCCAAGATAAAGGCATCATGACAGTCAGACATAACAGTCGGTCGCCACTAGTTCGTTGACGTTGGGTTGGTGCGTCTGGGCCTTAAGATGTCAAATCAGTCAGAGTTCCTTCATCAAGCTTTGTTAAACATGAAATAAAACCGATGAAATGTTTCAAAACAACCTGTGAAATGAGGAGAAAATGCACTTGTAGTCATAGAAAACTTCCACTGAGTAAGTCTTTGGTAATGTGACACGATGTCAGGACTTCCAGTGTCCCTCTGAAGGCCTAAGTCTGCCTTCACACACAACAGCTGATGGCCAAACACAGTAGAGATGTCACATTAGGTGGGAAGCAGCCATGAAATGCCACAATGAGCCAGATTATATTAAGTTGTAGTGGTAAACTGTAATCTTGCTTTGTCCTGCATTTAATTTTGCCAGAATTTGTGAAATCCGCTTGATTAATAGTTTGATGGAGAGCAAAGAGACGGGAAGCAATAGGTCTGGAGAGAAAGAGGGAACTGGCTTTTACCACGGAGACAGAAACAGACACAGAGAAACAGAGAGGGTAGGACTGGGAAGAGGCCAGCGGAGGAGAGGAAGACAGGAAAAGAGAGAGTCTGGGCAAGAGAGAGAGGGACAGGAGAGAGGGAGAGAGTACAGCCTTGAAAAGAGCAGTGGATCCAGTGAGAGTGTAATTAGCAGGCTGAGAGTTTACAGGAAGAACCCTGTGAACTAGGACACTATATTCCCACATAGCCTCAGCTGAACCTCTCCTCAGAGCCGACACAGAGGGAGGAGAAAAAGCAGGCCTGTTCTGTCTGCACACTGCATGAAAACATAGGGAGCCTCCATGGAGGCCATGTAGGCCAGGCACAGCCCCAGGGCAGGAGCATGGCCAGGGGAGAGAGCAGGCCAGGGGAGGAGCATGGCCAGGGGAGGAGCAGGGCCAGGGGAGGAGCAGGGCCAGGGGAGGAGCAGGGCCAGGGGAGGAGCAGGGCCAGGGGAGGGCCAGGGGAGGGCCAGGGGAGGAGGCCCACACATTGGTCATCCACCAGGAGGAGGAGGAGGGACGTAAGGCCGCTGAGGAGAAGCAGAGTAGTGCAGATGCAGGGAGGTATAGTGGGAAAGAAGGGCTGGAAGAGTGAGGCACAGTAAGAGCTTAATTCAATTAAGCTGCATCAACACGCAATCGGAAAAAATGAAAACGCATTTTTATGCAGAAGAGGAGTGAAATCCAATTTAGCTCTGAGACACAAAAAGGACATGAAAACTGCAGGTTTTCTTCACACATAACCTCAGAACTACTCTGTTATGTAATTATTTAATTTAGCACACGACCAGTCAGAGCAGCTACTGAAAATACCATCAGAATCGATCAGGGCAGAAAAAGACGGACTGCTGCATCCAGAGTAATTGTGTTATTTGGCTGCTTCGAGAGGAGGAATGTTTTCTTTCCTGATGAGAATCAGTTAACTCAAAACAAATGTTGTAATTTATCCATTTGAAAATGGTCCCGCGGTTGACAAAGGAATCATACATCATGGTCCTGGCCTCCTGGTGGATTACGGTGCCAGTATCAAGCAGCGACCTCTGGTGATGAAAAATGTAGCCAACACAGAAGCGAAGAGTATAGAGGAACACGTTTTAGCTAAATCACCCTCCCAGTACGAACACTTAAATATCCCTCATTTAAATCATTATGTCCTAAAAGTTGTAAAATGAACTAACAGCTAAATCCAGAGTTATTTTCCTCGGCATAATGAACGTACATCAGACCCATGGGACTGCACCTTCCTGTACGCTCATATCACATATCCGGTTCTACCGACTTCCTGCTAGCTGTATGTAGCTGTAATAATGGATCTATTGGCTGTAATTCATCACTTTATTATGTTCTAATCCACCCATGGACTGTCCCGTGGTGGATGTATTAACATCTCTGTTCCCAAACAACCGGCTATCGGCCAGTAGCTAGTAGAGCTAGTAGCAGGACATCAACAGGATTATTAGAGTTGTAGCTGTTTACTAACATGCAGGGTAAAATCACAGGACACAACCTCCTCTGCATCCATGGTCTGGGCTCTGTTGGACTCCATTTGGGATCCTTGACATGAAAAGTTTGAGATTGCTTTCAAAGTCTATGTCCATTGCTATGGTCCTCTGGGAAGCAGCCAGGAAAAAAAGTCTAATAAATAAATAAATTGTATGCATATTTATAATATTTTTAATGTTTAGCACAGGCCATTTCGATAGAGACATTAAATATGACAATAGAACAGAAATTATTTTGTTTTACTTTTGTACGGCCCCTTTGAGGTGGACCTACCTATTACCTGAACACCGATGTTGCAATGAAACCCACGATGAACGAGGGACCACCGTATATGCAGCTTGACAGCAGTGCCAAAAACTGCAGTACCTCAAATGGCCACTTGAAGCTGGCTCCAAAACAAGTCAGTCCCCAGATAGCACTGTGTTAAAATGTCCAACTTCATAGCAGATATAAACATGTTTTACAGCCTGGCTCCAAACAGTTTTGGTCTATATCGCCCACCCACCCACTTTGAGCTTTACGAGGGTTCTTCGGAAACCTATGCCCATATTTGATGCACTCTATGGCCAGTATACTCCATCAGGAGGACAGTTAAATAGCTCTGATGTCTGACTTTTCTTGCGAAATGCAACCATTAGTGGTTTTGGTGCATACTAATTGCAACGTCGACAGGGGACCACTGTTGCATGTCACACCTTTCTCGCCTTTCCCTTGTATTGATTTCCACTAAAAAATTACATGCAGGAAAAAGGTACAAATGAAGCTCAAACATAGCACACATACAACTCTACATAAAGGGGTTAGTTATCCCAGCACTCAGCAGGAAGGCTAACAAAAATGAAGCCCTGGACTAGCCAAGCCCCACAAAGGACCTGTCCGTTCGACTTGCTCACTCACTAATCACTGCCACCATGTTAATGTTCAGGCATGCGAGTGTGTGCGTGTACAAGATAAGACGAAGAAGAGGACGAGGAGGGGGGCGTGGAGGGATTTAAAGGATGTGTGACGCTCTGAGTTGAGGGGGACATCGAGGAGGTCGGGGGAGAGCTCTGGTTGTAAACACTCCCTCTCTGAGCGCTATGCGGCAGCTCTCCCATGGAGGCAGTCCAGGACAGTCTGAGGGCAGGACAGAGATGAAAGGAAACGCTGATGTGATTCAGGGAGAGAAAGTGAAAACCCTCGAAACTGGAACGGCATGTCGAGGAAAACAAAGGAATGTGGCGGACAGGAGGAGAGGGGGAGGATGAGGAGGCCGAGTACAACAGAGAGAGAGGCCGAGGCTGTGACCGGCGGAGGGGAAATCCTCGGGCTGCCTGCAGCTACTCATGCAGGGATATTCTCATTCACACACAGCGGAAAACAACCACAACTCATTTCATGTAGGCTTTCAACACTCGTAGGAAGAAGCAGACGGAGAAAATATGTGTTCATGGTCTTTAAAGAACAGACATGGGTGTGGTATTAGCCTTCTAACCTCACTCTCCAAAACAAAGTACCGCATTTTTCGCACTATTAAGCGCACTTAAAATCACCCAACTGTTTAACTCAGACACTGATGATGAAGGATTTGATGGGTTTGTGGAAGAGGAATGAACTGAAAAGTGAGTGTGTTGTTTTGTATTTCATGTGTTACAACTGAAAAATGTTGAGAGTTGTTGAAGTTACTGAGTTATTAAATTAATTGCATAAAGTCATACTTATCTGACCGTTTTGTTTCGTTTAATGCGCCTTATAATCCGGTGCGCCTTATAGTGTGAAAAATACGGTAACTAAATTTACTTTATTTTCAGCTTCTGCCATCAGTGTATGAATGTGTGTGAATGCTGACATGTAGTGTAATGCGCGTTGAGTCGTCAGAAGACTAGAAAACACTATATAAATGCAAGTCCATCTACCATTTAGCTGTTAGCAGCCTGTGTGCGGCACAGTCCCACATGGAGCTAACAGCTAACGCTAACGGGCAGTGGCATTGAGTTCCACTATGACGTTCAGTCTCTGTTCAGTAAAAATATAACCGTTGATTGAAGGTAAACTAACTTCATCCTGATGTGTTCAAATGCAATCTTGTAAAATGTAGTTTTTGGTTTTTGGAGGAGATGTTTTCACAGCAATATGAAATAGATGAGGGGGTGAGAGGGAGAGTGGGTTCACTCTCTGCTCAGGTAGACATCACTCCTCTCCATCTTTACGTAGACAATAGTTGTTTGCTGCTACCCTGATGCTCTGAATCCTGTATGTAGACCCTTTAAGCTTGGAGCTCAACCAAACCGTTGAGCCAGAGTGGAAATAAACAAATTGTGCTGCAGAAGGATGGTTTGATAGCAGGAGGCGAGTGCTGAAGATGCTGTGCTCCGTTATGTAATGCATTATGTAAAACTCTTCTCCACTCGTTATGGGAGAAATTAGTGTAATAATGCGTGCCCCCATTTTAAGCAGCCTCAGTAAATGCAGATCCTCAGTTACTGGAGATTCATATCAGTGAGGCTGGCAGATCTAATATGGAGCACCTTGAGAGGAGGAGGGAAAAGGAGCGAGGATGATGGGGAAAACGGGAGTGAATAAGAAACAAGGAGAATAAAGATATAATGGCACAAAGAAAGATGTTCATTTAAGAGAAACTGGAACGAATAGTACCAAAAAGGAAATCTCATGCGCTGAAAAATGAAAACAGATTTCATAATGAGTGTGAGAAGCACTGGTTAGAGCTGAGTGGTTGCCACGGTGCTTAAGGATGCTGTGTGTCCGGTATTGCTCTCTGATCAGGGACGGCAATGTGTTGCCAGACAGCAGGAGAGATTTCCAAGCTCTGCCTGCTCTCCTTTTCTCAGCTCCACAGGAATTTAATATTCACGTCGCGTCTCGCTCTCCGCCACACATCACCAGAAGCAGGGACGGCAGCTCGGCTGCTGCATTGGGCGAGCGAGATTCGCACACATGCTCGCTCTTCTTCTCAGCACCCTTCCCTCCCCTTTCCCACCCCTCCACTCTCAATCTAACACAGGGACAGCCATAAACACACAAAGAGACGCACTAAACTGGAGCTGAGATATTGCTGTGACTGGAGTGGATTACAGCGGGAGAACAGAGAGAACTGAGCACGTCTAGACAGAATAACAAGAGTTTTATTTTGACATCAGAGGTGGTACATGTCTCCCAAAAAAAAAAATAAATGTTTCTCTGGAAACAACTGGAGATGCTAATCAGACAGATTTACAGAGCTGGTGGTCTGTTAAGTAACAGCAGCAACAACAACCAGCCGGATATCACCACACACACACACACACACACACACACACACACACACACACACACACACACACACACACACACACACACACACACAGATGTATTTTTAGAGCAGGGCGTCCAGAATATCCCTCCCCTCCCCTTTTTAATAATCCTGCCCTCAAACTGACTGTACACTGCTACAGAATTAAAAATGGATCAAAAGACCCTTCGGTTCCCACTGCAGCCTCAGATTTTAAAAAACAGCGGCAGACAGGCTGATGGGTGTTGGTCTACAGCTTTTTAAAGGAAAAGTGGACTTCACACAGGTAAAGGAGTGTACTGACTTTAAGCAAATATGTTCTGGATCTAAATCAAATAATATTTAGAGCTTAGCAAAGACCACAGAATATTTGTTGCACTGGTTTGTGATCAGTTATATCCAACAATTGCATCCACGCTGACTGTATTTTGAAAACTTTCAGTGTACAACAAGTCAGCCCAGTGCACACTAGAACGTGTCCCTGACATGTTGTGACAAAGTCCAGTTGCTCTCTTGCTGTGGGAGGATCACAACACTTGAATCTTTCATACAGAGATTCCACAATAGTACTGGAGAGAAGACCCACCATTACACCAGCTTCGCTGTTTCACACAGAACCAAACAACGCACAAAGCATGCAGGCATCACCGGAGCCAAAGAGGCATGACGTTAAACACAACAGCGTCAGCGTCTAGTGTGTGTGTGTGTGTGTGTGTGTGTGTGTGTGTGTGTGTGTGTGTGTGTGTGTGTGTATCCCACTGTGCCGGCTGTCCCTTTTACACAGCCACCATCCCGACTCTACAGCTCCCCCCCTGCCGTCTCAGCACCGGAGCAACCCTGTCCCCCCGGTTCCACCTCCGTACCTTTCATACAGAACAGCGAGGTGGAACAACGACGACGAATAACAGTCCCGCCTTGAGCAGGCTGTGTGAAAGGGGCTACTGCCCTTCAAAACAGATGATGTCCCAGATGCCACGGTCATTATTAGACATGGCTGATGTTTTCATCTGCTGTCTGTTGGTGCGAGAAGTCAAACACACTGAGCTGTCCTTGTGTCCAGTGTCACAAAGGGATTAGACTGAACACAAAGTTAGGAAAAGGGTAATGCAAAGATGGAAGAGAGTGAAGACTAATGGACTTCACTCTGCGCAATGCAAGCTAAGCTGAAGATGCGCCCACAAGTTCGAAATATTCCAACTAGGGCTGTCAAAGTGAAAGCAATAACACAAATTCGCTTTAATGCTACCAGTTTTATTTAACACATTAAAGCGACTTGTGGTTTTCGGGTTGTAGCAGCCCAGTTTTACAGCTAGAGTGAAGATACTGGTATCACAGGAAACTAGAAACCTAAAGAATCCATTGGTACCAACCATGTAATAGTAGCTTTTTGCGATGGAGGCTAAATAACGCGCCAAAAGTGCACTACACTTTCTTTCTGGACAACATGTGTCACTGTTTTGTGTAGTTTAATTGATTTCCAATAATAAATATACAGTACACCACACAGTTAATGTGCCCATTGCTAGCTAGCTGCAGCGGACATCTGTACTGTCGGTGCATCAGCTATTTGTAGCTAATAAACAAACACACAAACAAATGCACATTCACTTTGCATTCAATCTGAACGTGCCATATGAGCACTCCAATGTAACGTACTGTATTGAGCAGCTGTACATTGCACATTTGTGCACGTTTTTCGGCACATGTCATCAACGTGTAAATCAAAAGCATAACCAACAAAACTCTTGTTAACACATACCAACTTTGCAACTTGTGTAGTTTAAAGTCCTCCATCAATGCTGATCAGGTTTAGGGCTTTAAGATGGTCACTCAAACATTAAAAGTCTGGTTTCATGTCAAAAGTGAAACAGCAATACTAGAGGTAAAAACTCTATGAATCAGATTATTATACACTACATGACTCAGAAAGCTCATGAGCTGAAGCACTGGTGCATTCCTACAATAACAGGAGACAGTGCTATTCCACCCTAATTGGCAGATATAGCCAGTGCTACAGATGAAAACTTAATTGCTTTGTTTGTCTTTGTGTGTATGCAAGCACGCGTGTGCACACATCACACACACACACACAGACACAATCATCACACACACACACACACACACACAAGGGCCTCATTAACATCAATGCTGAATGGCACAGCACGGCAGGTTCAAAGCGCTCTCCCCCTCCAGCAGCGACTCAAGCTTTCCTCGGCCTGCCAAATTCCTTCATTCTTTTTAAACAAGGTCTTAATCTGCTTTGAAACACTGCAGAGTTCTCCTGCAGCACCTCCAGTGGCCCCGGGGACCACAGAGCGGGGAGTCTCCCTCTCTCACCAGCTCGGAGGACAAAGTGGGGCCCCTCCCCTCTCTCTCTGTGGACACAATGGTGCAGGAGGAGGGAGGAAGACCGGAGGACCTGAAATGACCCGACACCACGTGCCAACACGGGCCTCTCTCTTCAGACCACGCAGAACCACATTACAAGAACCTGCTTTGGATAAGATGATGTGCTGCCAGAATGGAGGACTTTACAAATCTCCGGTCAACAGCAGCATTAGCAGGCACTTCACATCAAACACTGGCTTTTTCATGCAGCTGCATCCTCATCCATCCATCCATCCATCCAAAGTGGCAAAGTCACCTGGCATTCAGCTACCATAGAGATACTTCAACTCCAAGGCTGTGTATAGTGTCCCAGTAAGCCTCCAGGTTGTCAGCTGTTTGTCTGCCTGTCGTACCCTGAACACGGCGTAACTTCAGCGAGTGTCCAGTCAAGAGACAGAGCGTGGTGTACGCTTGTCAACCCGGCGTTACGGTAGCGAGTGTCCGACAGACCGTGTGTGTGGCAGCAGTATGGATGGGAACAGTTCGGGTAAAAAAAAAAAAAAAAAAACATTCAGTTCGTGAGTCACGGTTTGGGTGGTGTGTGTATTTTTTTCAGCACTTTTATTGTCACACTGGAAATCAAGGCCTGTGGGAAGAGGCTGGGAGGCACGGCGGACAGGGGTATGAGGTATAAGACATATGCTGTGTAACTGAAGCTGAGGTTGTGCGTTGTGATTGGCTCAATTTTGGCGATTTTACTGCGCATGTCTCTCACCCACCACCACTGTGTTTACACTACTGCAGTAAGTAGCTCATCACCGCACATTAGCTTGGTGGCTAACAGCAAATGGTAAACATGTCAGTAAATGACTTTAGTTCCTTCTAGTCAGCAGTGATCAGTGTTTGTGTTCGGGGAGTTTATTGTGAAGGGAGGAACAGTAGCAGTGAAGCGGTGATGATCTGTTATTGACAAGGGTCCGAACTTCAGAACCTCTGTGTTATTAATATATTATCCTCATAAAGTTTAGGAGCAACATAACCCTCGACTACACAAGCTGAAACTAAAGCTGGCAGTAGGCTCTGTAGTCTGACTGTTTAGGTTAGTTTGTCATGTATCTTAGTAGTAAACTATAGCTGGCAGTAGGCTCCGTAGTCTGACTGTTTAGGTTAGTTTGTCATGTATCTTAGTAGTAAACTATAGCTGGCAGTAGGCTCTGTAGTCTGACTGTTTAGGTTAGTTTGTCATGTATCTCAGTAGTAAACTAAAGCTGACAGTAGACTCTGTAGTCTGACTGTTTAGGTTAGTTTGTCACGTATCTTAGTAGTAAACTAAAGCTGGCAGTAGACTCTGTAGTCTGACTGTTTAGGTTAGTTTGTCACGTATCTTAGTAGTAAACTAAAGCTGGCAGTAGACTCTGTAGTCTGACTGTTTAGGTTAGTTTGTCATGTATCTTAGTAGTAAACTAAAGCTGGCAGTAGGCTCTGTAGTCTGACTGTTTAGGTTAGTTTGTCATGTATCTTAGTAGTAAACTAAAGCTGGCAGTAGGCTCTGTAGTCTGACTGTTAGGTTAGTTTGTCATTTATCTTAGTAGTAAACTAAAGCTGGCAGTAGGCTCTGTAGTCTGACTGTTTAGGTTAGTTTGTCATGTATCTTAGTAGTAAACTAAAGCTGGCAGTAGGCTCTGTAGTCTGACTGTTTAGGTTAGTTTGTCATGTATCTTAGTAGTAAACTAAAGCTAGGGGTTTTTTTTTTTTTTTTTTAAGGATTGGTTGTTTTTTTTTTTCTTTTTTAACTTCCTCAATATATTTATTTTATTATATTCAATTTTTCCAGATATTAATGAGTTTCTATGGTGACTTTGCTGTTATAAACATTACTGTTGAAGGCGGTTAGCCTAGGTGTAGGCTAACGGCTAACGGTACCATTTACCGTTAGCAACAACACCGGCTCAGACTCTCTTAAGGTGGGCTGCTAAGGTAGACCAGGTTTTCTGTGGGAGGAGGGGTCATCTGTAACAACAGGAAATTTCTGTATGTGCTGCATTTGCAACACGGAGTAAAGTTGCTGTTACACCTAGAGGAATAAATAGTAAAAGAGTGTAGAAACAGGCCATTTTGCAAACACGTGCCAACAACAGTAATGTGTGTTGCGTATGGTATCGCATCATTTATTGTGTGTTTCTCGTGTGTGTTTTCGTGTCTAAACATAGTTTGGAGACCTCATCAGGGATTCCTCCTGAAAGATGTTGTATTGTGTCTCCAGTCAGTCATGTAGTGTACTAAACTTCAGTAGCAGCTGAGCCCCCGTTGGGGGGGTGTCGATGCAGCATTATAAAACGAACACTTGGGGTCAAGCGGCGCCTGCATGATAATGAACAGGCTTTCAACAGGGGAAAAGACACCCAACAGCCACAGATGTTAATGTAAAGTCAGCCGTCCCACCTGGCCCAGTGTGAATCAAGGTGTCGGGGCATCGGGGACGAGGACTGCTGCAGTGCCAGGCCAGTGACGCCTTCAGATACCCACTGAGGATCCTGAGGGAGCCATTATAGCCATCAATCAGACTGACTGGCCCGCAGCAGCAGCAAGGACACCGAGACAGCTGCTGTACACTCAGCTCCTCCAAGACAAAAGGACATCACCACCAGGTAGTCAGTGCTGGCTGTGGCTGGTTGGTTCAGCTACTCCCGTTCCAGCTGCTTTAGCAGGTAACACATCATGACTGCAAAGTCCTAGTCTCTGTCGTAAACTGCAGAATGTGGCTGTGAAGTTTAGGATGTATTGTGGCATTGCTAAACAGTTCTGTATGCACAGCAGGACACAATAGATACTAGATTTCCTCCATCTGAGGTTGATGCCTTGAAGTTGAAGAAAGTATACTTTCAGCGCTGCATTCAATGGCAGTTCGACAACACTCCAAATGTGTAAACTCTCAGTGGAGCTCTGATAGTGGAGATGTCAGTTACATTTTAGCACCTTTATATTTTCAGATAATTGACCGCATGTTTGAGCGAATTTAGATAAATGAGCATTGTGAACCAGTACATCACCTTTGGGTGGATTTTGCTCAAGCTATTCAGCCTCCGTGACTGGAGTCCACCACAAAGACCACTTGTGGTATCGAGGTATTCAGAGAGACAAAAAGCCTCCCCTTGTCCACAAAGGCCTGGGTGAAAGGGAGGGGAGCCTGTTTACTTATTAACCTGAGACCTGCAGGATCGCCAGCAATCCCCACTAATATTATTGTCTTTAAGGGGCTGTAGCAGAACTAAGGAATCCATTGGTGTCAACTATGACATGATAGCTTGTCGCAAAGGCTAAATAATGCTCTAAATTTCTGCAAAATTTTGGAGAATGACAAACATGGCATTTTCAAAAAGAATCCCTTGACCTCTGACCTCAAAATATGTGAATGAAAATGGGTTTTATGGTACACACAAATCTCCCCTTTACAGACATGCCCACTTTATAATGATGATATGCAGTTTGGGGCAAAAACATGCAGTTTTTTGCATGTCGTGTAAATATGTTATTTTCACCTATACTAAAACGATGTTTGGATATTTATGCATACTGGGGTCCCTAAACAGTCTTGCATTACAAAATTGGGTCTCACTGTAAAGATGAGACTCTGGTGGATCCAATGAGTCCAACTGTATTCATGCGTGATGTTAGTCCCCATAGGAGCCATTTCATTGTAGTGAAATATTCTTTAAAAACTTGACCTTACTGTAAACTGACCTGTGGTGACCTCTAGGATAATCACAGCCTGATGAAATGTTACAGCCACAAACTAGAGACCTGGAGCATCCAGGGGATGGATGGCTTTACTAGCTACACTGACCATAAGGAGGTTTCTGAGCACTTTATAAAACAGAGGTGCTCGCCATCCAGTCGCTGAAAAATACCATTCCTTCAGAAATCTCAAAATGTCAAAGTTTTTGGTACTAAATCACAGCATGTCTTTTTCTATGGTGTTCCTCAAGGTCTTGGTGTCTTAATGTGATATTTTGCAGGGATTATTGATCATTTTTATCAATTCTCACATGGTAAAAAATGGTTAAATTTAGCAGCAAATCTGTGTAACAAATGGTATCAACCCACAATTTGCTGCAACAATTAGTGAGCCATAAGGGAGCATGCGAATGGGCACAACACACTTCTAAACCTTTATACACTTTCACAATTTATTTTAATTGCAAGATTAATATTTACTTCTGATTTATAACTAGAACAATTTGACAGTGCTGAGCTGCATCTCACATTAATCTTCAGGTTCCAGCTTTCAGATGATGTTCATGACATCTACTGTTGACCTGCTATCTGCCCCTAAAGACCCCGTTACCCCCCCCTAAAAAAGATAAACGGGTCTCTGTGGGTCTCTAAAGGTTAAAGCTTCACTGTGGCTGCCCTGACTGTGTCTGGACAAGCCCCTCTGAAACTAGATAGCAGGCTGGAAATGCCTCAGACGCTGGAATGGCCCTGCAACAGAGACATGACAGAAATGGCAGCGTTACCGGCATGACAGCACCAGAGAGGTGTGAGCGCCTGCTGCCGACTGAGTGGGACACCTCTGGAGTCGACTGACAAACTCACAGCAGAGACCGATCCAGGGTGTACTGTAGCTAATAATGCCAGAAAGTGAGTGGGTTGAGTCGGAGTGGAGGTGACAATATAGTAAGAAGGTGATCTCATGTGAACAGAAGCTCGGAGTCCCCAAAGCCAAAATCCTGTAAAAACACTCCCTCCTCCGATTCAACTTCGAAAAAGCCCTTCTGTGGGAAAAAACATCACAGGAGGAAGATAAGTGTGGAGCAGCATTCAGTCTCCCTTTGTGACGCTCCTGTATCACCAACATGGCTCTACTTCTGTTAGTAAACCCACAGTTATCACGTAACACCCTGTCCACACGTATACTACATGTACACGTATTCATGTATATTTTAACAAACGGATATTTTCCCCTCCGCTAAAAAAAGAAAAATCTGTACACGACCTTCGTTTTACAAAATATCTCCGTCCACACTCAAACAAAAAAATGACTGCAAACTCTCGTCGTAACATTTACATGCCACCACAAGTGAGATCACAAGTTACAGGTCAACGAATTTAGTCACCACCCTTCTCTCTCCCTTTGCTTCAGCTCCATTACAGTCAGTGTGATAACGGTTATTGTTGGTGGGGGCTGGGAGGGTCTGGGGTTCCTGGTCATCACTCTGTTGCCATCAATAGTCTCTTTACATGAATAAATGACAAAAGGGGGTTCATTCAGGTTTACGTCCATCGCCCGTCTCAGTGCTCCAAACCTCGTCTTCAATCGCCCAAAAGCTCATTCAGTCACCATTCAGCCTCCACATGTTTAATGTGTTCCCGCTTCGGCCTCTAGTGACTGGGACACGTTTCAAATGTAAAGTAGTGATTAGTCTGAGCAGTGCTAACAAAACGTTAAAAAGCTGGTAGTCCTCCATCTTTCTTATTGTTTCTGGTGCGTGCTATCACACAAAGCAACAATGGGCATGTGTGAAACGAGGAGAGGACGCCATCGTTTCCCAAATGCTGTGTTTTATACGTCCACACAGATACAAAGTCACTGGAGTTTTAATAATCTGAACCTTAGAAAGTGTTTCAAAAATATCAGTTTTTGTTGCCCAAAACAAAGATCAGAATATAAAGGAAAATATAATAAAATAATAATATCTGTTTTTAAAAATACCTGCATATGTGTAGACAGGACCTAAACCAAAAATTCCCTGACACAAAACTGGAAAAATAAATTAAAAAACTAATTTGATAAAAGCAAATCCAGAGAAACTATATCAACAAATCGGCAACTCACTCGATCATAAAGTAATTAGAAGCAACTGGAGCGGCAGTTAAAGGATGATAATTGAACCTGAATAACTAACAGGAAAGTAAACAGCTAACTGGACAATGACCTTCTGTCTAATGAGCCACAGAGTCCTTCTGAATCTGCCTATTATCCGATTAATGGATCTGAGAGGAATTCCTTCAGGTGGCATTACGGGTTCCCCTGGAGAGGGCTAAACCTTGGGGGGGAGAGGAGGAGGGAGTAGAGGCCCTCAGTTTTACTCCTCCATGTGCTTCATGCTTGGCCCTCCCACATTCAGGTCAACCGGTCATGCACTTCCTCCCTCTCTGCTCTTACACACCCAGTAAACACTCAAGTGCACATCAGAGCGAGGAACCAAAACAGTGTGCCTCCTGCTGCCGTGGGGCCCAGGGCCCGTCAGTGCTTCTGGGCCCCGAGCTTGTCGGCACTGAGGGTGGAGATCAATGCTGTCAAAGCTGAAAAGGTTGCAGCCGCCTCAACAGCGACTCTTCACAGTATGTGAAGAGGCTCACGGTTTACCTCCCTGAGAGATTTCCAACCACTAGCACACCAAGGAAGATGGTTATTAATAAGCATAACGCAACAGTCAGCTATCCTAGAGATGGATGCATGATGTACAGTATGTGTGCAATTCAGGCAAGCGGGCCACTGAATGCTAACAAAGAGAGGGGAGGAAAACAGGCAGGAAGCGTGGCATCGAATTACACAGGGCTGATTGGTGGGAGTGTGCGTGGCTTAGGTCAGGGAAGGACAGGGAAGGCCTGGGGTTGTAGCCAGAGCCACATGGTGCAGATGCACCGCTGACCGCTTACACCAGGGTAAACACGCTGATGAGATAAAAGCCGACACACATTAAGCAACACCGCTCGTGAATCCCTTCCTTCAGGCCAGATGACAGAAATCACCATGAAGGCAACAGCAAATATTGCAAAGTAACTCATTTTGGGTGGGCGTGGCATGTTCCTGAGAAACAGCCCTCTCTGCTTCAATGTGTTCCAGATGGTGATGCAATTTTATTTCTGGAAAACACAGAGCTAACTCACCACAAGTGATACATAAACTGAGCACGAGCAGAGGCAAACTGTGCTGAGCACCCACCACAACGCACACACTACTTTATCATTACTGCAAATCTGATTCAAACCACATTTACAACAGAGAAACAAGACCAACTACTGTGTCTGTGTACATACTTGTGTCAGAACTCAGTCAGTGAAAGCGCTTTAAGCTCCAATGGGATACCGATATCCGTTTAATGCTGCATACTGGGGAATTAGGGAGGCTAATTTTGAATTCTTTTTAACCGATAACCAACCCTTGTTAACCATTAACCGACAAGATTAGTGCGTCTCATGCAGCGGTGCGGCAGCTGTTAACCATCAGGAGAGTTACTGTAGCAGCCACGGTGCTGCGTTCACTGTCTCCAGTTCACCATCTGGAGAGCTACTAGAGCAGCCACGGTGCTGCGTTCACTGTCTCCAGTTCACCATCAGGAGAGCTACTGTAGCAGCTATGGTGCTGCGTTCACTGTCTCAAGTTTACCGTTAGGAGAGTTATTGTAGCAGCCACAGTGCTGCGTTCACTGTCTCCAGTTCACCGTCATGAGAGTTACTGTAGCAGCCACGGTGCTGCGTTCACTGTCTCCAGTTCACCGTCAGGAGAGTTACTGTAGCAGCCACGGTGCTGCGTTCACTGTCTCCAGTTCACCATCAGGAGAGTTACTGTAGCAGCCACAGTGCTGCGTTCACTGTCTCCAGTTCACCGTCAGGAGAGTTACTGTAGCAGCCACAGTGCTGCGTTCACTGTCTCCAGTTCACCATCAGGAGAGTTACTGTAGCAGCCACGGTGCACACATACAGTCTGTCAGCACTGTGTAACTTTTGCGAGTTTCCGACAGACCGTGTGTGTGTGTGTGTGTGTGTGTGTGTGTGTGTGTGTGTGTGTGTGTGTGTGTGTGTGTGGGTTTGTTGGTGGCGTTATAGCTGTGAATGTAGCTGTAGCAGACAGTTTGTGAACATTTTATTTGTCGGTGAATAAATGCTACAACTTCCTGTATCTGTAAGTCCGGCTCAGACTCTCTTACGATGGACCAGCTTTTCTCCTTAAAGTGACGAGCTGCTCCTCTGAGTTTTGCTCAGTTTTTTAATTATTAACATTTCTTTTAACCATTTAACCGATAGCGCTAATCGGTTAAAATGCTTAATGTCGGTTAAAAATTGAATTTCCCCTCATGGGACTAATAAAGGAATATCTTCTTCTTCTTCTATCTTCTTAATAGTTAAGCGGTTGATTAATAACATCCCTATGGGGAATGTTAACCAGACATTTATACAGAGATCTAACATGAATGTCAACATTAAGCATTTTAACCAATTAATGCTACTGGTTAAAAAGATTAAAAGAAATATTGATAATGAATTAAAAAGCTGAGAAAAACTCAGAGGAGCGGCTCATCACTTAAAGGAGAAAAGCTGGTCCACCTTAAGAGAGAGCCAACACAGACAAAGGAAGTTGGCTCTAGACTTCCAGCTGAGGAGTTGTAGCTTATAGTCTTGTATCATTTATTCACCAACAAATAAACTGCTCACACACACGGCCTGTCGGAAACTAGCTGAAATTACGCTACAGTGGGCATGAAGCCACCGACAACACTAGCAGCTGCTAACGTAGCACAAACGCACGCACTGTTGGTCAGACAATCACTAGTGTTAATCAGGGCAGACACACAACTGACAACCTGCTAAACTAAACTAAATGTGTGCAGCTGATTTTTACTGGGAAAGTGGCTGCATGTCCACAACACTACACACAGCACCGTGGCTGCTACAGTAACTCTCCTGACGCTGAACTGGAGACAGTGAACGCAGCACCGTGGCTGCTACAGTAACTCTCCTGACGCTGAACTGGAGACAGTGAACGCAGCACTGTGGCTGCTACAATAACTCTCCTAACAGTAAACTGGAGACAGTGAACGCAGCACCATAGCTGCTACAGTAGCTCTCCTGATGCTGAACTGGAGACAGTGAACGTAGCACCGTGGCTGCTCTAGTAGCTCTCCTGATGCTGAACTGGAGACAGTGAACGCAGCACCGTGGCTGCTACAGTAACTCTCCTGACGGTGAACTGGTGACAATGACCGCAGCACCGTGGCTGCTATAGTAACTCTCCTGACGCTGAACTGGAGACAGTGAACGCAGCACAGTGGCTGCTACAGTAACTCTCCTGACGCTGAACTGGAGACAGTGAACGCAGCACCGTGGCTGCTACAGTAACTCTCCTGATGGTGAACTGGAGACAGTGAACGCAGCACAGTGGCTGCTACAGTAACTCTCCTGACGCTGAACTGGAGACAGTGAATGCAGCACCGTGGCTGCGACAGTAACTCTCCTGATGCTGAACTGGAGACAGTGAACGCAGCACAATGGCTGCTACAGTAACTCTCCTGACGCTGAACTGGAGACAGTGAACGCAGCACCGTGGCTGCTATAGTAACTCTCCTGATGGTGAACTGGAGACAAGGAACGCAGCACCGTGGCTGCTACAGTAACTCTCCTGACGCTGAACTGGAGACAGTGAACGCAGCACCGTGGCTGCTATAGTAACTCTCCTGATGGTGAACTGGAGACAGTGATTGCAGCACCGTGGCTGCTACAGTAACTCTCCTGACGCTGAACTGGAGACAGTGAATGCAGGACCGTGGCTGCTAAAGTAACTCCTGACGCTGAACTGGAGACAGTGAACGCAGCACCGTGGCTGCTATAGCAACTCTCCTGATGGTGAACTGGAGACAGTGAACGCAGCGCCGTGGCTGCTACAGTAACTCTTCTGATGGTGAACTGGAGACAGTAAACGCAGCACCGTGGCTGCTACAGTAACTCTTCTGATGGTGAACTGGAGACAGTAAACGCAGCACCGTGGCTGCTACAGTAACTCTCCTGATGGTGACCTGTTGACTCAGTTGTTACAGTTATATATTATAAGACCTAGGTTGGAAAAATACCAGAATTTTCCTTTAATGTGAATAAGAGAAGATTGCTTGACACTAATTCGTTATTTGATGAACATAATCAGTTAATCATATTATTCATGAATTGTCTTTTATATCATTGTAAATAACATATCTTTGGGTTTAGTCTTTAATACCTAATCTACCTAAAACACCGAATATCTAATTCCCTAAAGCACAAGGTGACATTTTCACATTGATTGGATCATCTGACCCACAGTCCAAATCCAAAGTGATTCCATTTATTATCACACAAAGACAACAGATCCTCACATACCAGATGGCAAAACCAACAAATGACCTACACATGATCAACTAAATTATTAATCGACTCATTGACCAATTAGACCAAATGTTCACTTTACTCACTGGGTCAAGTTCGGAAGATTGTGGCACTCAACAATTATGCAGCCAAATTAGGCGAGACCAGAAAAGGGAAGAATATATCATGATGAAGGTAATATCTATCATATTATGACCAAAATCAGTGACGGTATCCTGTCAGTATACGTTGTGTCTCCATTCTCTAGAGCTAAAATGAAACGCTGTGTTTACTGGGTTTATTGTGCTCAGATCAGTGTTGATGAATCGCTCCTCAACATCCATTCACTGACAAGACACCTAGGCTGCCTCTGCTGCAGTGTGTGTGTGTGTGTGTGTGTGTGTGTGTGTGTGTGTGTGTGTGTGTGTGTGTGTGTATGCTCCCATCATATCCATACAACCGCATGCGAACGTGCAGCTTTATGACAGAACCAAATTAGACCTGACACCCTAACCCCGACCCACAGTCCTTCATTTCTCTGCTCGAAATCCCTTAATCCTCACTGAGCTACATCCTGTTCGATGCTGCTCCGGGTCGTCCTGCCACAGCCTGGGGACCAGTTTGACTCCCACTTTCCCCACTGGGGACAGACCAACCCTGCTAAAAACATACACAGTCAGTCCCTGTACGGCAATGGTGTTTTCACCTGGCAAACAGGGTTGAAGAGAGGGCACAGCATTCGCAGGAGGATTGGGCTGGGGTGATAATGCTCTGCCATTGTGCAGGAAACGATTCTATTGTTTAGCGCCGTGGGGATTAAGGTACCCTGAGCGCTTGGCTGTAATGGGTTTATTAGAGAGTAGGGCATGTGCCAAATCTCAAAGAAAACACAAATCTACTCTAAATCCTAGCCCCTCCTTTTTGCACAGTGTATATTGTTTTATTTTTTAATCTGCAAGCCATGACATTTCTTCATATATCTCCATATACAGGCTTGTAATGTCAATATGCACCGCACATTCACTTTCACGCAATGTAGGGTTCATTAATCATGTCTAACTCATTGTTATATCTTGCATATGAATGTATTGTCATGATGGCTCCTGCATGTTCACACTGTACTGTGTCCTATAGCGCGCACAGTGCTTTTACAGAGCAGCAAACGTACCTTAATCCATGCGACAGATATGCAATTTCTTTAGCTGCTATTCTTGCTGCAATCACTCAATTTCACTATGGGCATGAACAAAGTTTCATTTCCTTTCATCTACCAATGGAAAGGGAAGAGAGGCTGAAAGAGGAGACAACGTGTTGTAGACTAGCGTGTCCACGCTCCACAGGTTGTTATAAACACATTAGGAGCATCTTAAAGGGGAGATATGTAAGCTGTCCCTGAACGCCACATGTGGATCCCTGAGACCGGAGCGGTGTCCGCCGCCCGCCACCATCTATGATGGAGCAGGGGAGCGATAAACAAAGCCGAGGCGTGTGAGGACCGGAGGGGGAGCAGAGGAGGACCGCCACCGCTGTGGGCTGCCCGCATGCACAGCGGTAGCGGAGCAAGCCGCCTCGGTACACGGTGTCAGTGCCGGCCATCATCCTCCTGTTGACAGCTTGCATAGCGGCCCGTTACATTTCCCCTGAACAATACGTGTCTGTGCACACGCGTGCCCAAGCGGCAGCCACATCCACGTTACCACGCCGCGTGCTGCTGCGCTGCAACAAGCACGGCCCCCATTAGCTTCCTGCAATAACACAGAAAACACAGAAAACACAGGGAACTAGCAGAAGAGCTGGCTGACCTGCAGGAGTTGCTCCAAAGATCCGGACCACCGGCACTTTCTTCACGTCGCTCTCCCTGAATTCAGAGTAGCACACGTCCAGGTCTTTGACGGGACTTGCCAGATAAAAGTCTGCGGTGACGATCCGCACGGCGAACATGACTGCCGCGTCCGCCAGAGAGGCGCCGACCGTCAGAAAAGCCCCAAAACTCCTGTTAGGAGTCCATAAGATGCGGGCACCTCCGTGGCCAGTCGATACTAGCCGAGGGGGATGCTGTCACGGCGGTAAAACGACGACAAAGCGGCGGGGAAGCCCGGTTGTGTCCCATGAAAAAAAACGCGAACAAAGCTTCCCGCGGCTCCAGCGCTCCCCGAGGTGCCGCCGTGGAGCTTCAGCTGCGGCCGGGCAGAGCTAAACTCGACGGCGGCGAGTGATTACCGGACGCTCCGCAGCTGTCAGGTCCATGTTGTAGTTGTGATCGCGGCTGTCCCCCGATTTAGCTCTCCGTGGTGTTTTTGTTGTCAGCCAGGAAGACGTTCCCGGGCTTCCGGTATGTGGCGTTATCTTTCCAAATCACGCCTCAGAACTAGTCCCAGCCAGTCCCGGTCTATCAGACAGCCCCTCAGCGGTGCTCCTTCTTCTTCCATAACAGGCTAGCCCGCGTTAGCTAACCTATGTGGGAGGTAAGCGCGCTAAAATGTACCAGGGGTACTTCCGACTACATTTTTCAGAATAAAGGTAAAGTTAAAGCGTCACCAGCGCAGCCGCACAAAGCGCCTCGGTGAAAATGACCGATTTATTTTGGAAGTCTCACATCTGGCACATGTGTTTATGGCCGGCATTTATAGCTTGGGAAGAATTGCTGTTTTTAATCGACTGCCTAGCCGGCTAACGGCTAACCGCAGTATTGCGCATAAATTTATTTTGCCAGTAGAAGACACTTCGCTCGGGCTCATATTCGTCTTGTCAGTCTTCCTGCGACATTATTAGCTGAAAGTGTATGGTTGAATAAACGCTGTTTTTCGTGTTGCCCTCATCGGTCTGCTGCCGACGGTGCGTGTCAAAAACCACACGAGTTAACCAGCGACATCCGGAATCAGCCTGTCTGACGTTTCAAAATAAAAGCATGCAATCTGCTCAGCAGCCTCACTGAAACATTGATTCAGAAACACCACCAGGCTGCAGGTTTTCACAGTCCACATAGAAGGAATAAGCATTAATATTCTGGTGACAATACACAATGTAAAATCACAATTCACAAAAGCATTTCTGTGAAATATATTTGTTTTAATGATAAAAACTGTGCAGGATTTAAGATGTAGAAGACAGCGACAGTGGCCAGGAATGTACAATGCTCACAGTATAAAGTATATAATAATAATAGCATATATGCAATAAAGATTTGGGTAAATGAGAGTGTTAGTGAGGGTCTGGCCGTTGGTGGTGGTAGTTGCAGTTGGGAAGAAGGACCAAGAATAACAATTCAATCAGGGCCAATCATGGTCAGGATCTGCCTTTTTGGTGCCGAAATCCAACTTTCACCAAGGGTAGTGCTAGGGTAGGCCCTTGCCCCATAAATTGCAACGCATATCAGACACCACAATGGTTTAAGGCAAAAATTATTATTAGATTGTTTAGAAATAGGGCTGCACGGTGGTGTAGTAGTTAGCGCTGTCGCCTCACAGCAAGATGGTCGCAGGTTCGATTCCGGCTTGGGACTCTTCTGTGTGGAGTTTGTATGTTCTCCCCGTGTAAGCGTGGGTTTTCTCTGGGTACTCCGGCATGCAGTTTAATTGATGACTCTAAATTGCCCGTAGGTGTGGATGTGAGTGTGAATGGTTGTCTGTCTCTATGTTGTCTGTCTCTATGTGCCCTCTGATGGACTGGCGACCTGTCCAGGGTGAACCCTGCCTTCGGGGTTCGGCTCCAGGATCGGCTCCAGCCCCCCACGACCCCTAACGGGACAAGCGGTTGACGATGAGTGAGAGTGAGTGTTTAGAAATAACTGTATTTGTTATAATATCATTAAATAGTTGGTTCCTGACATTGTTGGCTTAGAAGTGTTTAGTTAGTTTCACTACAGCAAGAGTTACAGGGGTGAAGTGTATTTCTTTATTTCTTTGTTTATTTGTTACCTCTGTGCAGAAGATGAGGACGGGCGCCCACCAGCATTTTTTAAAAAAAAAAATCATTTTACTGTTTCAGAGGGCGACCAGTGCCCCCCAGAGGGCCTATATTTGGCCTATGCCTTTTAACCGACCCTGGATTCAGTGCTTTATTTCAACATACTTGATAAGAATTTGTTTTGGTGAGCTCACATGACAACATCTCAGGGCATCAAAGCTACACTAAGACATAAAACAAGTAGCAAGAACATAAAATGGCCATAGTCAACAATAAACCCATTATGCATAAGATGATAAATAAATAACGCAAGCGTTACCACGGGGATTCTATCAGCATCACAAACCAGCTATAGTGTACAGTGTACAGAAAACACAGTGTTTGGGCAGTAATGCACACTGGTTATTTTGTAATTAAGGACATGAACAACCTCTGGGGGAGTGCTGGTGGAACATGGCACTGGGTGAATGTGGGGTTCAGACAGACATTCACCAGCCATTCACGCTCACATTCGTTCACACATGAATTAACCTGTATGTCTTTGGACTGTGGGAGGAAGCCGGAGAACCTGGAGAAAACCCACTAACACGGGGAGAACATGCAACATGCAAACTCCACACAGAAGAGCCCCTGGTCGGATTCAAACCTGTGACCTTCTTGCTGTGAAGACACGGTGTTAACCAGTCAGACACTCCCCTCAGTGTCATTAAACCGCACTGAGAGCCCAGTTATTGATCTGCTCTTTATGCTCTATATTTATTTAAACCTGCACGAGGATATTTGTGTAATATATTATGAAGCCTGACCCATTAGATTGCACTACATGCCTGATGGAAAAATACTTTAAGATCAAAAATAATGAAAGAAGAAATGGGATGTTATATCTTTTTGTTATTATTCTGATAGGGTCATTTCCAACACTGAAACGAATGCTTGAAGCAACGCTGCATCAAGCACTGCCCAGTTTCAAACTGACACCCACAATGGACTTTTATTTTGTAACTAAATGCGCTTCAACAGGGAAACAGGAAACGGCGTCGTGGAATTTCACGTGAAGCTTGATGACATTTCACCTCATTTGCCACTGCAGCATGAAAACAAGGATCTGTCCCCTGTCCCCCACTGCTCAGGGACACGCCTCTTATTGGCTGATGGTTTCCTCTGATTGGGGAAAGAATAAAAAGAGTACAGCTAACAAAAAGGACATCACACAAATAAATATACTGTATAATCCACAGCGAAATGATACACCAATATTTTAGGGTTTTTGGACTACTTTAGCACCACAGATACACTGTGAGGTTACATATATGGGAATACTGATACAAAAAGATGAAATTACTATAAAACACAGTGAGATGAAGGTGGGCCACCACAGACTAACGCTGACATGTTGTAACTTCTAAAATATTTATATTATTTATATTTATTATCAACAAGGGCTGTTGTGGTTTTTCAGGAAGGCAGCTTTCATAGAGCTTAAGCACAAGCATTAATACTGCAGACAGGTGAACAGTCTTATACTGTACCTCCTCGTCAGAGTCGTAGCTACCACTGAGGACATTGTAGTGATTTTAGACCAAACAATAGGCACTGAAACAACATTTATACCACCGTAAAAGGAAATAAAGTCACAGAAAAAAATGTAATTTGACAGTTAAAGCTTAAGCAGGCAGAATGCAAGTGTTCTGGGAGAAAACTAGACTTCTGCTCCTCCTCATGGCTCTGTTTTCAAGATTTAACATAACTAGCCCATAATGGAAGATTTTGACCAATCACAGATGATTTCAGAGAGAAATCAGCTTCCTATTGGCTGTTCAGTCAACGGCGGCAGCTGTCAGTCAATTGCAAAGCCGATCAAATGAGCACCGGAGGACATCGGAGGACACCGGAGGACACCGGAGGACACCGGAGGACACCGAGGAACGTGATTTTTTTTTTTTTTCAGATTACCTGTCTCATGCGCTACTGTCAGGATATAGGGACCGTTTTATAAAAATAACTTTTTTTAATCACATTTGCGCCATTTCTACCCACTGCTGCTCTAAGTGTCAGATGTAGCCCACAATTTATCATTTGACCCAGAATCTGAACTGAATCCAGTTAATTTGACCAATTCTTAGCAATTACTCAAACGTTTCTCCCAAACACACACAAAAAGAGAAAAATAAATAACAAAAAAAATCGTCGACAACATTGTATTGTTCCACCTCAAAAGCTGATATTAAAGGGATAGTTTGGGTGTTTTGAAGTGCAGCTGAATGAGGTACTTATCGATAATAGGTGTATTACTTAGATGACTGGTGGCGGGAGCCCAGCATCTAAACAGACAGCAGTATGGACACCGGAGCAAAACAAGTACTGCTGTGGATGGGGATGGCAGAAAAACTTCTTTTAGACACCTGAAAGAAAGACTGACCTAAAACAGTTAAATCTGCTTAAGTGTGTTGGTACTCCTGCCTGGTTCTGGATGCTGGGGACACGCCGCCCTCGTCTATCAGAACCAGGATCAGAAACAGAAATAAAGCCAGAGTGAACACAAATAATGCTCCAAAGCTACCCTAAAGTTTCAAGAGGTCCCCTGACCTCTGACCTCCAGATGTGTGAATGTAAATGGGTTCTCTGGGTCCCCACCAGTCTCCCCTTTACAGACATGCCCACTTTCTGATAGTCCCAGTCAGTCTGGATCAAGTCATAGTCAAGTCAGCACTCTGACACACTGACAGCTGTTGTTGCCTGTTGGGCTGCAGTTTGTTCTGATTGGAGCAGATTGTTGATGCTAAAGTCAGAACCTGGGAGGGTTTCTGGACAATATCTCTCATTGATTAGTGCTGTTAATTAATTTCCAATAATAAATATATACATACATTTGGATAAATGTAATCTCCCTTTAAGGAACATTTCTAACATAAAAAATGTGACATTAATTTGTAATTAATCAAGATAAAATAATTTAATCAATTGTCAGCCCTAGTACATAATGCTGCAATATATAACACAATATATGTAGAGGATATAAATAAGAATACAAATAGGAATAAGAAATATGAGAAATATGTACAAATATGTTCACCAGCTCATACAATATATAAGCACAGTGTAAATTATTAAATACAAAATGCTGAGAAGTGGGATCTATTAAGTGTGTTGAATATAAATGCAAGAATAGTATAAAGAAGAATTAAAATAAATTATTTTTTGAAATGTATAAATGCAGTATTAATGATTATTGTAATTCATTGTACTGTACCTACTATGGATAAGAACCTCATACAACCCCACTTCAAAACACGCAACCTATCCCTTTAAAGTCACATTTTAAAATTAATGCTTTAGCAGTGATAACTTTAGCTTTTTCAATCTTTCAGAACCTAGCACACTTTTTCTGTGGCTCCACCGGGCCACCCATAGGTGCTTCACCAGCAGTGTGTGTGAGGATGATGGGGCTGTTCAGTATTCCACTCAGACTCCTATAATGGCCCATACATGGCAGGATGTGCTGAGCTCACTGCTTTCTCCTCTCCACTGAAAGAGCCATAACCATCTCTAGACAGCTGGTTCGGTCCGGTTCATGCCGGGGACATGGCAGTCAGGGATGAAAAATGTTTCATTAGCATTTCCATCTAGATGGAGAGGGAACCTCTGTCTGCTGACCTTGACTGAGTACCTGACCCTCTTAATGAACCAATCAGCAGGCATCTGCTTACGTCTGCCAGCAGCAAGCCTGAGGCCTATGAGCTCATATGAGGGGCACATTTAACATCAAACTAATCCAGAAATATTGTATCTGCCATATAGAGAAGAATTTAACCCATAGAGTGTAATAGACCCGCCTGTCCAGAGGATAGCGAGTCAGTGAGAGTCACGTTTCACCTGGTGAGGTGTGAATATTATATATATATATATATTATATTATATATATTATATATATTAATATTATATATATTATAATGTGCATTAATGTGCAGTACCAGCAAGGGGCAAGGTTTTAGAAAAACGTCATGGTTGGGCTTAAAGTAAGTATGTAACGTAAGTAAAATACGTATGGAAACATTAGTGAAAAACAACATCGAGACAGGTCTCCTGTTTGAAAGTCCTGTTTTTGCTGGACCAATCACACGCCATTGGCCGTCTTTTTCCCCTTTTATTCTCTGTCATCGCATTACAATCAGTAGAGACTGCGTGGTGTGAAAATGAGACGCCTAAAGCAAGAAGTGCATTATTGTGTCATTCACACCTTTTAGTGCGACTGGGCTGAACAATCACCAGGTAGCCCTGCCCTAAAGCGTCCCCTGCTTTACGGTCTATCTGACTCTAAATGGGACCATAGAGGACTTGAAACTAGTGATTGAGACCATCAACTGATGTTTACAATGTTTACTGAAGTAATAAATCAGAGAGAAGGAGGATCATTTTAGACTTCTACACAATCAGACTTCTTTTTGCAAGCAGAGGAGTCGCCCCCTGCTGGCTCAGACCTGGGTGTTGCCATGTGGTTCAGACGTTATCCAGCTAACTGTGTTAGCCACCACTGGTAGAGGTCAATAGAGCCATTAACACAAACTCCAGTGAGTTCAATATAACCAAGTAGTCTGACAAATAAAGACTTTTTCTGAGCTTCCAACCACATCTCACCGTACATTGACCCAGTGTTGTGTAGTTGCCATAAAATCACTCAGATGTCTTCACTTGATCAAAATGTGGAGGTCTGGTCGTGTGATAACAGTGGGTTGCAGATAGTAACTCGTCTGTTCAAAGATGTCTGTGGCGTCATGGACTGACTCCTGGTCAATGACCTTTGACCTCTCCCCAGTGGATGCTGCTTGGGTTTGGTGTTGACGCACAGCTGATGTTTGTGGGGTAAAAAAAGCATCTTCCATATTTCCACCGCAGGTTGCCCTGATGCTAGACTGATCATCTTTACTGATACGTCACAGGTTCAATCCCCATGCTGCCGCTGTCAGTGTGTCCCCACCACCCTGGATGTAAAAGGTAAAGTGGAAAAACAAAAAAAAAATTACATGAATTAAGGTTGTTTTGTTCCCCAAACACCACTTAAGTTGGATGGATGTTTATTGTCATAGATATCATATAGATGTCGAAAAAAAACTCTGCTGAAGTATTGGAGTATTAGGGGAGAGTGTAGAGCATTTTGCAAACAGCTGGGCTGATGGATAAGCGATCCAGGCCTTTTTGGGGGAAATATCTGTGTCTGGTTGCTTTGGCCTCACCAGATAAGGCTGAGTCAAGTGGCGCGCAAGTCCTGGAACAATAACAAACAGTGGATTTATTGGTTCTGGCAGCAGCAGTGTTTGCAGACAGCACCCTCTTGCAGGAGCTGATAAAAGCCTGGACATCACCAGAGTTCCCCTCGCACACTCTGATGTGAGCAAATCATTGTTTTTTGTCAGGTTTGGTAAACAGGCTGACAGAGTTGAACTAGCCTGTGCACATTGATGTGCACGTGATAAAGTTCAGGGCGAGAGGTGGCAGTTAGAGGTCTCCCATCATAATGTTGAACGCATGGACGGGACGTTCACTGCCTCTGTCCACAGGTCCCTGTCCACAGGCCCCTGTCCACAGGCCCCTGTCCACAGGTCCCTGTCCACAGGTCCCTGTCCACAGGCCCCTGTCCACAGGTCCCTGTCCACAGGCCCCTGTCCACAGGCCCCTGTCCACAGGTCCCTGTCCACAGGCCCCTGTCCACAGGCCCCTTATTACAATGTTGTGAACTGATTTTTTAAAGAACTTAATCTTTAAAACTTAAGAAACTTAAACTAACCACAGTCAGAATGGAAATACATCCTCACCGGTGTTAGGACAATGGCATTTATTCCCAAGTAATATAAACCATAATGTCTTTATTTGGGACTGTGCTGCCACCTTCTGGTGGATCATAGGCTCCACCAAGAAATACACTGGAAAATACTGGAATACTATCGGCTTTAACAAGGATTATCATTATGATCTAGTCAGAAACTGCTTGATTTAAAAAAAAACTATTATAAATTGATTGTTTCATACATTTCATTTTTTTTTTCATTTCAATTCAATAGAAATATCATTCAACTGATGCACTGATGAGCTCAATTTAAATAACAAAAACATTAAGATGATACTTTAATCTGTAAGGATGGTTTAAAAATTATGTTTTAAAGTGGAATTGCAAATTACAAAAGGCTTTTAGATGTTCTATTTTAACATTCAATTAACTAATGTGTCTGCCTATTATAGTCCATTTTACAATACATTTGTCCTCAGATTTAACAGTTCATTTAACAGTTAATATTTCTTGATTGCTATGATTAAAAGATGTCTCTCTTTAAGGGGAGACACAACAGGCAGTGAGATTTTAGGCTATTTTGCTTCAATAACATTGTCTTTCACACTTTTGGAAAGAAAGCCTCCAAAATTCACATTTAGGTCTTTATTTTACTACTTTGTCTATTTACGTCTGTAGATTTCTCCTAAATTCACCAAAACTAGGATTAGATAATGGTTGATTTGCATATTTAAACATAACAGTTCAGAAAACCTCTTATATGAAAAATAGTTGTCTTAATGTAAGTGTCCTACCTTTGGGTGCTCTGTTCACTTGTAGTGCAAAATGTATGAAATTTTACAATCATATCTTCCAGTGCCATTTTCTCAAAATGAGCACTTCAGCAGCTCTCACATCCACCAGAAGGTTTTCACTGAGGGGTTTCTTCGTGCTGCTTTATAGCCTGATTTACATAACATTATTCCTAAAATAGGAAAATTGTTTTTTTAAATGGCTGTTGACAGTATTTTCTGATTTATGGAGTGATTAAAGAGATATCCATAATCCCCTATGTAAAAACCTCTGACTCTAATATGTACACATATGTAATAAGATCAAGTGGGAAGTTTCATGGTGATACACAGTAGTTTAAGTGTTTAAGTGAGTGTGAACTGGTAGCTGGAGAGGTGCCAGTTTACCTCTTGGGCACTGCCGAGGTGCCCCTGAGCAAGGCACCAAACCCCCAACTGCTCGGGGCGCTTGTCAGGAGCAGCCCCCTCACTCTGACATCTCTCCATTAATGGATGTATGTGTGTTTCAGGTCTGCACGTACCATGTATAAGTTAAAAAAAAAAAACAACAGAGTGTAAATTGAATTTCCCCACTGTGGGACTAATAAAGGTTGATCTTCTTCTTCTTCTTCTACTTCTTCTTTAAATGTGTACCTGTAGTGTCTCCCCCTTAAAGCTGCACCAATCGGTATTTTCATGTCAACAATGGGTTAAATGATTGTGTGTAATGTTTGTCTCTAGGGACAAACAGAGAGAGTGCAGCTCCTCTCAGGTCTGTGGAGCATTTAGCCTCTTTTAGCTCATTGTTTTGGTTTAATGGCCCACTACGTCACTGTTGTGGTTCACTCTCAGAGGTCTTAGCAGCCTCATCTGAAGCCTCAGCAGCTGTTTTCTGTCGCTACCAGCCCAGCAGCAAACTAGACAAAGCTAGCGACTCTCAGGAAACATAGTGGAGCATTTATCATATTAAGAGCCAGATATTTGTTCTCAGGAGCTGCTACAAACTACAACAAAGTGAAATGGACAGAGAATAATAAATTAAATTTGTCAGTTGGCCAGAAACACGACTTCACGGTCCTCCATCGACAGATTTTTGATCTTTTGGAGGTTGTAAATAAGGCTCCAAATTTATGCTACATTTTAGTGAGGAAAAACTGTCATGTCCACTTTCAAAATGGTCCGTTGACCTCTGACCTCCAGATGTGTGAATGTAAATGGGTTCTCTGGGTCCCCACCAGTCTCCCCTTTACAGACATGTCCACTTTATGATAGTCCCAGTCAGTCTGGATCAAGTCATAGTCAAGTCAGCGCTCTGACACACTGACAGCTGTTGTTGCTGCAGTTTGCTTTTATGCTAAATGCATGTAGTACCTGTGAGGGTCTCTGGACAATATTTGTCATTGTTTTGTGTTTTAATTGATTCCCAATAAATATATACATACATTAACACAAAGCAGCATATTCGCCCACTTCCATGTTGATAAGAGTATTAAATACTCAACACATCTCCCTTTAAGGTTTGAGCAAATAAAAAAATGTATCATTCATTTGTGATTAAAAAATTAAAATTAAAAATTAACTATGGACAAACATGCGATTAATCATGATCAAATATTTTATTTGATTTACAGCCCGAAACTCAACAGAACAAACAGCAAAGCTGTATCTGAAAACAAGTAACCAAAGGAAAACCCTTTCCAGCAGATGTGCTGCAGTATGAACAGTCCTCGTCATATGAAGCAGTCGTAGCCGCAGCTTGTTGATGCACCGACAGATCAACCTCTTCTTGTCGTTTGCTGTCCGTCCTGGTCAGTTGTTCTCAGAGAGGCCGGACAGTGAGGGTGAGGTCCCCCCCCCGCTGTGGGATGATGTAGCGCTCCTCCCTGAGCAGGCGCAGCAGCAGGTCCTGGGTGTCCCGGGGCCAGTGGTAGATCCTGGTGCTCAGCAGCCAGGTGGGGACATGTCTCTGTGACAGACAGACAGACAGACAGACAGGCAGACAGACAGACAGACAGACAGACAGACAGACAGACAGGCAGGCAGGCAGACAGACAGACAGACAGGCAGGCAGACAGACAGACAGACAGACAGGCAGACAGACAGACAGACAGACAGACAGACACACAGACAGCACCATGGGTCAGTGCTACTGCTGCAGGGGTACGTCCTTAAGTAAGATGTGAGCATTCTATCATTTAAACCAAGGTACAACAAGGATAACTGCCATCCAATAACTAGCCATAGCCTATAGCTACTATATGCCATCACTATATGCCATCAATATGCCATCAATATGCCATCAATATGCCATCAGTATGCCATCAATATGCCATCAATATGCCATCAATATGCCATGTATCTCATGCAGATGTCCATCAATATGCCATCAATATGCCATCAATATGCCATGTTCTATGCAGATGTCCCAGTAAGCCATGACAGTGTGACAATGGACCAAACCAGGACCTCGATACACTGAAGCAGCTAAATGGAATCCAGCCATTATTCATTTGATAATTTACACCTGTGCGGTGGTTCGATCCCCTCCCCCTCCTCCTCCTCCAGTCACACGTCAATGTGTCCTTGAGCAAGACACTTAACTGCTCCCAAATCACTCCCGAAGGCATAGCGATCGGTGTGTGAATGAGTATTTCTGATGGGCAAAGTTGGCAGTTAGCAGCCTCGGCCATCAGTATGTATGAATGTGTGTGAATGGGTGAATGTGACATGTAGCGTAGAGCGCTTTGAGTGGTCAAAAGACTAGAAAAGCGCTATATAAATGCAAGTCCATTTACCATTTACTGTCACGCAAAATGTCTGCTGTGAAAAAGGCCATTGCAGCCTGTTGCCTTGGTTACTGTACTAATTAGTAACCATTTCACCCAAATCACCTAAACATGTTTTCTGAGTTATCTCATGTGGTCTTCACTCACTGGTGGGAGCTGAGTGAAGACTGTGGGACATGGTTGAAGCTCCAGAATGACCTGCTCAACTTATTTGTTTCCTTTCTGTAATTTGGGTGAAACGACCCTTCAGTCTGCTTGCTGTGTATTGCTGGTACTTACTTTGGTTGCAGTAGGAAACAACACAGGTATCAGTCTGAAGTTGCGGCAGCCTTGTTGGATGAACTCATTTTGAATCTGTACCAACAGGAGCACATGACAATCAGTACTTATAGTTCTCTATACACTTACACAAGCATGGTCGGTGCCAGGATGTAATCTCTCCTGATACTGGGGGGGGGGGGGGGGTGCTTGATCTTCATGACATGATATGACACAAAACCTATTCAACTACCGATCAGCCATTCAGTCAGCATGGGCATCCTGACCGGCCTGAGGCTTCGCAGCCCTATAAAACAAACTGTGATGTACTGTGTGTTCTGACACCTTTCTACCAGAACCTGCATTAACCTTTTCAGCAATCTGAGCTACAGCAGCTCTTCTATTGGATGGGACAACATGGGCCAGCCTTCAGTCCCAACGTGCATTGATGAGCTTTGGCCTCCCATGACCCTGTCGCCAGTTCACCGGTTCTCCTTCCTTGGACCACTTCTGGTAGGTCCTGACCACTGCAGACCGGGAACATCCCACCAGAGCTGCAGGTCTGGAGATGCAGCCACGATTACACATACAGTACTGAACGTGGACGCTTCACAACCTGAACTTCTACAACAAAGGCACCAAAAGTACAAACACATTTCCTGTTTTGCACATTGTTTGCAATTCTGCAACATACAAAACACCACACACACACACACGCACACACACACACACAAACGAATCAGTCTGAGCCTTAGCATTACAAATAGAGCTCAGCTCACCTCTTTTGTGATAACTTTGCCAACATGGAGGCAGTGAGAGTGTGAGGAAGAGGAAGAGGAAGAAGAGAGAGGTCCAGCCCCCCTAAGGCCTTAAACCCTGAGCCCTCGGGGACCTGACTGATGCCACCTGGTAAACGGTTGAGTGTGAGAGGCTGCATGGTCTTGTAAAGGTGTAAATATGACAATTGGACAGCACTCTGGAGCAACATATCACGTTACCTTGACGAAGCCAAGTGTGGGTTGTTATTTCATGTTTTTTGCTGCCTATTTACGTTACCGTACCCCGCCTTCGCCCAGTGCCAGCTGGGATCGGCACCCCCAACCCCTAACGGGGTAAACAGTTGAAGATGGATGGATACTGCCTATTTGAACGTCTTCCAGCCTCTTGCCTTACGACATTAGAGGTAACTGTCAAATCATCAATCAAATCAAATCAAATCAAATCAACTGAACTTCATTAATCAAAATTAAAAGAAGTGGCTGATGAATAAACCAGGTGTGTAGTATAATGTCTAATAATGTACTGTAAACTGTATAATAAATATAATGTCTAATGCTTGCAGTCCTCTGATTTCATGTGTTTTTATGTGCCAGCTTAACTGTTAATGTTTCCGTGTAAATTTAAATACTCCTGGCTGAACACCTATGTGCCGTCCTCTGTGTTTACCTTTTTTTAAGGCCTCCGGACCTCCCCTGGTAACCATGGTAACCCTGTGTTTAACATCACCATGCTATGAATTGTATTAATTCACTCAGGAAAAGTTTGCAGCAATGCAGACTTATGGAAAGTCTTCGTAAAGGGCTCAAATGATTTGACTATGGGACCACCCTAAACGGACTTCACATGAACGCGCCACAAAGTCTGTGAATCTGTCAGTGTGGACACTGGGAGTGGGCCATGGATGAGGACAAGAACGAGGACAAAGATGTGACTTGATGACATTGACACAAGAGATATTTATTAGAAAGACTTGTATCACTGTAACATGATCAAGAAGCTAAGAAGAAGAAGATAACCTAACCCCAGAAATCAATTCAATTCAATTCAAAGAAGCTTGATGTGCTGAGACAGCACCTGGACTAACACTGTGGGGCTGTGGGTGTGGGGACAGTTGGTGGAGCTGGCAAATGAAATGCCCTGTTTTCAGTTCCCAGTTGGCATCTCCACCGTCCTATGTGCCCACTGGCATGTGGGAGGAGGGCATGTAATGACACCAGCTTGCCACCAGAGGATGATATTACACTCAGACTACAGTTGTTGACAGCTGTATTGATAGCTGTGTTAGTTCCCACCTGGTTGTGGATGTACTTGGTGTGCAGGCCGTGCTCGTCGTCTCCATCTCCCTCCACGTCCTCCTTGTACATGGGGCTGATGACAACGATGATGAGCACCGACTTCTGCAACAAGACATCTCACTGTCAGACTCTGCAGAAGACGACATTACTAATCAGAATTAATCTCTGCTCAGACTCAATAGTCAGACTTACATCATTCAAGAATCTGTCCATCCATCGGGTGATGCCCATTCGTCGGAGTGGATTATCAAAGATGTCAATCTGTCAAGAGGCAGGCAGGAGTGTGAGTGTTTGTATGCAAAGTCACTGAGAGTCAAAGGTTATGGAGACTCGACATGACTTACCGCTGGTTTGAACCCCTGATCAGTCAGAAATTTGGTGAAGGGAATGATTTCTCTGGCTGTGTCCAGTGAATATGTGATGAAAACGTTCCCTGTCAATGAAAAGTCAGTGAAACATCCTAATCTGCATCGAGTACATTCTTTAAGATCAGCAGAAGAATGCTGCCTGCACACCCTCACCACAAAGAAGTTTATTCAAGCGTGCCTTTATTAGTATACTTCTTCGAAACTTTAAATAAGAATATGCTTTCAGTTGACTTCATATGCGCTTATCAGAGATATACTGTACTTAAAGGTATACTTAAGTATACTTGGCTCATACTGACAAGTATACACAGAAAAGTCTGACTATACTTGACTTATACTGACAAGTATAAGATAAGATAAGATAAGATAAGATGAACCTTAATTAATCCCCGGCGGGAAACTTGGGAAAAGTACATCCTACAAGCCAGAGGTGAACCAGCAACCTAAGGATAACTACTATCATTAACCTACAGTCAGCCGCTCCACCAACTGAGCTATCGAAGGTCTTTACTTAGGCAGAAAAGTCTAAGTATACTTGGCTTATATCGACAAGTACACAGAAAAGTCTAAGTATACTTGTTTTATACTGACAAGTATACACAGAAAAGTTTAAGTATACTTGTAAATTTCTCCACTGTGGGACAAATAAAGGAATATCTTATCTTATCTTATCTTATACTGACAAGTATTCCAAGAGAGTCCGAGTATACTTGGCTTGTTCCAATACATGTACAGAAAAGTCTAAGTATATCTGGCTAATAAGATAAGATAAGATAAGATAAGATAAGATAAGATGAACCTTGATTAATCCCTGGGGGGAAATTCGGGTGTCATAGCAGCAGCAACAACAGTACAGATGAATACAATATAAGTAAAAGAGAAGGTGCAATGAAGGAAATGGCAATAAAATAAATAAGATAAGTAAAATAGTACAGCAGGTGGTGGGTATTGTATATGCATAGCATATATATGTAATTATATAATTATATGTAATTATATACATTTTGAGCCAGGAATAAAATGTGGAGCAGATGATCAGAGAGTCACATGGGGGTCAGACCTTGGTTATGGAGCCTGATGGCCACCAAAAGAAAGGACTAATAGGCCTACTTGTACTTAATCTTTTGATTGAGATGTACTTAAGAAAAGTATAATTCAGTATTCTTACCCTAAAGGCCTACAGAATGGTATACTTGGCTTGTAGCTGGGCTTACTCTCATGCAGGGACATGGATGTGACTTACTGTACTCCTCAGACAGGCTGATGGTCCTCCTGATCTCCCTTGTGGCTGGCCCTGGACCGGCCTGGAGGGAGCGATCCACGCTGACTTCATGCATCACATCTCTAGGAGGGGCCACACACTGAGGCACAGATCCATGGGGAGCATCTTTAAGTTGCAGCCCGTCATGGGAGGGATTCCTGTGAAGGGTAAACAATCAGAAACAAGCTGAGATTCATGCAAGCCATCTGTGAATAATTATATGAATCAGTGTTGAAAATATCGTGATGACACACAGGACAGGAACTGTTGTCATACCACGACTGTTGGTGGCGTTGAGGCTCCTCGCTTGGATCCGCTGGGTAATGGTAATAGTTATTATGGTGACGGGGCAGATTTGCTGGAGGGCAGCATGCACACTGTCTGAGACGACCCTCCTGTACTGGACTGGGGCCTGCTGGGAGATATGGAGGAGTAGGAAAAAACATCAGCAGTAATGAGGTCATGCAGACTCAACAGAAACACAGTGAGCAGCAGCCGGATGACACCCAGCAGGGCTGGGGAGGCAACTTTTAGAGCTAAATCCATTGCAGATGTAGGGATGACTGGATCTGTGCACGGCAGCATCATTTGTCCTACTTTTTGAATAGCAGATTTAGGGTCCTGAAAGCTGTTATTATTCAATAATATTCAGTGTCTGTAAAACTTAAAATTATAACATCCCCAAATGACTAATTCTAACTGACTACTAATGACACTGGCTGTTATATAAGGGGGTCATCCCTATATACTAGCGTCCTCAGTGTGAGAGAGTGGTAAGGTCTGTCGTCACAATTCATATTGCAAAAGAATGAAGGGAAATGGATGTTTCAAATGCAGTTTGAATGTTAAAAATCCATTCAGTTTCAATGTTACAGTCAAGACAACTGTGTGTCCACAAATTTCAGGGTGTAGATTTCAAGGAGCGTGACACCAGCAGGCTGAAAGCTGTACGTGGGTGATTTCTACATGTTGACCCAGTGAAAAAAGAGTCATATTAAAGGGCCAGTGTGTAACATTATGATGGACCTATTAGCAGAAATGGGACGAGTATTAATAAGTATGTTTTCATTCGTGTGTCCACCTTATTCTCAGGGGTGTTATTGTAGAAATAATAATGTGTTCGACTTCCAGTGAGGTAGTGGAAGTAGCTGTAAGCTAGTTAGTCCCATAGGCTAACCATAGTGACTAACCACCAATTTGCCTTCATTTTACAAAATCCTGTTTTATTTTTAACAGATATTTAAGTAACGTTAAATTTGCATTTCCTAAAATGTCTTTGTGGAGCTGTGGTGCACTTTGCACCCTTCAGCGCCACACCAGGCACCACTCCTCTGTTGTTAAGAGCCTGACAAGCATGTTTCTGTGCTCATTCATATCCATTAGACAGTCTACACTTTGACTGATGTCTCCTCGACCAAGAAGTTTTGAGAAAAGTGTGGAAAAGTAACGCCTACCCCTGTTTTAAGCTTAACAGTGTTCAGCGCATAACGTGATTTCAGCAGCAATTAAAGAAAATTTTAAATGTCAAAATATTCAATTAATGTAATAAACGTTAACTTTATTGACCTTTAATTAAATAAAACTGCTGTAACATGAATACTGGGTGCAGGATTACGTGCAAACAGCATCTGTGTTGACAGAGTTGCTGCTGCAGTGCCAAGCAGTCAGTGCACACCATTGAAGTTACGCCCACTGTTCACACAAGGCATCATGGGAGCTAGGGATACGATGGATAATCACCTGAAGCTAAGAATTGTTGTGTTTTGCTTAGAATGAGTCCTTCATATCCACATAGGGAGCGGGTCCTCTTCATGGAGTCCACCATGTTGCTCCTCCATGTTTCTACAGCAGCCCAGAACAGACAGCTGGCTCTTGAGAGACTTTCACCTTTTTATGTTACCTGAAGGCCACGCTCTGACACGCTTGTGAAACTGCGGTAATGTGTGCAGCAGAGTGGTAAACCATGGTACCACCAGCTGCTGCCTGACTTCTGTGTAGTGTTATGATGGTATGGATGGCCTCTGAGTGAAACTAACGGGGTTCTGCAAACAAAAAAATGACTTGAAGTCATTGCAGTTGTTAGCCTTGCCTCACAACAAGAGGGTTGCAGGTTCGAATCCGGCTAGGGGCTCTTCTGTGTGGAGTTTGCATGTTTCTCCCGTGTCAGTGTGGGTTTTCTCCGGGTACTCCGGCTTCCTCCCACAGTCCAAAGACATGCAGCTTAGGTTAATTGATGACTCTAAATTGCCCGTAGGTGTGAATGGGGATGTGAATGGTTGTGTGTCTCTATGTTGTCTGTCTCTATGTGTCCTGTGATGGACTGGCGACCTGTCCAGGGTGAACCCGCCTTCACCCAATGCCAACTGGGATCGGCTCCAGCCCCCCCGCGACCCCTAACGGGACAAGTGGTTGACGATGGATGGATGTTTGAGGGGATCTACTCCCAACAACACTAACATTTTTGAGACTGTGCATGTTGAGCTGTTACCACAGTTTTGCTGCTGCTTGTGTTACTGCAGTTGGAAAGGGAGGCGTGAGCGGAGGGGTACAAGTTCCTTGTAATCTGCAACCATTAGATGCTGCTAAATCCTAACACTGTCCCTTAAAGAGAATATTGAGCTGGGGGACATAGGACCCTGGACACATAGATATGCTCCCTACATAAGTGCCATGGGACACTCCAAGTCTCTGTTGAGACCCACACAAACAAAATTATTTTAGGGTGAAGACACATTAGGACTGTGTGACCATCTATTCAACAACAACGGAAACTTGATATAGATTAGTAAGTAATACAGTCTGATCCGATCTGATCATTGGTTTATGTAGAACAGGAGAGCCCAGTAGCTACTGACTTCTGTTTTTTGCCCAGTAACGTTATTGCCTGTTCATGTCAGTCAAATCAGTGGCTAAGCATTCAGGTATCAGTTTGACAAAATCTCAAATCATTTCACCATTATATGATTATATTACCATTACTGTAACTAATTACTTAGTGTTACATTAACAACTTTTTTAGCTACATAGCATGATTTTGAAGGAAGAAGCTGCCTCAGTCAAATCTCGGGTATGGCTAAACTTTTGCTGAAAGGCCAAATAGAAAGTCACAAAATCCAAATGCTCGAACTGCCACCATGAACATCCACATAGCCTACACAAGATAACTACCGACTGAGTCATAACATGAATAAAGCTCAGCTTGGTCTACTGTTTTGTGTGTCTTTACCATAGACTGTATATAATTTTGGGTAATAGTATGTCTATAATCTTTATATACAGTCTATGGTCTTTGCAATGAAGTATGTAGAGTCACAACAGCCAGAACCGGCCGTGCGCTGAGAATGTAGACAAGAAGAAAAAGTGGGCGTTCCTGTACCACACCAACCAATCAAAGCAGTGGGCAGTCCTGCCACGCTCTAATGATAACGTAACACTGACCGGGTGTACGAGCTGCAGGGTGTTGTGATGGGGCATAGTGGGTGCAGCTAACATCAGACTTGAGTGAGAGGGGGGGCTCCAAGTGTTCTTTCTCCTCCACAGAGTGATTCTGGGGCCAGTCCGAAGGGCCCGCAAAGCCTCTCCTGTGGTTACCCATGAGGTCCCATTCGTAGAGCGGTGCCTGCTCTCGGAGACCGTAAGGCCAAACACCTGCATGGTGGAGGGGGTTCATGCGTCCTGAGCGTATAGGGGGCATGAAACGAGGTCGGGGGGCATCATGACGGGCTGCTCGGGGCTCATGCTGGTGCTGGCTCTCAGGGAGGTTCCACTGGTCGACTTTGTGCTCTGCCCCCCTAGCTGGCTCGTAGCTGTGTTCCTGTGGCGTTTTGCTGGTCTCTGTATGTCCACTACACTGTTTGCAAGAAGGAGGCCAGGCCAAGTCCAGACTGGAGGATGTCATGCTCTCGTCTACCTCAACAGGAACACTCTGATGAGGGCACGGTCCTGATAACAAGATTTAACAGAAAAACAGGTTTGAACAGAGCACTTCACTCATATATTTTGATAGATTAGGCAGATATTTGACTGCTGAGGGTCCGATACCTTTAAAAGAGTCCATTTTGTCTCTGAGAAATAGTATCTATTGCCTCTGGTGAAGTGAAAATGAAAACGTTACAGGAATTTAACAGCACGACAACTTAAAGAGACACAGACACAACTTACAAGTGTAGTTTCAACTGAAGATTCAAAGTCCTCTCTTAAAAGCTCTACCAAGAACTAACAAGTACTGCATAGAAAAGTATTATAACAAACACGTTCAAGTAAAAACTGTCAGGAGCAGCATTTTACACGTTCTTGTCTCTTCTTCACTGAATAGGTGTGTAACACTACATGTGCCTTTAGAGGAGCGTTTGAGTGTAACATATCAACGATCGCCGTAAACTAGTGCAAAGGTCAAAATCACGGACCTAAAGGTATGCCAAGTATTCCTGACTAAATAAACTAATGAAAACTATCTCAGAAATCTCCAGTATGTTTTTTGTATGAATTTACATACAGAAAATAAAGCCACTGTACTCCCACACCTACCTTTTCTGAGATCCCTCAGCCACAGGTCTGACCTGTTTTGAAGCTGGAAACAGGAAATATTCTCACTAGGTAAGGCAGGGAAGCCTCGTGACACATTTATGCAAATAGGGCAGGGCACTGAGGCTGCAGCTGCCCGGTTGCCTCTTCAGCAAGGCAGGCAGTCTGTGGCCTGTCAGGGTTAAGTGGCACTTTGAGAGGTGGCAGGTCTCATTTTCACCCAACCCTTGGAAGAGAGGACTTGTAAGTCTTCAAACAGCACATTAAAATCAGTACAAATAGTAGACAATTGACTCGACACGTACATGAATAGCAGCACTGCGTGTATGCGCGTGTTATCATACAGTATGTAATCATAATACTATTAAATGTCATGTGTCAGTTTTGGATGAGCAAACATTTTCAGGGCTATAATGCAGGTCCAGTAGTATGGATCTGGACGAATCAGTACCGACAGTTACACACCAGAGAATAATGTATATAATAATTATGTACAATTATATTGATATGATGGACACATTTTTTCTGTCTTTACTTTTTTCTATTTTCTATTATGTATATACTAATTTATTTTATTTGTATTTTGGCTGCTGTAATGTGTAAATTTCCCCACTGTGGGACTAATAAAGGAATATCTTATCTTATCTTATCTTATCTTATAACCGGTCATGGTACTTGATCACAGTAGTTGCAGTAGTTCATCCACATTCATTAGTTTATTTCATACACTGTATTTCAGCTGTTGATCAACTCTACAGTCACTCTAGCAGCTCTGTGAGGTTGTAGTTAGTGTTATATGCTAACATTATAATGATCAGTTATGGTGCCTTCAAGTGAATCTTGTAAACTTGTGTTTACAACATGGGATGTTGTGTGTACAACGCTGATGCTAAGTGACGGCAGTATTAACGTCACTGTCAGCGTCTAGAAGCCACAGAGGCTAACAGTTTAGCAAGCTAGCAAGTGGGTAACGTAATGCAGGAAATGCTAATGCATGATGTCAGAGGACAAAGATGAGGCCGTCGGGGATATCAGTATTTTCCTCAGACCTGTTATAAAAATTATGAAGAAAAACAATAAACAACTAAAATCACAATATATTACATTATTTTGCACTGAAAAATTTACTTCCATGGCCTTTTCTGACCATGTCAACAAACTCATACTCATACTTACAAACATTGTGTTGTTTTTGGTAACATTTGCTAATCAACACTAAACACAAAATACAGCTGAGGATGATGGGATTGTTGAGCAGGTAAATCACAAGCCAACAGGTATTGCATTCGTTAAAATCTTGACCTGATGGCGGAGCTACAGGAAGTGTGACGAAATCATCAGAGTCACTAAAGGTGCTAACTTTCAAATTCAGAGCATGTGACTGAGGGATTGCCTCCACATGGCTCTCAACATGGTGACAGCTGAGCCGGCAGCTAGCAGCTAACAGTGCTGACATCACTAATGGTCAGTGGGGCACATACAGGACTCACATGCACTAAGAGGCATGCACGTAAACAAAGCATGAAGAAGCTCGGATTACAACACACACAGAAGGACAGAGACTTCCTGCTCTGCTCAGGACACCGTTGGGTCTACCCCACTATCCCTTTATCTAGTAAACTGTTGTTTGCTACTCTATCAATGCTGCGGATATTGAATTTAGCATCGTTAAGATATATCGTCTGGGGACCATGAATGTCTGCAGTAAAACTGGTGGGGAAGGTTTTGAGGCGATCCTTACAACCAGTAGGACTGAGGGGTACAGCGAGCGTGGTGGTAAAGTGAGCAGCAACAGACTAGCCAGGACTTAACAGAGCTCAGCTTTTTACTTGTGACTACAGACAAGTTACAAAAATCACAACCAGTGGTTAACAGGCAGATGGACAACAGCACTGGGTAACACTCAACCACTTGGCCTGCGGTCCATAGCAACAATGAAAGGCACATAGCCACGCCCATAATCAATTTCACTTAATGTACAATATAACCTTAATATTTACACATGCAACGCACAAATTAGCATTATATAATGAAGATTAAATAATATTCATAATAAATGGAATAAACATCAGATGAAAGCCACCTTAAACTAACTCCTCGCCACCACTCCCCTCTCTTCTTGGTTGGTTCAGTCTAACAGGCTAACTGGAATCAGCTGGAGACCAAACCCCCAGGAAGAGCGCCGCTCGTTGATCCCAACATGGTCGTAGTGGCCCACGGTGGTACAGCAACTTCTAGTCCGTCACATGATGCCAATGGGCACAAAAAGGCTTTTCTTCATAGACTCAGAGGTGAAATCACTTTAAGGTGAATCGATTTCCCAGTGTGAACACTCTAATAGCCCTTATCATCATCATCATCATCATCATCATCATCATCATCATCATCATCATCATCAGGTCCTAAAAGTTGTAAAACGCACTGATAGCTGAATCCAGAGTTATTTCCTTCCACCGTTTATATCGATGGAGACATAAACCAGACCGTGACGACAGCGCAAGCTGTGATGTTGGGACCCTGTGATCGAGTCATGTGACCGAGTGGACACTACTGTGCATATCGGACATGCGCACTAGGGCCCAGTAAGACCTGGAAGACCCAGAAGATCTGGGTACTTTTCCAGACCCGGATGTCTACCCATTGACTTCATGCTCCACCGACCAACTTTCACAGGAATTAACAGGGTCCTGCCTCTAACGCTGTATCCAGTTCCCTTTATACATCCATAATGGAGACCTGAGGCTGGAGTTTCAGGTGTGCTCCCCGAAAACATTCCCTCGGAAGTAAGCCTCAGAGAGAGAGAGTTCCTAGAGGAGTTCCACAAAATAAAAGCTTATAAAACATAGAAACCTGAACTTCCTATATTAGTCTGGTTTCTTGAACTTAACACAGTCAAAGTGCTCCCTCACATGGTGCCAATCCACAACGTTTCATAGAAACACATCATAGATTTGTTGGGATATTTCAGTTCTGGACCAAAGTGGTGGACTGACCAACATTGTCATCCTTATAGCCACACAGCTAAAAATTGAAGTTTTATTAATTAAAAGATAATTTGACAAAATAATCTTAACTGTAGGTCTACTTACTAGCATGTTCATGGCGATTGTGGGGATGGCTTGGTTGCCATTAAGTGACCTCCACTGAGGACTACGAAATGTGGTTGAAAGCCCTGAAACAAGCTAGGGGGCCTTTAGTTTAGATTACTTTGTCAAACTACTGTTTCGAAGGTCAAGAATGAATGTTTATGCTTAAAGGATAATTATTTTGAAAGTCTGATCTTTGTCCATTCTTCCAGGTCTACTTTGTCAGTTTGAGATTGGTTAGCACCACAGTCACAGGGTCGCTGGATGGCGAGGCCTTATGATCTACCACAGAGAAGACTTTCATGGTGGTGTGGGTGAGGACAGAGCTAAGCTCCCGCGCCTTCCTCTTACAGTTCACAACCCGGACCAGCTCCCGCCGGAAGCGTTGGCTGACCATGCAGTAGAGCAGGAAGTTGGTGGTGGAGTTGAGGTTCTGCAGCATGTTGGCCAAGTCTCCGGCCACATTGATTGGGATGCTGTAGTCATTTCTGTTGAAGGTCTCGTTGTTGTACTTAGTCCTCAGGATGCAGTATGTGACAAAGCGGGGCAGGCTGAGGACGACGAAGGCCACAGAGACGGTGCCCAGCAGCAGGATGGTCCTCCTCAACATGCCCCTGGTGCTCCTCCCATGCATTACGCGACGCTCTTCCTTGGTGAAGAGGTTACTGGCGCGACACAGATGGTACCCAATGAGGCAGTTGAAGATGATGACCAACACTATGGGGAAGCCCCCTGAGAGGAAGGTAGTTATCCACACTATAAGAGTAGAGTAGGCCTTATTGCGGTAACGACACCTGGGCAGCGTCACATTCTCCCCGTCCACAGTAATATTGACAGGTGTGACAATGTTGATCCAGCCCAGCGGCACAGAGACAATATGAGACAACAGGACGATAGCCACGCAGGTCAATTTAGTGACCCAGGCCTGGGAGAAGTGCTGTTTGGCCGCCGTGCTGCGGAGAACGAGGTAGCGCTCGATGGTGAACACCACCACGATCCAGGAGGAGCTGTAGAGTGATCCATACTGCAGGAATCCCAGGATGGCACACCAGGGATGGGAGTGCCAGAAGGGCTGCAGTAGCCAGAAAGTGAGCGTCAGGTCAATAAGGATCACCCACACCAGGTAGAAGGTGTCTACTATGGCCAGGCAGCTCAGGTAAATGATTGCCGTGTTGGACATCCCACATTTCCGGAAGCAGATCATGTAGAATGTGAAGAGGTTGGCTGGAAGACGGGAACAAAAAGCTCAGATGGATGTGTTTGCCTCAGGCCTGGTCATACTTTAACGTATTACCAATGATTTTATATATGTATTCAATTATTGTTTTTTGGCCACTTGGAGGCAGCAAAGGAAGAAAACATCTGACATAGTATCACCTTGTTCCTCCCCTTCCGGTGGACCCCATGGGACCTTATTTCAGAAAAATATGAACGGTAGTCAATGGAGAGAGACAAATAGTTTTTTGTTCCTATTTGAATTACACCATGAATCACACGAATGTTTGTCAATTACAAAAGATAATTTTGCAAGTCAAGAAAGTCTCAGTTTGTCGTAGGTTTCCCATAATATCATTTAGTTTTATGTGAACTACATCTTTCGATGTGTTTTATCAGTGAGTCCTGGTCTTCATATCAGCCAGGAGCAGAAAGACGGATCAGACCTGTAGCTGATGTGAGTTCATCCCAGTAGAAACACTCGGACATCGTAGCTTCAGAGAGACAGACGTCGCTAAAGTGACTTTTGGGCGTATCGTCTTTCTAGTTAACAGCTCTGGTGGACAGTCAGCAGGCCAACTGAACCCTCCCTCAAAACTAGCGACATCTGTGGCTGTGGAAATAGGCCTTTAGTGTACAGAGAAAAAGTCTTAGATCTTCAGCGCATAAAAAATGGGAACAAAAACAAAAGTGTTGCTTTCATATTTTTGTTCAGTGTACTTTTACAGTCTGATATTTCAGCTGTTTTACAACAAACTGCAACTTCCTTGACTTGCAAAATTATCTTTTAAATTGACAAACACGTGATTATGGCGCAATTAAGATGAAGAAAATATATTTGTTTCTTACCATTAAGTACTATTAATATTTTCCTGTAATAATAATAATGATAATAAATAATAAATAATAATAATATAAGGTCCTATGGTGGTCCACTGGAAGGGGAGGGACTTCACCTCTCTATTCCTGATTACTGCCTGCAGGACAAAGTGAGCTAAAAGTGACTGATTAACAATAATAATATCAGTAGTAACCTATGAACTTATGACTGACCTGATAAATCCATGCAAGCATGTACAGCCAAAGACCAAACAAGATGACAAGATACAAACCAGGAATCCCCATGATGCAGAGGAAGGGGTAATAGATCTTCTGGACAGTGACGAAGATGGTGACGCTGGCCCCCTCCATGGTGCATTCACTGCCACGTGATGGATCACATGCTAATACCTGCAATAAAGCCATTAGACAGGAGGAGGAGGAGTACAGTGGAGAAATAATGGTGAGCTACGTTGCAGATCAGAGCTTTTTACTCTTCAGAGCGCTGGAGCTGTTATTATTTTAACTGCTTGGAGATATTTTGGTTAAACTGGGATGATTTAGAGACTCGTCTAAAACTGGGGTGTTATGAACTGTTTCATTTTAAAATGTGAATCAGGGAGAAAAAGAAACACATGCTGTATTAGAAACATTAGCTAATCAAGCTTATAATGTTTTTCATCTACTTTTGGTTGTAAATCAGAAGCCATTTGACTCATCAATTTAATCTAATTGTTTGCACAACTAATGTTTTTTTTGTTTTGTTTGAACTTGTTACAGAAAGAAAAAAACTAGATTGAGGTCCAGAGTTGAACTGAACCCTTCGGCTGGATGAAAGCTGATCTGATCTGATCTGATCTGATCCCAGGTCTCACCTGGTAGTCACTGACCAGAAGGAAGCAGCCTGGAAAATATCTGTCAGCTGTTATATAATAACAGCTGAGTGATCCACTTCTGATCTTGATCCCTATAGCTCTCTGTCTCTCTGTCCTGGCACATTATCAATAATCTGGATCAATGCGGGTCAGTTATCTCCATCTGACTGGAAACAGCAGTGATCAATATTACAGTGGATGGAATCAGACATACCTGGCGTCTATAGATCCTCCTGCTCTACGAAGGTGTCGTACAGAGGAGAGGCGCATGCCAGCTGGTTATGTCTTCACAAGGACAAGTCTCTGAATGATATGAGGAGGGACGGATGAGACAGCTCCAGCTGCTGCTCCTATAAAGCTAAAGGAGCTAAAGGAGGAGGGAGTCTTATCACCAGCTGACCCACAGCGGATCTGAAGGCTCAGTTCCTCCTGAACACGACATTCAATCAAACTGATGCCAGTAACTGATAGCACAAAGCTTACATTCATTCATACATACATGAATTTATGTTGTCTTTCTGAGCTATATTTTTATGAATAGAAGTTATAGTAGTAAATCACTACTATATCCGTGTCCCAAAATTCCCACTCATCAGTTTGAATAGTGCTTCTGTCACCTTATTGGTCTTAAAATCAATTCTTTCCAAAGGACACATTTCCACTGGATAGCTGCAACTAAAAACAAAGTTACAGGGATTAAAGACAGGAATAAAAACACTGAAAGGTTTGAGTTACAAAAGCACAAATGGTCCATAAGCTAAAATTCGCAGTGGATTATGGGTGGCTACTAATCTACTTTACTAACAGGTAAAATTAGGAAGCTGCTCCTGACGCTCAAGGGCCACAAAGTCCCAGGTTCACTGCACGTCAGTGGGTTTTGGTATTTATTTATTTAAATTACCAGTTCATCAGGGAATTTGCACCACTGGGTGATGGATCTGACATTATTAATGTAGTTAATTTTGTGCCCCTGGTGTTAAAATATAGGGAATAAATAATAACTTTGAAACCACAAAATCCATACACTATGTATTGTTTGTACTTACTTACCAACAAAATGCACTAATGCTGTAATTCTTTATGACCCATGTATTTGTGAGGACGTACGTGGCCGTGAGGAAGTCAGGTGATGGAGTATAAAAGAGGAGGTCTGGTGGATGGATGGGTCACACAAACAGGACTGTGTGTGTCTCTGCTGAAACCAAGCAAATGTTGACTTATTTTACCTTACTCTCCTAACGTAGTGTACTTAACACCATGTATGTAAGTTATGCAACAAACGGACTTGTTTTATGTAACCCAAACCTTGATCCTTTCCTAAACCTAAGTAAGTTTGTTGTCTAAACGGGTTTGTGCAGGTGCTCTGATTGCTGTTGCAGGACATTCGTAGAAGGCACAAGAAATCCAAAATAAGTTTTGTAAGATATACGAATTGCTGCATGAGGGTACGTTGCACTATGTAAGGTGGGTAGAGGAGGTGGAGAAGGTTCAGTAATGGCTCATTTTAGCGTTCCCATAGCCAGTTCATCAACCCATGGTACCAACAAAATGCCTGTTTTCAAAATAATGTCAGGCTAACACAGCACATGTATATCCAGATGTTACGATGCTCTCCAAATGGGACCTTGGTAGATGAAAAAAAAATATGAATAGTAGTCAAAACGATGTGGATATAACCTAAAATATGAATTTCAGGGACTCTTGTTGACAGTCAAATTAACCGGACTAAGGCTAGTGGTGCTGTGATGCTATATAAGCCACAGCTAAATATTGGCTAACATGCTCATGACAAATGCTAAAATTCTGATGTTTTACTATGTGTAATGTAATCATCTTAGTTTAGCATGTTAGCATGCTAACACTTACAAATTAGCACTAAACAGAAAGTATAACTGCGGCAGATGATTGGTCAGAACCCAAAAATAGTTACTGGACAAATTTAATTTACACGCAGAATTAAAGGTTGGTAATCTTGAGACACTAGCAAGAATAGGCTATAGCTTATAATAATAATAATAATAATAACAATAACAGATAATAATTTCATTCAGCCCGAATGAAATGATTTACGGGCTTATTACAGTCCTGCAACACCCACACATACCTTTTTTTGTCAGAGCATTTGATTTGCTGTCAGATGTAATGAAAATTTCAACATATATAATAAAAAAGTATATGAACAGCACTACCAACCCTACCTTTAATCTGAAGGAGGGGAGCATGAAAGTCTGAACCAAATGCCAAGGTAAGCCATCCCATAGTTGCTGGATCGTTTCACTCAAAATAACAAATGGATGAAAAGTCAGCGGCTCACCGAAGGTCCTGGTTTCATCCTCTTAGACCACCGACATCTACATCAGACTGAGGCAGAGTGCTGGACTGACCGACGCTGCCATCCACAGAGCCGTGCTGCTGGCCTGGTTGAACACGACCACGCTGTGTGCAGTAAAATACCAGGTACTCACATGGACTGGGAAGATGAAGCGATATTAAAAATGCATCAACACATCTTAGCCTTTACATGTGTTTCTCAGTAAATAAAAAGTGTGGTAAAACTAGTTCATGTGATTATGCAGAGCAACAATAGATTAGCTCAGAATCCATCCAGCAGCTAGCAGAGAGACCCAGAGGAGGTCAGGTTACCCGTCCACTCATCCAGTCTGAGAGCAAAGTGCCGAGGACGGAGTCGACGGCAGGAAGGTGGTGGAGGAAGGTGGAGAGGATGTGATTTGCCAAAGGAGAGAAAGACGGACATGAAGTGTCTCTTGAGTTTTGAGGGAGTGGTTGTTCTGCTGCACAGAAGGGAAAACCGGGACCTGGGTCAACCTGGTTTAGTGGGCTGTTAGCACACACTTTACACCTCCACCAGTATTGATCCAGAAATCAAACAACAGAGGACAAGCAGAGGCAGTTTCTCCTGGCGTACTGACAGATGTAATATCATAAATAATGGCTGCGTTCCTTCCAGGTGGGCCAGGTGGTGCCCTGCTCATGTGCATGCTGGCCTGGTTTAGGCTACTGGGACACCTACATGAAACCTAAAGGCACCGTTGGTAAAGATTTCAGAAACATTTTTTC